>CM052443.1:41597684-41741415 GCA_028533085.1 Varecia variegata
AGACCTGTAATCAGCTCTTTCTTCACGGAGCCTTTGATTCCTTTGAGTGGCAAATGGTATGTAGAGACCATGATCTCATTGTGAGGGGTTGAGCACTTTCTAAGTCTTTTCAGTGAACAAAGCTAGGAAACATATATTTTAATAAAATAAGAATATTCATCGTAAATTCATAGTGATAGTTCCTCTTCTAATTCAAGAGTGGAGGATTGTTTTTTTACTGTATTCCATTTGCCATGTCAAATTTCAGGTTTTTAATGACATGAATATAACTACTAATTCACCTTACCCATAATACACACACAACAGTCTTGGAATAAATATTAAGACTACCACCAGCAAAATGATTACAAAAGCCAGTTTAAGATTCTTTGCAGTTGTTTTTGTCCTTATGATAACATTCCACTTAAGATAAACTGTCACATTGCTGTGTTTTAGTCACTTGGAATCGTCCCCTTGGTGTGGTTATGCCACCTACTGGATAGACAGGCTCAATTGTCTCATTTTGCTTTTGATGTTTAGGCAATTGCTTTATTTTAAATTTAATTTTGCTTTATAATCATGCAACGTTTTACATGACTCTAAAGTCAAATTTACAAAACAAATCTAGTTTCTATCCCTGTCTCCTCTATCCTATTTCCTTCCTCCACCTTTAGATAACTACTTTATTTTTAAATGTTGTGGTTTATATTTCATTGAATATATTAATATAAAATTATAGACAATTAATATATATCTATATATTTTATTCCCTATCTCCCCTACTAAATAAATGGCAGCATACTTTACATGCTTCTCTCCACTTGAAAAAAATATATATTATTATTAAAAGTCTGTGTGTATATGGTAACCTGGAGTGTTGGATTTTGCTTTCTTAGGTAATCAAAAATCTTTTTAGAAAAATCAATTTAATAGGTTAATTTATTGATAGGATCTAAAAGTCTGGCATCAGTTTTGTTATATTTATGCTACATATATTTCCATATGTATATAGGTATATGCACATATACATATCTATATACTTATATCTACCTATATCTTATACATTTTAATTTTTTCTCTATATGGGCTATGTCAGTGCTGGTTTATGAACTGTTTGCTACCAAGCCATGATGACATATGTATAGAAAAATGAAAAACAAATTTAAAAACATTTACAGTAATTTGACATTGCACCTAAGTCCAAGCATGTGATTTTGTATTTTACAAAAGTATTGGCTTATAAGTGTTTGGAAAAAACAAGTGGTCCTTCACCACAGGGAGTCTGACCAGCACTGGTCTACATTATTTGCTTCCAAGTGCATGTGTTCTCTCTCTCGTGTATATTTTTTGTATTTAGGAAGGTTTGTGCTATTTTGTTCTGATGCCTTTTTTTAATATCTTTTTATAATTTCCTATTATATATGATTTTATTAACATATAAATACTTTATATTTATATGTAAGTATATATACACTTATATATATACATATATATACTTATACTATATATACTTATATATATACTTGTAAGTATATATAAGTATATATGCTTATAAGTATATATGCTTATATATACTTATATATATACTTATAGTATATATATACTTATATATATACATATATATACTTATATATAAGTGTATATATATACACTTTGTATATAATACTTTTAGTACTTTTTTTACTACTATCTTTTGATGTCTTACTATGAATAAAATTAAAATTAGCTAATGATCCTTTCTTCATCTTCTCCCCTGTTCCCAGCAGAGAGCTTATTCTACTTTTTGTATTCTCAATTTATGCCCCCCTCATTTTTGGACAATTAAGTGTATATAGAGCAAATGGCCATTACATTTTGTATTCTCTCCCTTATAAACTACAGGCACTCTGAGTTGTACAAGTAAACATACACTTAATGTTCACCACCAGTTCTATTGTTGATGTCTCTTTGGTCATTTTGGTTGTCTGAGACTTGTTCTCCATAAATTCCCTAGGAAAGGCTCACAGGCACAATATTGCCTAAGGTCTTATATGCTCATAAAGAATCATGACTGTGATATTGAAAGATCAATTAGCTGGATATAAAATCCTTAGCTCCCATCTGCTTTCCTTGTATTTCTTAAGTATGTTACGCCATTGTCTTCTGGCATAAAGGATTGCTATCAAAGTCTGATGACAACCTGATTTTCTTTTTCTTATAAGGGATATTGACCTTATAACTAATGCCAAAAGGGACTTTTTCTTTTTATTTAAAGTTCAATAGTTTTACTAGACTACATTTAGGTGTAGGCCATTCTGGTTCAATTTTACCAGTTATGTCCTTTCAATATGTAGGGCAAATCTATTTTTATGTTAGAAAAGCATCTTTTTTTTTTTAAATTAAGCAACAGACTTCTATTTAAAATATTTGTCAAAAAGAAATGCACATTGGAAATTAGATAATTTTTTATCAGAATGAAAGTAAAAATAAACATACCAAAGCTTGTTGGATGTAATGAATCAGTATTGAGAGTGAAATAAATGAATGTAATAGGAAAAGTTTGAAAAATCAATAATCTAAGCTTCCACTCAGGAAATTAAATTAAAGACAAATAAATTACAAAGAAGGTGAAAGAAGGGAAGTAATTAAGAAAAAAGAGAAACCAATAAAATTAAAAGCGGATATTTACCATAGAAAATCAACAATGCCAGAAGTTGGTTTTTTGAAAAGGTTAATATAATTCATTAAAGTCTAGCAAGACTAATCAAGAAGAAAGGAGAGAAAAACTAAAAATTTAAAAGTGATATTAGAATATTGTTATTTTTATTTTTTATTTAAGTGGATTTAGGGGGTTCAAGTAGTTTTTTGTTACATGTACGAATTGCATAGCGGAGAAGTTTGGACTTTTAATTCACCTGTCATCTGAATAGTGTACACTGTACTCAACAGCTACTTTTTCATCCTGCATCCCTCTCCCATGCTCCCCTTCGGAGTCCCCAGTGTCCATTTAGTCACTCTGTATGACCACACACACCCATTTCTTAGCTCCCACTTATAAGTGAGAACATGTAGTATTTGGTGTTTTGTTCCTGGGTTATTTTACTTAGAATAATGGTTTCCAACTCCATCCAAGTTGCTGCAAAGGACATTATTTCATTCTTTGTAATGGTTGAGTAGTATTCTATGGTGTATTTATACCACATTTTCTTTATCCACTCATCAGTTGGTGGGCACTTGGGTTGGTTCACAATTTGCAATTGTGAATTTTTTTACAATAAACATATGGGTGCAGGTGTCTTTTTTTACAAAGTGACTTCTTTTCCTTTGGGTAGATCCCCAGTAGTGGGATTGCTGGATTAAATGGTAGGTCTACTTTTAGTTCTTTGAGGTAGCTCTATAGTGTTTTCCATAGAGGTTGTACTAATTTATATTCTCACCGACAGTGTCTGAGTGTTCTCTTTTCACTGCATCCATGCCAACACCTATTGTTTTTTGACTTTTTAATAACGGCCATTCTGACAGGGGTAAGGTGATATCTCATTGTGGTTTTAATTTGCATTTCCCTGATGATTAGTAGTGTTGAACATTTTTTCATATGTTTGTTGGCCATTTGTATATCTTCTTTTGAATAATGTCTGTTCATGTTTTTTGCCCACTAGAAAAGTATTCTTGGATTATAGTTTATAATATTTGTTTTCCATTACATTGATTCTCTTTTTTATGGATTTCTATTATGTGTACTTTGGTTCTCCTTTGCCTATTGTCTGTCTTTTTCACATATATATATATATATATATTTTTTTTTTAAATCTTTTTATTTTAAAAATATTCATTCTTTCCTTTTCTATTTTCCTTAAGGTACTTTGTTCATTCACTGTTTTGTTCCTTCTAGTTTAGTCTAAAATTTTGAAATAAAGTTTTCTTTGAACTCTAGAATTTTCCTAAATTCTATAAACTCCTTTTCAAGTCTTTGTTTCCTCCAATTAGCTTCTTTTTGAGTTTTTCTAATCCTGAGTTATAACATTCTTTCAAAGCTTCTATATTTTTTTTCATTTTTTCTAGTTTGACTTGAAATATTAGATTAGAATTTTCTTCTGTTTGTTTGTATGTTTTTCTTGCATAGTTTTCATATGCAGAGACATTACTGTGTTCATTGATCCATTTTTCCTTATGACAGCTTTGATGGTAATTTTTTCTTTACTAAAGTTTAAATGGGATGAGTTTTCTTGCACTCATAGAAAGGAAGGGTGGGCCAGTATAGCTTCCTAGAACTAGAGATTTAGAGCTCCTTCTATTTTTTTCTAGACTTATTTCCAACCATGTATATGGTATTTGTTGGCTCTTTACTCTTCTCTTCACTTTTATCTGGATCTTCTCTTTCCTTTGTTTCCTTTGCTCGTATTGTTTCTTCCCTGCTCAATTCAGGTTCCATTCCCAGCAGTTTCTCCTCAATGTGGGGTCTTGTCTTGGAGGAGATGTCTGTTAAAGGTCCCTTTTAAGGGTCCACAGGGCCCAGGCTGCTCCAGCACAATCTAGTTCCCTTGCGTTCACTCACAAATTGGAGCCACTGAGACTGTATGGAATGCCATCTGCTCTTCCCAGAATGGCACACCAAGCTTTGCAGTGAGTACTTGCTGACCATTTTGGTTCCTCTGCCTCTTGGGGCCATGAAAAGCCCCTTTGCCCTCTTTCTGTTTCCTCTAACACTTTGAAAACACCATGCAGGTCTTAATATCACCAGTAGTTTATTCCAACCCACATATATTTGGAGGTTCATAGGGATGTGTTTTCTCATAGCTTTCTTGTAGATGTTGTCTGTGGGGTTTTGCTTTTGCTATCCTAGTTGCTGTGTTTCCATGGGGTGATTTGGGGAGGCTGAAAAATTATGTCACTTTGCCACTATTTTCCAGATTACTTTAAGCAGCCAAACTTTTAGACAATGTGCCTATGTCTATGTTAACAGTTTTGTCGAGTGCACTATGCAGTTGACCCTTGAACAAGCAACATGTGTTTGAACTGCATGGGTACACTTATGAGCAGATTTTTTTCTTCCTTTGCCAGCCCTGAGACAGCAAGACCAACCCCTCCTCTTCCTCAGCCTACTCAATGTGCAGATGACAAGGATGAAGACCATTATGATGATCTACTTCCACTTAATGAATAGTAACTATATTTTATCTTCCCTATGATATTCTTACTAACATTGTCTTTTCTCTTGCTTACTTTATTGTAAGAATATAGTACATAATACATATGATACTCAAACTATGTGTTGATTGACTATGTTATTGATAAAGGCAGTCAAGAGTAGGCTATTAGTAATTAAGTTTTTGGAAAGTCAGAAATTATACAGGAATTAGTCAGGAATTTTGACTTTGTGGAGTTGGTGTCTCTAATCCCTGCATTGTCCCAGGGTCAACTGCATTGTTTAATCACCATTGTCATATCGATTTCCATACATGTTAATATTGGAGCCCTCAACTATGAATGTCTCCATAGTTCAGGGATCTATTGCTGTCTTTTCACACTGCCAGCCTTCTTATCTCTCTCCCCACTCCTCAATCTGTGAAGAATCTCTGAGTGGCTCTTTGCTGCTACTGTCCTGAGTGTTCCAGATGCTGATACGGAAGCTGACGGAACATGGACTGCCCATCTGGAGTGCTCCTGAGTGATCACAAAGCCATGGGACAGTCACAAACATCTCTTTTTAGTTTCCTCCTCCAATGGGCTGTTAGCACTGATTCTTAACTGGGGTTGCAGAGGAGAGGCTTAGAGAAGCATGACCCCAATGGGATCAACATGAGGAGGGAATACACAAGGAAGAAGCAATAGTTTGATGAAAGCTTCTCGGTTGATACTAATAGACCTCCCCAGGGTTGTATTTGGATCCTCTGTTCCTGGTGGGGAGGAAGAGGGTGCCACGGACTTGGCCCTGGGTCCATATCACCTGAGCATCCTCATTCAGAAGGCTGGGAAGTGACCAAGATTAAGTGATGGCAGAAAAAAGAAAAGAAGGCAGTAGCCCAAGGATCTAATTTTTTTTGGAGGGGGCAGGCACCATCTCTTTCAGGTGCTTAACATCTGCAGCAGATTTATCTTCAAGGTATTTAAAGTTAGTCCTGCTTACTGTTTAACTAAGAAACTCTTTCAACTCTAAACAGAAGATAAAATCTTTCCTTTTACAGGTAGAGATAAGGTATTGAATGGGAAAGTTTGAAAGAGGTGCCATTTTGGGTGAAAGTGTTTCCATCAAAGATAAACCAATGATATCAAATCTGTGGCTGTTTTAATAGATGGAGAAAAACCAGGAAGGAAGAGAGGAGCTGGGGAGAGAAATATAAGAGAAATGGAGGAAATTCCCAAGAAGAAGACAGGGAGCAGCAGGTGGATGCTGGAAATGGCCATAAACTCTGCCAATTTAATAAACACATTCGTGTCTATTTGTGCACAAATAAAGGCACTGTGTGGGCGTCTTTATGGTCTGTATGGATGCCAGGACTCGTACAGCCTCAGCTGCGGGGAAGGAAGATGGTCAGGTCTTCAGTAACATGGTCTGAAGGCAGACAAGGGTCAAAGAACTGCTGGCCTGACTCAAGTCTGGGTGGATGATGTAAGAGTTTAATAGCATAGAATATTCAGGATAATTCCAGAGGAACCCAGAGAAGCTACAGTGTCCAGGGCATATTAGCAACTTAAGATCATTTCATAATTAAACAAATAACTCATATACAGGGTTCATATGTAAGTAGACTTTTCCTCTGTAAGCAAGAATATTATCATTCGGACTTCAGAGAAATAGATAACTTGATATCTCTGAGCCGCTTATGTTTTCTCTATTTCAGATGCTGTTTCTTCCACAATTAAAGAAGGAACATAGAAATTGAGGTAATTGAAACTCCGTTCTCCTCTCTGTGGTATTAATATTTTCTCAGTCATTCGTTTTTCTTTTCCTGTTTCCTGGATACGGAATTAAGTACTGTGAATTAAGTACTGAATAGCTAGGGGAGGTCCTTCCCCCTCCTCCTTCTCTCCTGGGTGCTTCTTCCCGGCTTCCCTTCTGAATTAACCGGTTCTTCACGTGGATGTTAACATTACCCACCCCACCCCTGCCCCTGTCATTCAAGGTTTGTGTTTCATTTTTAGCCCTGAAATATACGTGAATTAGATCACCAGAATATTCACTGATCAATCATGTGAAAAAAACAAAAAATGGAAACCTTATGAGTCAGAAGAGAAAAACTAGTGAGTCACTAAAAGGGGGGTGTTTCTATTCTACTAATTTCAGCTACACAGGATATAATTACCTGCATGTGAAAGATTTTCAGTTTTCATCCAAATAATGTATATAAAACCATGAACAAATCAAGCTATAAACAATGGGGACATTTTAAAAGTCACACTGTTAGTGTTGAGCTTGAAGACGTTGCACTGATTTCTGATAAATTATTGTGCATTGACCTTTTCCCTTGGGCATTTCTTTGCATATTACATTTCCAAAAAAAAGTCAGTTTGAGTTCATAATTGCCTTCAGAGGGGAGGGTGTGTGTGCATGTGTGTGTGTGTGTGTGTGTGTGTGTCGAGTGGAATGTGCTGGGTTCGAGAGGCATACTGGAAAGCTGGCAATTTACTGTGAAATTCATATGTATGTTCCCATAGCCTTAACCTTTTCTATTTTTAATTTGCGATATCTGGGGTTCATGGGCCCCATTCTTCCCACATTGCTGCCCCCCCAACAACTTACTGTTTGTAGTGTCTTTGTCATTCAATCAGGAATTCTCTGGAGCAGACAGGCAGGCCCTCTAGCGGCAGCCAGTGGATCCCCGCGTGGATCTCGCCTGTTGGAAGCACAATGCATGCTTGAGTCTCATGGTCACATACAAATGAGACAGGAGGGGGTGACAGTCTTATAGGAATTTAGAAGCCCTCTGACTGGGCTTTCCTTTATATACTAGACAAATGTCTCGGATGTTTGAACTTCTATTATCATGTCTGTTTACTTAAACTTAAGTCTAAAACTGAATTTACATTTTTTTCTCTAAACATTTACGCTTCTAAATTTCCTTGTGTTTTGGTGGTATTATGGTCCCCAGCCCCTCAGTTTTCCAGATTTTGTTTTTCATATATTTACTCAATTCAGTTGTTTATTCAACAACTATCTATCCAGTTGGTGTGTTGTGTGAGTCACATATGGAGCACTCTGGGGCGGGAGGCGAGGTCAGCCCTGTCCTCAGGAGTTTGTGACTCAGCAGGCCCTCCCTGCATCCTCTCTCCCACCTGTCCCTCCCTGCCAAGCGCGCCTGGGTCTTCAGTTTTGTCCTTTCCACCCCACCGTAGGGGTCTCCGCCACCAAGCCAGGCCGACTGCAGTGCTCAGGGGCTTCCGTCAGCCTGGAGGTTAAAACTTCATGATGCAGTTTCCCACGGTCTAACCAGCAGCGCTCAGCCTTGGCTGTGCTGCAGATGCACACCGGGCATTTGATTTTTCTTGGTCTGTTTGTTTTCGACACAGATGCCCAAGAACACACCTGTAGAGTGAGTGAGTCAGTTAAGTTCCCCGTAGGTTTCCGCTGTCTTGAAAGGGCTGCCTTAGTCCTTTCCTGGGCAGTCTGCACACCTTGGGTAGGTGATCCGGATCCACAGGCATCGTCCTTCAGAAATGTCACGCACCTCCCTGCCTCTGAGTCTCTGCCCCTGCTCAGCCTGCTGGTGTTTCTCCCCTTATCGAAGCCCAAAGCCCGTTCCAAGCCCTAAGGGCAAATGTCCTGCTTGACTCCTCTTGGGCGCTCCCAGGGATTAACAGCTCTGTTGAATGCGTGGCCCTGCTTAAACCCCACTCTCTCTCCGACTCTTAAATCTTCACACTTCAGGTCAGACTTGCCTCTGCCACAGCCTTTTCCTTGTCTCAACATCTGAGGTGCATAACTGTCCCACCCAAGGGACTCAGTATAACCTCCGTCATTATTTTATATTTGATTACGTTTTTATTTTGTGCATTCCAATTTTTCTCCATTGTTTTGTACAGTCAATGGAAACAGAGAGGCTCTTGTATCTTTTCTGCTCCGTAGCACGTCACACTACGCACTGCACGAAACAGAGGCCCAACATGCTCTTGGCCCTTCCCTCCGCCTAAAACTTCCTCTTGTGTTTCTATTTTCTCCTCTTTCTTCTTCCATCTCGTCTCTCTCACCCGGCCAATAAGGTTTCTGTCATTGTAAGGACTCACGTGATCAGACTGAGCCCGCTCAGATCATCCAGAATAATCTCGATCTTTTAAAGTCAGCTGATTAGGAAGCTCAGTTCCATTGGTGACTTTTATTATTCCTCTTTGTCATGTAATGTTACATACCAGCAACCCCAGGAGGCACGATTTTTAATCCCTATTTTATATATGAGAAGAAAGAGGCACAGGGGATTCAATGAACTTGTGTCTGACCCTGAGCTAGTCAGAGCCGGGACTCAATGCTACAGGCTGGCCCCAGAGTTCGCGCTTTTAACCCCGATGCCACATGCTTCCTCCTAAAAGGAATCCGGGCTTTGTGAGTACTCACAAATTCCCTTTTAAGAGCTCCAGAATTCCCTTTCAAAGTCACAGTCCTTTCGGAAATCCCTATTTAACAGGCCTACACGACATTAATAAAGGAAAAGCATTTGACAATTTACAAAGCTATTTTCAGTTAATCCTCCAAATAACTAAAAAGATGTATTACGACTATTCTTATTTTACAGATGAGAAAAAAATAACCGAGCCTTGATTAAGTTAAGAGGTTTCTCCAGGCGACACAGCTAATAAGTAGCTTCAGTAAGAGCAGGCTCGTATCTAAAGCTGGGTGCCAACACGGTGTGGTGGAACGAGTGTCAGACGTGAGGCTGCAAAGCCTGTGACTTGGAAGGTATGGAACATGCCAGCTCCGGTTCTGGGGTGCAGCCCCCTCTGTGGCAGCATGCAGGGTGGCCTAGGGAGGAAGGACAGTGCTGCTACAGTCCCTCTCCTCCTACCAGGTCACCGTGTTCTTCCCTTCTCCGTCTGCGGCCAGAGTTGATTTTGCCATCACAGTTGTATCATGACAGGACCCCACTTAGAAGCCTGCAGCAGCATCCAGTGTTTACGGATAGGGAACAATTCTAACCTGGTGACCAGGCCCTTTAAAAGGTGTGTCCCAATCTTTTGTTTCCACATCATCTCTGGCCGTTTCTTCCTCCACACCACGTGTGTCCATCATGAGTGTTGCTCAGGGCCTGTGCCCTGCTCCTCTCACATCCATGTGACCCGCACTGCGGCTCCTTCTGGGATGCCTTTGCCTTTTTACCCTGAGAAGCCTCATTCACGTTTAGGGTTTTGTTCACATTAGTCCCTGAATGTGTTTCCAGAAGACAGGAGAACATTCATTGCCCACTGTCTGTGCAGCCACAGTTCTTTGTTCTTAACTCTTGCTGTCTACACTGGTATTCCTGTGTCCTTCTCCCACTAGCCTGTGACAGTCTTGAGGCCAGGACATGTCACCTGACTCACCTTTGTGTAAGTATTAGTTCCTTCTCCCCCATCTTTCATGCCCAATGGTGGAGAGGAGGTTCTTGGTACATCTTCATTTTACCAAGTATTCAACTCCTGCCATGTCAGTGAAGGGGAAAATAGCAACTATTGGGGCCAGCAAAGCCCCTGTACCCTGTCTGTCTCCTAGGGCCAGAGCAGGGCTAAACTGTGTTGGAAAAGACAGAAAACAAGTTATTCCAATCTTCTGTTGCAGAAAGTCCAAGAAACACTTGAAATTCTAGCCTTCTCTTCTCTCCAGGGGAAGGACCCCAATCACTTCTCATGTCTTCATTAACACTCCCCCTCCCGCCTCCAAGAAAGCTACGACTCTATTTCCACCAACGAGTATAAAGTGAATATGGTTCCTTGATGAGAACAGAGGTGCACTTTAAGAGTGTTACTCGGCTGTGTTCACCTTGCTGAATTTTGCAGTCCTAGCTGTAGGGGCAGCAGTAATTATAGTAATCACCAGCCTAACCGATTAACCCTCCCGAGTTACGTGTTCTGGAAAAATTAGTGCTTCTGTTCCCTCTTCTATGGCATGCAGGTGATGGCAATGTTCAACTGAATAAAAAACACACAGTGATTGTATGGAGACGGGGCTGTGGTGAGGGATGAGGGACATAACGCAGGTGAAAACATTCAGCATAGCACCGTCCCATGCTAAGCACTCGATACGAGAATAATCATAGTGACGCATGATCTTCATCACAGGAAGATAGATATTCCGGAAAGATTCCCTGGGAATAAGCTGGAGAGCAGTTACTGGCTTGGAGGTGAGTTGGAGCCTGGGGCAGGGGCACTGCTGACTGGAAGGGCTGAGTGTCCGGGAGACCTGGCTGAAGGGCAGGTGGCCCTGAGGGAGAGTTTGGGTCCCAACTCTCACATTTTCCCTCATGCTGTTTTGTTACCTTAAAATCATTTCATTGCTGTGAGGCATCAGAATAAAACCTTAAAGTTTTCTCAAAAGGGAAAACATGTTTATATATTTGCTCTTTGATCATGACATGGTGTCTCAGCTCAAGGGTTTATACGTGGTTACTGCACAAACCCTGCGGATCCCCGTCACCATTCACTCAGGAATCAACCTCAAGGGCACCTTTATCTTCAGGGGGTCTGAGGTTTGCTTTCTAGGGCTTTGTGTGTGAGAGGGGCTCTCCCGTGTGCTGCTTCTTTTTCTGTCAATGGCGAGCTAAGAATCCCAATTTGGAAAATGTGACTATTCATTTGCTTAATTATCACATAAACCAGTGGTCCCCAACCTTTTGGAAGACAATTTTTCCATGGACCCGGGTGGGGTGTGGGGTAGGAGGTGGAGCTCAGGCGGTGATGCCCGTGACGGGGAGCGGCTGTAAATACAGATGAAGGTTTGCTTAGCTCGCTTTCCACTCACCCCTTGCTGTGTGGCTCCCCTACCCACCCCCGCCCCTTCCTAAGTTTCACAGAAGACACTTTTTCCACGGACTTGGGGTCAGGGGGTGCGGCGGAGCTCTGGGGACCAGTCCATAACAGGCTGCGGATCAGCCGTTGGGGACCGCAGATAGAAATCATTTTTTAAACATGGAATCAGTCACTAACAAATCCTGCTGGGCTGTTTCCTTTGTCTGGACTCCCCATCCATTGGGACTTTTCTGTAGAACTTTCTGATGTACTGTAGTTTCCCCTTATCCGTGGGGGATACACTCCAAGACCCCCAGTGGATGACTGAAACCACCATAGTACCGAACCCTACAAGTAATAAGTAACAACGAGGTTACTATGTCCAGCTCTTCTGTAAAATAAATACCAACCTGGCATCTCTTTGTAAAATCACACAGCTAGTTGTATTTTTTCAAGTACAGTTAAGGAAAAATATCTATTTTCACAAGGAATTTTCACATTCTTTTATCTATTGTGTTTAAACCCAAGCAGCAAAAGACTTATCAAAGACTATACAGAAAGCTGCAGTGTCTTTCATCTGGCTACAAGTTTTTTTATTAAAAGTCAAGTTTCTCAAAGATAGGTACAGCTGTAGGATATAAATGGCTTCTGAAGATATATCACATCTGTCCAAAACTGAAAATCATTTTTCATGCCCAGCATTTTCCAACTTTCTGAATTGCTCTGTGAAAGTGTTTTATTCTCATGCTATGAAAGGCAGACAAACCAAAACCAGTGACGGGGAAACAAATAACAATTCCTATACAATTACCATATGCTTTATATTAAGGTAGCAGTGTGCTCCATATCCTGCTTTTGGGGGGTTCTTTTTTTTTCACTTTTCTGACTTTTGAACTAATGCACAATATAGGAAAGTGCATTATTCAAAGGCAGAAGCAGAAGAACGAATGCTGATGTGGGCTTGCTGCAGGACCCAGGAAGGGAGCGACAGTCACGGATTCTCTTTCAACCCCAAACTTCTCTTGACTTCTGACCCTGACTGTGGATGAGCGGATGTGGATGACCAGGCCTCTGCTCTACCGTCGGCATTGCCAATCTTCTATGAACAGCATTAACTAGAGAAAGCGTTTGCTGAGATCCATGGTTCCTACTCTGTCACAGCTGATGCTAGGACAACAGTCACACCGGCAGCAAACATTTGTCTCATTATTACATGTTTGTTTATTTAATCACTCACTCATTCACTTAATCAATAACACGGGTGAATGTGCCTGGTACTCTCCTAGATACTGGGGACAGAGGGGAACTATGGGGTGTGGTACTTTCCCTTGGTGAACTCACAGTCCAGTGGAGGACACACATATTAACATGCCCCTGGCAGGATACGGTTCTCTCTCCCTTTTGTTTCTTACTTCCTTTCCTCACTCTATTGGAAATGGAAAATTTTAAGCATAACAAATGGAAGTTATGCTGTGATTAGTGTTCCTGTGATAGAGACAGGTTTGTTTTGTAGTTACTCCTTTGAAGAATGACAGTGTCCACCATCACCCTTCCAGGAACAGGAACATTTGGGATGATTCTTTTCACCGGACCACAAGGAATAGCAGCAGGTGGAGTTGGGGCACGTGGGAGGACAGGGAGGTGGAAAAGAAGAAGACAAGCTCTCCAAGGGACAGAAGGATGTTTAGACCGCTGTATCTGGTTGGCATTCTGCATACTGAAGACGTGGAAAAGACAAGAAATGATTTGCACCATGGCCTAGAATTGGAGCATGCTTGTGATCAACAAAGAGAATGTATATGTTGTTTTCCTGTCATGGACTCTACCTGCAGGCCCTGCCAGACACGGCAGGACAAACGCAGGGTTATAGCCATTTCTCTAAATTTCCCACTGAGATGAAAATTTGTAGCCTCCTGAGCAGATGCTACACTAAACTATGTGGCAACCATAGTAAAATCAGATTAAGAATCATTAGGGCACATGTGTTGGTTACCAGAAGGCAAGCCGTACTAGATAGTATTAGGTTTGGTTGTTTACAATAGAAAACCAAAAATAAAAGTGCCCTAACCATAGAAATGTAACTCTCAAGAAAAGCTGTACAGAGCTGGGTAGCTCAGTCCTGGTATTTTGGTTCTTTGGTAGCCAGGAGCCTAGGTGCCTACTGCCTTTATGTTCTTCCTTTCTAGAGCTATCCCCTAAATTTAAGATCACCTCATGTTCCAAGATAGCTGCTGGAGCACCAGCCTTCAAGCACAGGGCCAGAAGAAGAAGGAAAGAAGTATTTGAAGCAAATAAAAGAACAAGGATCATACCACTGTGTGGAATGTATATGTTTATTCCTTCCAATCTTAATTATCATCTTTTTCAACACTGTCAGTCTTTCCGGGTGTTGCTTCTCAGCCCCTCTGTTCTTGTCATGAGAATGGAGGTGGGGATGCTGCTATTTCAAGATCCACACCCTTCTCCTGTCCCCTTATTCTCATTAATGAATTAGCTCATTCATCAAACAGCTACTGAGCACCTGTTATATCAAAGGCCCTCTGCTAGTCATAAGAAACACAAAAATGAAAAAAGAATTCCTACCATAGAAAAGCTTTTCATCTAGTTGTGGAGATATCCAGTGGACACATTGACCACATTTTCAGAAGTGCTACAAGAGGGGAGAGGGACTGGAAAAGAGAAGGCTCAAAGGTGCAACCAGGCTTGTCTGGAGGAGGAGAGAAGCCCTCATGGAAGGCTTCACGTGAGTAAAAGGCTGTTCAGCAACTGTCCAGGTTGTCAAGGGGAGTTGCGTATTCCAGACAGAGAAAACAGCGCCTGTGTGGGCAGCAATAGACGAAACAGGCGGCAAATAGTTTGGGACGAACAGAGAGTGGAATGTGACGCAGAGGGAGCTGATAACGATCCTGTGACTTCAGAGAAAATGGAGGCCATAAGCATAAGCGCCCAAAGCCATGACACGTCCCCAAATGTAGTGACATCTTTATCTGTTACTGCACCAGATCAGTCTGGCTCAGCTTTATGTCACAAGGTTGTGAGTTGTTTTTCAGTTTCCATGGACCCCCAGGATAAAGGTCACGTAACCTGAGCATGCTCAGATGAACCCAGTGTGCCGCCATGGGTGGAACGTAAGAGCTTGGACCAAGGAGCAGGGACTGAATGGAGAAGTGGACACCACGTGGCAGCATCCAGGATCCAATCAGATTGTTCCCTGGCATCACGCCCGGGCTGCATCCAGTCAGATCGCATCTCCCGGCATCAGCTCTTTGCAAGATCCTATCGGATCACGGCTCATTACCCTCTGACTGTAAAATCAGCCCAAACCCCTTGTTTGAGGACACCCTGCTTTGGAAACATCCCCAGCGTGCTCCTTACTTGTGACAAGTAATAAAAGCCCCCTTGCTATAACCAGCTTGGCTGTGTCTATTGACTTGATACCCGTCAAGTGAATGAAGCCCTCATTTGGGAGGCAGCGTATCCACCTTTATTTTTCACTGTGGCATTTCGGCTCACCACACCCAATAGGATTATTGACTTTACAATTTCCTTTGGCATCTATCTCCCCACTGACACTGCTTCAGTTCGGGCCTGAGCCTTTTTCACCTGGTGATTACGGAAATCTCCAGCCGCTTCCAGGCTCAGCGCCTACCCCGCCTCTCCTGGCCTCTTAGATATCCCCCACCCAGCCACGGAAGTGAATTTCTGAAATGCACATCCGCTTAGTATATCCCGGTCCATACAAAGCACATACTGCAGTAGATCCTCCTGGCCCCAAGGCCAAGTTCAGACTCCTCAGCTTGGCATTGAAGGTTCTTGTGGACACCTCTGCCCACTTCACAGCCTCTCCTCGGCCACTCCACACAGACAAGCTGCCAGCTATTGCAGAACACCTGCCGTCATGCGACTGAGCCATGGTCTCACAACACGGATCAGTGCACAGGGCAGAGTTTTAGGGCTGGGCTTGAGCGGGAGACACATGCCTTTCCAGGTTCTGCTGTCTACACCAAACTGCCAAGGGTGGCTGGGAAATGCAGTCAGCTACGGCGTGGCAAGAAGAAAAAGCAGATCTTGAGCAGCAAGCAGTCTGCCATGGGTCGCCTGAACTGGTCTTCTATGTATTTGAGGTTTTTCTTTATCTTTTTAATTCTATACATTTTCTTTGACTATCTTGTTAACAGATTGCTCCCGTTTTATATTCTTGTTTTATGATTATAATATCTTCTCAATGTTCTGTGAAAATGCTAATTTAGTAATATCACATTCTAGCTTCTAAAAGTTTTCTTATTTTTAAAGAATTATTTCTCTTTCCATTGGAGTCATAAATTCTGAATATTCATTTTCACTGTAGTAACACTGTGTATCCTGTACTATTGTAAGCATTTACTTATACAATCATTTAATATTTAAAACACCTCTCTAAGGTAGGGCCTATTATTAGCCCCATTATACAGATAAGGAAACTGAGGCACAGAGTATAAATTTACTTGCCCAAGATCATGCAGCTAATAAGTTAGGGAGTTGGATTCAAATCCAGACAGACTGACCCTACAGTCTTACGGTATACTACCTTCCAGATGTGTGGTGCACTCTGGATATCTGTTCATAGTTAAAAATTAAGCACTAATTGGTTAATTTAGGTAGTTGACAGAGATTTTCTGTGCTTTTGTGTACAGAGGACAAATCACAATAATAATTTCTAATATGCTCTATTTCACCCAAATCTCTGACATTTCTTCTTTCTTTCTCAGTGCAGATTTCTCATACTTCATGGAGAAATAGAAGCCACTGCACATTTTTGTCACCATTACTCTGAGATACTTCTAACAATTATCAAATTTAGAAACAAATTCCTTAAAAGTTGTGACTTTGTGGCTTCTTCTTAATAGTAATTATTAACTAAAGATAACTTTAATGAATCTACTGATAATGATCTTGTGGATAATCTATACTCTGAATTCCACCAATGTTTTATGACCAAAGTTATAAAGAACATATTTCTATAGTCCTAAGCTGGCAAGATAAATTGAGATCTTTTTATATTATGAACACCGTATTTCTTTATTCCTACACTAAGGTGATGATTTTCGATCTATAAAAGAGTGTGAAAATCAATGCTACATACTTGATTATACTTGGCGAGAATTTTGGAGGCACGTTTTCTTCTGTTTGTGTTCTGAAAGTGACTCAGCCCATTTTTAAAGGACAATTCCAGCTGTCTTTATCCTCCATAGCAAATAACAAAAATAGTAATGGGCAGGGAGCGGATGGAGAGAAGTTGGTTAAGGGGTACAAAAATACAGTTAGATAGAAGAAAGAAGTTCTAGTATTTGATAGTACAGTACGGAAATTATAGTTAACAAGAATTTGTATATTTCAAAATAGCTAGAAGAATTGTACTGTTCCCAACACAAAGAAAAGGTAAATGTTTGAGGTAATTGATCTCTCAGTGACTTTGATTTGATAATTACACATTGTATACAGGTATCAAAATATCACATGTACCCTCCAAAATATGTACAAGTATCATATATCAATACAAATAAATAAAAACAAAAACAGTAATTAATTATTGGGTGATTACAAGAATAAGCCCAATCCGTATCAGGAATCCATCTAATCCTGTATCCTCATTTTCTGGCACCCGGTAGACACTCCAGAAATATTTTTGGTTGGCTCAGCAGAGGTTCCACCCCACCCTCTCCAGGTGCAGGTGGGTGTCAGGTGTCAGCCTGGGCCAGGCTCTAAGTTCTAAAAAGCATGTCGGCTGACAGTGTGCTTTGATCTTTAGTGGCACAGCCCTGTCTTTGATCAATCGCATGGAACACTGGACCCAGGCCCTTGCCAGAGTATGCCTTTGAACTGTTTGCTGCTCACCTTTTATTGAAAGCTCTTCACAGAATTATTGAAGAAAAAGTGTTTAAAGGACCTGTGGTCAATGCATTCCTGACTGTGACCCTTTCATGGACTGAAAGCTCTGAAATCCCACCCTAGACAATCATACTTAGAGATATACATAGGAAATGGTGTATGTAACCTCACAGGCCTGTGTATTCTTTGAAGTGACATTGGGATATTGAAGGATCCAGTCTATGATGACAAGTAGGCTTCAGTTTTTGCCACCTCTAATCAGTTGGTAGTGAAGGCCAAGAGCACTGTTTCAAATGGATCTGAGACCAGTTGGTCGGAGCAGAAAAGAGTTTTCTACCTATCAGCACACCCTACATATGGGTGAAGAATGTGTTGGGCCAGGGGCTATGTTTTTGGCATCCCTCCTCTGGAAGTTAAGGTAGACTGTCTGCAGGCTGTGTCTGCTGACTGCACACTTTCTAATTTATCCAGAAAATTGCTTCCATTGAGTTGGACTTGGTCATTATGTCCCCAGCTTGTATTAAAGGAAAATTATTAGAAGTTTTCCATGACACCTGTCTTTACTTTTGTTGTCAGACTGTCATAAAAAATACCGGCCTTGTATCAGAAAAGATGTCCTTGTCAAACCTGGATGTCAGAAAAATCTTTGCTTCACTGAAGAATGTTACGCCTACAGGACAAAATATAAATGATATACATACAGTTTTCCCTTTTTGATTTTGCTTTTTGGCTTTTAGGAATATCAGCTTAATGTTAGTAATTATACAGCATACAATGATGCTAAATTCATCACACAATGATACTAATTTTTATTTATATTTCTGTCAGTCTATCACTCTGTTGATCTAACAGTCCTTATAAGCCACACTAAATCCTTAGTGGAACAAAGCAGAATATATAAACATAAACAAATAATATTATATATATATATTCCATGAAAAAAAAAGTCCTCCTCCTTTGGCTTCAGAAAATTCATTAATTTTACAATTTTAAGGTAAGAGTAATAAACACATGCTATTAACAGATTTATGTAATCTCAGTAACTCATACCCCTCTCTCCAGTATGACTGAATAACTTTTTTCACTATAGATATTTAGCTTTTAATGTTACATTTGCTTGAATATAGAGAGAAAGAGCACAAAGTTTTAAAATATAAAAACACTATAAATTTACAATGGTCTTCAGTTTGTTCAAGCCACCAAAATGGCTGCTCGTGACCTTGTTCACCTATTGTCTTCCGTCTCCGCCCCTCACTACCTGTCACAGCTCAAAGGTATTCTAAGTGTGGAATTGCTCCAGATTCAAAGATATGTGGGAGAGAGGTGGCTGGAGAGTAGGAAACACAGAAAATCTTGTGAACATTCTCTGCAGAAGCTTCTGTGGAAGAATCTAAGAACCACAATAGATGAACTGGGAGGTTTGTGGCAGTCACCACCAAGGAAGGCTTAACCCTTACACAAATTTTTGCAATTCTTTAATTTTGAATTCCTTAGACCTATGAGGCTCTATTGCTCAAATTCATTTTAAAGCACTTTGGTTTCAAAACCTGCAAGAGTGTTAACTGAATTAAGGAGATTGTTTCTCAAGCTCTACATATATGTATAAGTTTGGTAGACCAGAAGTATGAGGTTTCTTGGCACTAGGCTCCAGTGGCATCAGCACCCTATGGGAGAAGGAAGGCAGATGGACCTGGGCTCCATCCTGGGTTGGTGACTTACTACCTGCATAATTTCCAGAAAGTTACTTAGTCGATCTCTGAGTCTCAGCGTCTTCACACATAAAGCAGGGATAACAATAGTATCCAACCCTCAGACTCACTGTGCAGATTCAATGCAACATCTTAACATAAAGTGCATGGAGTGTTACTAAATGCTCAATAAATATTAGTTCCTTCCTTTTGCTTTTCAGCCTCTCATCTCCCCAGCAATATTTTTAGATGATCAAGAGGAGGTGGGAATTTTTAGTTTTATTCACCCCAAAGATCACATTTCAGTAGTCAAAATAAAAGTGAACATATCGTCTAAACAAATGTCAGTCACATGGTCTGAGAATAGGGCAGAATAATTAAAATAATAATAAAACAAAAAGAATTAAATCTCTACATCCTTTTCTAGCTCCTTTTTCTCTCTCCCACAGGGTATCAGGACAAAGAAAGTGGACAAAACTTAGGAACTTAGGGCAGGGGTTGTATCTGTTTTGTTCACTGAAATATCCCAAGTGTTTAGGATCCTTACATAGATTTGGTGCTCAATTAATATTTGATAAATAGAATAGTGAGAAAGAAAACAGGAATGTTCTGGGATACCCTGTTTTTGCTAGAGGTCAGGGATAAAAAAAAGTCTTCCATTTTCTACTGTAGAAAAAAGGTGCTAGATCTTCATTCATTTTCCTCAAGCATATACCAAAAAAGTACCCCCAAACAAAAAACTACCAGTAATCTGCTTCTGGAACCCCAGTGTAAGCATAGGTTACAAATAAAGCAAAGAGCGGCCCTGTTGAAGCTGCTGTTTCTTGCAAGGCCCCTCTAGTTTGGAGGCTTCTCAGCCTCTCCTGACCCAGCCTAAACCTCAGCATAAGGTACAACAGCTGAGACGCGAGGACATAGGTCATTTGCATTGTATGAACAAGACTCACCGGTGCAGTGGTTTGCCAGCTATCGCTCCTTGCTTTGCTGATTGGCGAACCAATCTACAGTTGTCTACTTAAGGCCTAATGTGCTGTGCTATTTTCTTACCCCAGAGAGTTCGGTCAGGGGTGAAGGATTCTATTGGAAACATTGGTCTGGACCAGTTAATGTGTCAGCTGGCTTTTCAAAAGAAACTAGCCCACAGCATCAATCTTACCACTCTCTTTAAGCATGATCTGGACATGGAGGATCACTCCCATGCCTTGAGTTAGGTTGCAAAGTTTTTGGAGAAAACAGAGTTTTTTTTTTGTTTGTTTGTTTTTTGATGCCTGGCATCTGGTAAGCAATGGATTGTCTGGTAACCAAAACCACAGTGTTTGTCCAGATACTAACAGAGATTTTGGAAACAGTAGCGGGAACTGTGAAGACTGGATTTGACAGGTGACGCCCTGGGGTTTACTCTGGCTTGGGTGGTTTCCCTGGAGGTTTGCCTGTGAGAGGGACGTGTGTGAGCAGTTCCACTGGGGTTTGTTCTGGGAAGAAATCACCATTACAGTAGTGAAGGAAGACAGATTTGGGAGGAGGAAAATGCTGGACTCCACAGCTGGGGTGGCCCCTCAGAACGGTCCCAAATTGAGTCAAGAGGTTGGATGTGGGCTGCCTGGGGGCGAGAGAGAAGCATAACTGTGGGAGGCAGCTCCCTTCAGCCCGAGGCAGTGCTCCCAAGGGATGCCGCTGTCCTTGCCCACGCTCCCAACAGCCGGTGCCATGAGCCCCTTGGCTCTGAAGAATTATCTGGGTGGCCAACTACAGCTATCAAACTCCACTGAAACTGGCAATTTAAATAACAAAACATTTAGGAGAGAGTAACTGCCATATAATTTGCATATAAAGGACATTTAATAAATATTTGTTGAATGAATGAATAAGTGGTTATTATGAGGGAAGAATGATAAGCAATGGATTTAAACTTCATCAGAAGGGATTTAAATGAAGCCAAAGAAAAACACAGAATTGTAATCAACCACTCAGAGCAAAAGATTTTCCAGTCTAGATATCCATACTGTGACTTTGTCACTTGATGTAATCATTAAGATTATTCAGATTCTGAATTTATCAAGCCTTAGGGCAAACGTAGAGGGAAAAGATCAAAAAGGGACTCTGATTTGGGGAATCAAGATTCGACAAGTGAGGGTCCCCCACTCACTGTCAAAGTAGGAGTTTGATAGAAAAATTCAAGGTTTTAAAAAGAAAGTAATTAGTCTGCGTGAAGCAGCTGAAAGAAGTGAAAAGCATCATTGATTGGATCTTTCCAAAATTAACGGCTCTTCCTGCTTGGAGCCCTTTCAAATAAGGTAATCATCTAAAGTTCTTTGTGAAGGTCATTTCTGAGCACAGACTATTCTGCTCACTCTACCGATGCAGTACCTCTGTCTCCGAGTGCTGGGACATACTTACTTTGCAGCCAGCAATTTAATCAAAACAAAGACGTTCTCCTGACAGTAAGCATTCCTGCATTAGAAGATGCTCCTTACCTTATAAAGTTATATAAATTAGATGATTGCAATGAATCAGCTTTATCCAGGGACTTCTGTGTTAATTTTGAAGATGCTTTGCTTTCTTTTCTCAGCGGTCTTCAAACCAAAGTAGATTCTAACAGCCCATAAGCATTTCTGTCCCTTGTGATTTATCTGATTAAAGGCTTACACATTTAGGAGATCTCATTTTTATGCAGAAGAGTAAATCTTTTCTTGAAATAAAGAGTCCTTTTAATTTTTAATGTGTAAATGTGTATTTTCCAGATATACCTGTTTAACTCTTCCATTCAACACCATTAGGGAAGAATATTCTGTCTACATAAGGCAAACGTAACTTCACAGCACCTCATGGAATTGTTTCTTTAGCTTAGAAAAGTCAGGTCCTTTTGGGGTTTGTTTTGGCTGTAACGATAAAGGTTATTAAACAAGATACCTTTTCTGTGTTACACGATCAACCATTAGCCAGGATCACCGTCTATGCCTGTCCAGGGAATGTAGAAGAGGGCACACATAGGCACACATCCACACACCCACCACACACACACATCCACATACCCACCACACACACACATCCACACACACATCCACACACCTGCCACACACACATCCACACACACATCCACACACCTGCCACACACCCACATACACATACATACATACACAGATATCTCCTGAAACCCGAAATTCCACCAACAGCAAATTATATACCCTTTGTACAGAGATTAGCTCTTCCTTGTTCCCTGCTAAAATATCCCTCAACAGAGTACCCTTAAGTGATGGTGGAGCCAGAGTCTCAACAGCTACGTCTACTTCCCAGTTCCTACATTGAAGGGAAGGAGCGCTAAAGTTTGCATGAGTCAGCACCTACTGCACGAATCAGCACTGAAAGAAATTCAAAATAATCCAAAAATCATAGTGGAAAATTTAGCAATATTAGTAAACAGTAAATAATATTTACTGATAGGCACTTTTTTTTAAAAGCCAGAAATAAAAGTTAATGGTAGACTTAGCAGTGAGACCCTCATTAATGATTTTGTAGATATTTTTTTCCTTTTCTGCTATTGTCAGTAACCTGAGCCCTACTTTCTAGGGTGAGAAGGATAAAATCTTAAAACAGAACCATTTCTTTTTTGCAACCATAAATGAAGCAACTGCTTGGCTGCTTGGCCTGCTCTTATTCCGGTTTCAGTCTAAAGGAGAAAAATATCTGGATTCCTATTCTGAAAGATTTGACCCAAAGCGTAAGTCAAGGCGAGACCAGCACGGGTCTCCAGTTGTAGTGGACGTCATGGTGACTCTGAATCTTATGTTCAGGACTGAGTCCAATGGACATACCTAGTCATTTTTACTTGATTTTTACCCAAAGACTTAGGTATAAGAATAATACTACTATGCTTTTAAAACGTGAATTCATTCATTCTACAGGTTTAACTGAGTACCTGTCAGGTCCTGTGCTGGAGAGGACAACTTCCAATGAATTAGAGAGAGTCCTGCTCTCAGCTGCTCTGACTGTAAGGCCTTGATACTGTCTTTTCTCTCCCAAGTGAGAATGAATAATCCTCTAAAACTGCTGTAAATTCATATTGTATGAGATCCAAGCTCAATTTTCATAAAGCCTCTCAAATAGAGTTGGTGCTTTCATGGTGTTTTTTACATGTTCTTTTATTTATCCTCAACTTTTAAATGTTTAAAAAAATTTTTAAAATATAGACTTCAGATAAGCAAATTTGAGATGATTGTGAACTTCCGTTCATGACATTTTATCATCATCAATCCACAGAATGTTCCTGGTTTGTTTAATTTCCTTTGGTTTTACTTTTTTCTGTATTAGCCTCTGTCCCCCTCCTACCATAGTCAGCTTTTATAATATATTTAAAGTATTTTCTTCCATTCTACCTTTTGTAAACACACACACACAGACACACACACACACACACACACACGCACAAACAAGAAAAGAAGCTTAAAAATTCTGTCACTGAGTGAGTTTAATTGGCATAGATGATATTGTGGTATAAATATCTTTCTTTTTCTAGTCAACACTGTTTTTAAAGATCTACTCATGATGCTGCATATAAGTCTACATTATTTCTTTTTATAATCCATCATATGCCATATTTTTCACACATTGATAAGTTTACTAACAGTGATAGCTCTGCCATGAACTCTGACACACCTTTTTCCTTGAGCATCTGAGTGATTTATGGAGGGTATACTTTAGTAGAATTGCTGGGTTGTTGGGTGTATTCATATTGAATGTTAGTGAATTCAGCGTTATTGTTTTCCCAGATAGCTCTATTAGATTATATTTCCACCAGCAAGGCATCGAGTCTCCATTTTTCCACATCTTCACCAGTATTTGATATTATGCACCTTTTTAGTTTTTGTGAATCTGATGATTATAGACTGGCACTTTATTGATGTTTTAATTAATGTTTTCCTGATTTTCAGACAGCTTGAGCATCTCTTAATGTTTATTATCCATTTAGGTTTTTCCTTCTATGAGTTGCCTATTCAGAGACATTGCCTATTTTTTTTCTTTTGGTTTTCTTTTTCTCTTCTGTTTTGTTTTTAAAAGTGTGCCACATGGAGAATCTTTTTTAAAAAGGTCTTTAATACTAGGAAAACTTTGGGCTTTCCTAAAAGCTATGAAACTATCATGGTTAAACTTTTTTGCCTTGGCTTTCAGGAAACTTATAGCCATACTCGACATGTAATCACAGCTGTGTTTACCCTTTCAGCAAGTGTATTTGCATTTTTTATTTTCTTGGAACCTTATTTTTTATTTCAATGTTATTCTTAACTTTATTTTTATGTCTCTTGTCACAAATGAACTCAAAAGATGTTCTGAAGGAGTCAGGCATAAGTGAATCAATAAGCTTATTTTTTTTCAAAATGTACCCTTTTAAATTGGTCTTCTTACTAGAACAAAATGTATTCCCATTCACCTTAAAATGACAAAAGGCTTCTAGAATTACAAGGCTGTAGGTGTCATCTAATTCAACCACGCATTTTTCAAATGGGAGATGGAAGACCACAGAGGTCACCTGAAACTGTTTAGGCGATGCAGGTAGGGACAGAAGCGGAATGGCCTAGCACCCAATCTGGGTTTTCTTTTATCAGTTGGTTTCTAAAAACTTCTTTGGTTTCTATTTCACTTATTAGAAAAGGTATATACATGGGTCATGTATCTGTGTGTGTAGCACTGTGGGAAATTGTGTTTGTTTTTTGTAAAGCTTGTGTATTTTTGCTTTCTTTTTTTTTCCCCTTTGGCATTATCTCTATGTAATTGTTCTGAGGTTTCTGGGTCTTAGCAAATGTCCTATCTTTTCTAAAGTTTTTTAAAAATTTTTTAATTTAATGATGTAGAAGTCCAAAATTCCAAGTCAAACTTTGGAAGTCAAATTAAAATTCCTCTCTTTGGTCATCTCTGAGATAGTTTATCAAAATATCATCCTACTCGCTAATCGTTTGGTTCTGTTCTTAAATCATACATGAATGCCTTGTCTTTCCAGATAAAGTATTGGCATCAGAAAGATTCTCTCTCAGTTTCAGGACTTGAAGGGCAAGTTGCGCTTGGGTCTGGAGCTTCCTGACCTCCAGTCCTTGCGGAATCCACACTTCCCTGACCAGCAGACCTAAACGCCGGAGCGTCAGAGCCGGGAAGGACCTGGTATTCCTGACCTGGATCAAGGGAGAGCTACCCCCACAATGGCAATACTAATGCATTTCACTAAAACTGGCTTCCACATTCACCAAGATAACAAAAAGGGTGTGGCAAATCCTCCTCTGGCTCCTAAAACTGGTCAGAAATGACACGTCTGTTCACGCTCACAAGTTGCTAAAGCAACTCACACGGCTGTATCTATCCACAAGGGGTCAGGGGAGTACAACTCCTCTATGGACCCAGCCAGGGAGAGACTAGAAATAGTTGGTGAAGATCACTAATGACTACCACACTCTGCAATGTTCACTTTTTTCACTTTTTTTGTGGCTAAGATGATGACACCCCTTTGCCCTTATAGAGTGTCACTGTGCCTAATCAAGGGGCACACAGGGATGGATCTGGGGATGGGTTAATTTCCAAGCAGCATGGACTTGGCCTGGGAGGGTGATGCAGATTGCTGGGGGGCTGTAGTGTATGAAAGCCCGATGGCTGACCCATGAGACAGTAATCCATGAGCAAAACGGAAACTTCAAGTCCCCACAGGCAGTGCTACCGAGTCATCCATGTGAACGAAACAGGCAGAGAGAGGGAGACTTGGATACTGGGGAAATCAAACCAACGAGAACCAACTTTCCTGCCCTCCTGCTTCCCACAAATACTTCTTGCACACTTACTAAGTGGCAAATATTCCAGGTTCCAGGGATTTAGCAGTGAATAAAAGTGGAGGAAGCATGACAATTAAAAAGGGTGCCTGAGGCCGTGAGTGTGCTCAGGGGGAGAGACCCTGTTTGAAATCTGATGTCTGCACTCTAAACTGTGTATTTCATTCACATGGCTCATTTGAAACACGCAACAACTCAATGAGGTGAGTATTGCCTTTATGGATTGAGCATCCCAATCTGAAAATCTGAAATCTAAAATACTCCAATGAGAGTTTCCTTTGAAACTCTCTCCTTGTCACATTGGTTCTAAAAAATATAAGATTTTGGAGCATTTCAGATTCCAGATTTTCAGATTTGGGATGCTGAACAGGTAAGTATAATGCAAATATTCAAATATCTAAAAAAATCTGAAATCCAAAACATTTCTGTTACCAAGCATTTCAGATAAGGGACAACCAAACTGTAGAACCATTTTACCAGTGAGGCAACAGTTCTCCAGGGTGGTAAAGTGACTGGCCCCTGGTCATGCAATTGATCCAAGTCCTGGTTTCTGACTCTGAAGGCTCTTTTCATTTTATTTTTGGACTAAGACATTGTCATTTTCAAGTGAACAAAAATATCATGTTAAAAGTTTCCAAAGTTTAAATCTCTACTTTCTAAGGTTGATATTTTCTATCTGAGTTCTATTCCTTGCTGATAATTACCAAGTTTTAAAAATAATTCAAGCCACATATATATATGACATTTCTTGCATTTTTTTACATGACCACTAAGGAATTCTTCAAACTGACATTTTAAAATGCCAAGCAAATCTATTGGAGGTATTTTTAGAAAAAGGTTACTTTGATTTGAAACAATATCTTGTTATGATAAAAGTAGTCTCATCTCTAAAATAGCCAAATATAGACAGCCAGAAGATGATTACATCAAAATCTGATTTCTCCTTGTAAGAAGTGAATCTAAGTGTCAAAACTGTGCCTGCTCTTTCTGGGCTTACGGCACCAACAGCACAATGTCAACACACGCTGCCAGGTTCTTGTGACTACAACAGGGCTCCCGTTTATAGCAGGTGACAATGCCTCTTGACCTCTGTCATCTACACACACAAACATGTACACACACTAGTTAGGTTAAGTTGAATTGAGTTTAAGAAGTGATAGAAAATGCCTCTAAACTGTTGAAAACCATGCTAGGGGTCGGTTAATGGCTTTTTGACCACAAGGGTCACACAAATGTCCCTAGTTCTTTCAATTTGAGGTATCTAGATTCTAAAATACCATTCTGAGCAGGAAGTAAAAAAAAGGATTAAAAATGCTATATCAAGAATATAATGAGGCCAAAATATTCTGCTCTGGTTTCTGGGTAGAATACTTAAACCTCAGAATACACTGGCTAAAAAATACTTAAGGGTTGGATGTTACCAGAGGGTTAAAAAATATACCAAAAGAGAATAGTTGAGAGAATAAGAATTTTCTGAGTCTATAGCATCATCTACAAGACTGAGCTCTGAGTCTAAGCAATCATTTCTGGTTCTCCAGATTGGAAAAGTCACCAGGAGATCACACCACACTCTATTAGGTAGACAACTATCCGTAAGCCGTGCCCAATTTCCTATTTCTGATTCTTGGGTCCCCCAGTGACTTCCTGGGCTATGAGATTTTCTATTCAGTGAAACTACTTATCAGAAAGGAGATGCAAAAACCTTTTCCTCAGTCTTGGTCCTAGAATATCTCACAAAACAAACCATAAATTGGCAAGTGGTACTGTGGGTCATATTGACAGTTTTGTAACTTCTCAAGGTTTAGGCATTAGCCGTCCTTACTAAGATACGAATTGTAGGGGTGGTGGCTTCCCCAGGTGAGATTCAGCCTGAATAATCTAACTCTGCAGAAGTGGAGAGCGCCCCGAGAGAACAGACAGGCTCCCTGCTTCCTGGATCCACTCTGACTCCACCGCAGCTATGGTGCTGGTTTGAGATTAAAATGTCAAGTGCACACTAACTACTACCTGTAGCAGTAAAATGCACGGTTAGATAGCGGGAGTCAGAATGCTTTCCTGGGAAAAGTACAGAAATTTTGGAGGTTCTTGCTAAGTACCAACATATGTACGATGGTTTGTATGATGTCTCTCAGCTCAGTTTCCCCATTTAAAAATGAGAATAACAATACAGTGTAGTGAGATTAAACGACATGGCATAGTTCCCTAGCTAGCACAGCATCCGGAGCATAGTAAGTATTCACACTCTCCCTTCTCTATAGGAGGAAGTTAATACAGATCCATATGTTGTATAAAATTATAATTTACTTGAGATCAACTTAGAATTTTTTTGTTGCAAAAACAGAGAGAGAGCAAATGTAAGAGAAAAACACCTCAGTTTATGGTGACTCAAGTAATTTGCTTTCCTGCTCAGCAGTGCTGGGCAGAGCTTGGGTAATGAATGAACTTGAATCTGATTTATTTCACTTACAGCTGCTCTTTAAAACCCTTCTTTGTGGTGCCTGCAAGATGGTTTTGCTTAAGCAGCACGTGATGGCGACGCCTCCCCCAAATGGCCCTTGATAAACCAATCGGTTGCAGTGTCCTCTGCCTCAACAAAAAGAAAAAATATTTCAATCTGGAGAAATATAAATTGTGCTTCTTTGCTAGAAACAGCTGTAAAGTGCTACTGAATAGAAAAATCTAGAACCAAACCCAAGGTTGCTGAGAAGATTCTAAAACCTCAGGTCCTCCTTTCCCAGATGAGATGGCTGTCACTGCAAAGACTGTATAAGGCCTTATGGGTTTTTAATCAGCAAAGGCTGCCCAAAACATGTCAATTTACAGGGAACCATCTCTCTGTGTTGATATAGACATCTACTGCTTTTATTTGTGGCTCTATGCAAAGAATGTCTATAAAAACATATAAAAGCCCATAATAGGCCATAAAATTAACATGTTGAAAGCAGCATTGCCCTGCTCTGCTCCATGGGACATGAGCCTCCTGATGCACTTGTGCATTTCAATTAGCAGCAAATAAATTATGTGATCTTGCACAGTTCTCACAAATGCAGGGACAGAGCACACCACACCAAGTGTTGAAAGGATGTGCATATCAAACTAAACAAAAATTTGCTTAAGATAAACACTGCTAGTAACCCTGATTTGATTATGCAATGTCTATATATATATCGAAACATCACAGTGCATGTACTCCATAAATATGTATGACCACTATGTGTCAAACATCAAATAAAACGTAAAAAAAAATGAAATGCTACCCTCGTACCCCCTTTACCTTTTCTAGTCATACCCTATGATCAGTTTCAGGAAACGAAGTGTTGGTGTAATTACATTTTCCAGATTATTGAAGTTTAATGTTTGAGCACTGAACTTTTTATTGTAAGCATTTGTGATAGACCATTTCTTAAATGCATCATTTATTTCCCTGCTTTGTGAATTGAATGCCATCTAACCTCTTTTCTCTCTCTCTTTCTTTGGCAAGTAAGTAGCACTTTTACTTTATATTTTAATTTTTAAAATTTTTTCAAATATATAATACTTTGTTATTAACTATAGTCATTATCTTGTACAATAGATCTCTTGAACTTATTCCTCCTGTCCAACTAAAATGTTGTATCATTTGACCAACATCTCCCAATCTTCCCCAACCCCATGGTAACCACCATTTTATTTTCTGTTTCTATAAGACCAACTTTTTCAGATTCCACATATTAACTGAGATCATGTGGGATTTACCTTTGTGTGCCTGGCATATTTCACTTAATATAATGTCCTCCAGGTTCACCCCTGTCACAAATGACAGGATTTCCATCTTTTTAAGGCTAAATTGTATTCCACTGTGTGTGTGTGTGTGTGTGTGTGTGTGTGTGTACATACACACATACACATACACATGTTTTGTTTATCCATTCATCCACTGATGGATACTTAGGTCGATTCTTTATCTTTGCTGTTGTAAATAATGCTGTAATAAACATGGGAGTGCAGGTATCTCTTAGATGTTCTGATTTCATTTTCTTTGGATATATACCCAGCAGTGAGATTGCTGGATCATGTGGTAGTTCTATTTTTAATTTCTTGAGGAACCTCCTGACTGTTTTCCATAATGGCTGAACTAATTTAAGTCCTACCAACGGTGTGCAGAAGGTTCCCTTTTCTCCACATCCATCTAACCTCCTCGTAATGACTCAGTTATTGTTAAACGAATAGTTGAGTAGGTAAGAAACTCAGAGATGATTCCATTCAATCCCCACATTTTACACTTGAATGTTTGAGAAGCTAAGTGACTCTCTAATGGTCACATAGGTAGATATTATAGGAGCTCTCCTTAAAAGTCTAGATTTCTTAATTCCAAATTTCAGTGATTTTTCTAGTAGACAGTAATTCCCAATAATATTAAGCTCTCAGTACTTGCCATTGTTCTTGCTAGGCAGATTCCTCCCTTAGATTCAAGTACGCCCAACTCTCTCACCTATTTTCAGAGTTTTTCTCATTTGTCACCTTCTCAGTAAAGTCCTCTGATGGCTCTCTTTAAATTGGCAATGTTTGTTTCACCCAGGATATTCCTTTCAGTTTTCTCTGATTTCTTTCTTTCTCTACAGCAGTGATCACATTCTAATATTCTATGTATGTGATCTATTTTATTTATTGTCTTTCTCCTCCCACTAGGACATAAACTCCATAAATAAAAGATTTTTGTCTGTTTTCTTCACGACTGTGTTCCTAGTGCTAGAGTACTGCCTGGCAAGTAATAGGTGCTCAATAAATACTTGTTAAGAAAATCACTGGTCTGAATGACTAAAACTTGACAGAATTTTATTTCTGAATAAGTCAGGTATTATCATGTTTGATAATAAAGAGATTTATGGGGTTTTATTTCTGTTGCTAAAAAATATTAAAAAATTATTTGTTGAGCAAAGTGTTTTGGTTAAAAAAAAAGCAAAGTGGAGTTTTAGCTGGTTAATCTGTAGCAAAAGTTGGCTTCCTGTTAGATTATATGGTAAAATATGTGTTGCATTTACAAATATATTTCTACAAAACTACTGAAAGCTTAGTTTCATCATCAGTGAAACTAAATTTTCAGCTAAAATAATGACCTATTTATGAAAATCCCCTGTAAGTGCACCCAGTAGGTGTATGCATTATCAATGTTTCGGTCTACCCACCTAAAAGTGGTCTCACTTGTTCAATAGGGAGCTGATGTGACCTCTTTAAAGAGAGCTGATGGGCCTGGTGTGGTGGCTCATGACTGTAATCCCAGTACTTTGGGAGGCCGAGGTGGGAGGATCACTTGAGGCCAGGAGCTCAAGACCAGCCTGGGCAACATACTGAGACCCCGTGTCTAGAAAATATGAAAACTCAGCTGGGCATGGTGGCATGCACCAGTATTACCAGCTACTAGGGAGGCTGAGGCAGGAGGATCACTGAGCCCAGGAGTTTGAGGTTGCAGTGAGCTATGATGATGCCACTGCACACCAGCCTGGGTGACAGAGCAAGACCTTGTCTCCAAATAAATAAATAAATAAAAATAATATTAGTTGATGAGAAATCATCAACAGTGTTTGTCAAAGAACTATTTGTAAAACCTGTAGGAGTTGCTGGGTAGTTTGAAGAGTAATTTTCAGTAAAGTACATCAAAGAGCTTTACAACAGTGAGTTTCAAAGGAGGATGAGTCTTTGAGGAATGTCTGATAATAATGAAAAGATAATGAATGTCAAGATGTTCTTTGCAGTTTTTAGAGTAGGGGATAATTGGAAGGAATCTAGCTCTTTAACAATAAGGAAATGGTTAAGTAAATTGCTGACTAGAAAATGGTGCTTCAATTACAATGACAACGATAAAGACTATGGAGCAATTTAGAAAAATCTTGGGAAACAATATTCAATTCTTTACTTTTCTTGATTTGGCCATGTAAAAATATGCACATAGACAAACTTGAATGTGGCATTATGAGCAATTAGCAAAATAATTTCTTTTTTCTATTTTCCCCTGTTTTGATATTTCTGAGCATAAGGAATACAATAACAATAAGAAAAATACATTGATCATGGAGCACAGGTGATAGTAGTTTACCTAAAGTGACTCAAGGACAACTTGATTCAGATGAGAGATGATCGCTGATATTTTCAGACTGACATTTGAAAGGGATTTCCCAAATTGTGACTTCTGGCAGATTTGCCAAATGATAATAGCTACATCACCCACAAACAAAAGGGATGTGAGATTAAAAAAGATTTGACCCCTCTTGGAGATTCGTGATGCAACTGTTAAAGACTCTGCAAATTTCTGTAGTGAAATAAATGACTCAATTATACTTCATCCATTTCCCCCCAAATTCTTTGATAACCTGCTATTTTTTCCTAGTCTACCTATTGATATCCTGAGAAAGACCACTGTTTTACAGAGCACCATTTGGGAGCAGTGCATTAAGCACATATCTACCTTGGGTTTTCTCCAGTAAAGTTTTGAGCATAAGAAAAAACATAAGAAAGCAAGGGGAAAAAAGCTGGGTCCAGTGTGCATTGTCCTTGTAAGCTCTCTGAGGAAGACTGGCCTTGTATCTATCTAATTGTTGGAGTCAGGAGGTAGCGAAGAAACACTCTGAAAAGAGAGGTGGCCAAAGCCCATCCATAGCAAGCTTTTACAGAGAAGCTGAGTCAAATCCAGAGGCAGGTGATTATGCTGCACTATTTGGAAATCACTTGGAAGCCAGTCTTAACTAAGGTTTATAGAATGGATTCAAGGCTACCAGAAAGGTTTCCGAGCTCACACACTCCCATCATACCCTGTACTGCTCACTATGAGAATGCTATGAATTAATTGTCTTAGGGATTGTTCTCAATAGGTTGTAATCCTCTCTGTTTCTCTGTCTCTGTAAGCTTTTTCATGAAGCAACCATTATGGTCACCTTTGTGTCCACAGTGGCTGGGACTTAGTTGGTGTTGAAGTAATAAATACCCATTGAAGTAATGACAGGAAGAGTGAATGAATGAATGAATGTTCTTGTACTCTACAAAATATTGGACCACATGAACTAAAATTCTTTAATAAAATAGTCATTAATCAACTTCCTATTTTTCCATTAGATTAGAAAGTACTAGAATAATAGTTCTCATTCCTTCTCTAATTTATGTTTCGTTAATTAGTTTAAAATTCGTATTTATTTTAAATTTCATAATATATGACATTATAAAACATTCAAACATTTTAAATAAAGCTAACATATCTCCTAACCACCAACAACCAGTCCCTACACTGAGCTGGAAATCATGGGTCGCTTCGGCAGACAAGATTGTTGTCTTCAAGATCTTTCTAATTTAGGAAATAAGAATTACTTAACATTTTTTCAGTGGCTACAAAGGATCTTATAAAATGGTTGTACCATAAGTTATTTAGTTTTCTCCCATTCGTAGACATTTATGTTTTACCAAGATTTGCTATGATGGGAAATACATCAGTGAACATCTTTGTATCCTAGATCAGGTATATTGAGAAATGAAATTGTTTGATCATAAATTTTAAAATTCAAATATTACCAAACTATTATCTAAAAATGGTGCATCAAATTTACATTCCTGTCACAATGTACAGCATTTGCATTTTCTATACTTTTGCCAAAATATTTCTATTATCAAATTTAATAATTATTTTCTAATAATTTGGGTGAAAAATGCTATCTTCTTTTGCACTTCCTTGATTACCGTTGAAGCTTAGCAACATTTTTTCTACTATTTGTCACTGTACAATTTCAGCCAAGATATTTTAGTCACACTAAAATCATATTAAAAGCACAAAAAGCACAAGTCATCACTAGATGTTAATATTATCTAGTCCTGTTGCCTTATTATAAGCAAAATTGTACCTTTAAACTATTCATAAATATACAATTGTTTATTGATGTGGCTCCTGAAAAGATCTAGCATCACAAGTTTTATAATCTTCCTCAGTAGGAAGTTGGAAAGCTTTGACACCTTACAACAACGTTAGTCACCTTTCTGGGTAAACAATCCTTCCTTCAAGAAGACATCACTTCTTTTGCTTTGTAAGAGAATCTTCCTCACTAATATTACCTTCTTATGGACAGATATAATATTTATATTTCTGTAGACCTTGTGCCTAGCACAGTGTTGGGCACACCACAGAAACAAATATATCAAAATTGTGATAGATTTAACAACCTGGTCATGGGAAATTTTCAAATGCTAGAAATCACACACTCTCTATCCTTTCTCCCACACTAAATGCTAATTCTACCATCATTTAAAAAAAAGTGTTTTTGTGCTGTTATGTAACATAATTATGATCAAAGTAGATAAGACTATTGTGATCTATTGGTAAAAAGTTAACAATTGACTTATCTGGTTTTGCACATAAACACCTCAATCTCTTTTATATACGCAAAACTGAACAGTATAGCCAGTGTTTGGGTAAAAGAGAATAAGTGGAGACATATAGGTTTTAGTTAAGATACTTTTCACACACACGCACACACACACACACACACCTGTGATGGTAATTGGACAATGTAATGCTAGATAGTCTTTAAATTAATAATTTTTTGGAACAGGTATTATTGAGATAAGAAAATTATTACAAAAGGAGAAATTTACAGTTCTTCTTTATTATTTTCAAACCATATTTGTCATAAACAATTCTGCAATTTTTTTAAGAAATGAGTTTGCTTTTATTTAAGTAAAATGTCATTGTCAAGGAGACTGTAGATTTCCATTCTCCTGGAAACTTAAGGTTTAGACTCTGAAATAGTTTTTTTTCCTGTTTATGTTCTATAAAAGTAATTTTTTAATTAGTAAGTAAGAAAAAAACCCCTCCTATATATCACTCATTATTCACTGTTTTGGTGCAAATAATTGAGATAGTTTTAGATTGAGGGAAATTTGTTTTAAGTACTTGAAATATTTTTAGAGAACTGCATTTTACTCTAGCTCAAATAATACAACTTGACATTCTTCCTCCCAGTCTCTTTCACTTTACAAACTTCCTGAACTTCATAGTCATATAGGAAAAAGACTAAACTGAGAATTGAGAGACTGCATTCTAGTTTGGGCTCTGACACTAAGCATCCATGTGACAATGAGATTATTTTTCTGAACTTTTGTGTCTTATTGAGTAAAACAAAGGATCTGGCTAGATTGAAGGATGCAAACTCAGTTTCCTTGATTAATCTCCTCACATCAAATAATTACAGATGTCAAGTGTTTCTTTAAATCCTGGTGATCTGGTCCTTGGGTCCACTGTTTTGCATCGAGAGCCAAGGCACAACTGTCCATCTCCAGGTTACAGACTTCCCAGTTCACCTAAGCCTCACTTGGCCTGTTTTTCTTTTTATGCACAGTAGATGATATATTCATTCAAATGTGCAACTAAAGGATGGACGAAAGAAAATCTATAGAGCCATCGTGTTCTAAAAGTCAAAACTTTGAGCTCCCAAAGGATTTATTTATTGGTGATATATCAGGAATGACTCCTGGACTACTGTGTTCAAATCCACTTAGCATCTTCATGCTTTCTTCTCACCTCTCATGGAGACTTGCCTCCTCCTTCCCCAAACAGATCCTTCCAAGGTCTACCTTTTGCACCTGCCCAGTCATCCTAACTTTACCATCTTTCCACACTATCCTCTGGCTTCCAGATTTTGTTCTCCACCTTCCTGGTAGACTTGATATTTCAGTAAACTTCTTTCTTTGCAAGGTTGCTTTGCCAAGGATAGGGATTCTCCTTGGCTCATGCAGGCAGTTGAGGACCAGTCCTGTCCAGTCCCCCACTTAGCCATGGCTCCTAAAGACTACAGGCCATGACACTGCACCTGCTCACTGGCAAGGACAGTCCATGATGAGGTGGTGGAGCTAGAGGTGCATAGTTGGTATTGTGCAGAAAAAATCTGAAGCCTGTTTCTGGGATTCATTCACAAAACTTTCCTTTTTATATAAAAGACTAATAAGCCCAGAGAAATTAAATGATGTGCTTTGTTTTGAAGATAGACTATGAACATAGATTTTTTTTTCCTCTGATTATTGACAAGAGGTCAAACCAGAACTTGAGCATTAGAAGCAGGATGACGGCCTGAAGGCAGGTGAGAAGTCACTAGATACATAAAGGAATCGAGTGTGTGGGCAAGAATGAAGGAGGGAGAAGGTGGGCTGGGAGTGGAAGCAACCCTTCACCAATGGATAAGTACAGCTTTGCACCCACCTGAAGAAATTCATGTTATTTTTTATAAGGTTTTATAGTTGACCTTTGAACAACAGGGGTTTGAACTGTGCAGGTCCGCTTATATATGGATTTTTTTCAATAAATATTATGGAAATTTTTTTGGAGATTTGTGACATTTGAAAAAACTTGCAGACAAAGCACGACTCCTGAGACAACAAGACCAAGCCCTCCTCTCCCTCCTCCTCCTCTTCCTCAGCCTGCCCAATGTGAAGACAATGAGGATGAAGACTTTTATGATGATTCACTTCTACCTAATGAATGCTAAACATATTTTCTTTTCCTTATGATTTTCTTAGTAACATTTTCTTTTCTCTAGCTTACTTTTTTGTAAGAATACAGCATAAAATACACATAACATACAAAATAAGTGTTAATCAACTATTTATGCTACCTGTAAGGCTTCTGGCCAACAGTAGGCTATTAGTAGTAGTTAAGTTTTGGAGGAGTCAAAAGTTATATGTGAATTTTTGTACAGGGGTTGGCACCTCAACCCCCACATTGTTCAACGGTCAACTGTAATAGGAATCTGCAAAATTCTGAGCAGTCTTAGTTAGCTTAGCAGTTCAAGTTGAAGTGACTTGAAGAAGTTTTAGAACTATAAATTACCAGATAAAAATAGCCTTAACACATTTAAAATTAAAGCCACTAGATAGAACAGTATGTGTCTCTAGAAATCTATTAATTCTAGCCACTACTCAGTATTTTTCAGCATGATCACAGAAATGTGTATTTGAACAACATAAAGCTAATGATTATTTTTCAGTGACTACTTACATGGCCACTGAATATTTTCTATCCTAAGATTTTGAAGTATGTTGGCTCCTTACAAACCAGATTTTTAAAAAAAAATTAAGTCGAAACTCTATTAACAGTATTTAAACTGCCCTGTTATTTCCTCTTTATCTTCACATCTTGCCTATCTCACTTATTTCAGGTGTTCTTGCTGAAATATCCTACAGCCAAATATCTACACTCCAAACTGTACCTACAATTACCAATATGTAATTGGAAGACCATTTTTGTTATCTGTATGAATTTCCACTTAGCTGTCTCACCCCATGGATTGAAATTTACTTTCTTTACAACAACAGAGAAAAGATACCTATTATATTACAGGTTATAAGGTGTCTGAGTCAGTATTAAAGATACTGAGATGCCACTAAGTAAAAGAATATAAGTCAAAGGCTGTGTTCTAGGGGTGTTTCACAGTATATGGCTACTGATAAAAAAAAAGAATGAAAAAAAATTTTTCAGGGATGGGAAGACACAAAAATTGATCATTTACTTCACAGAAAATAACCTTAGGTGAGGGGAGATAATACACCTTTCCTTCACTAGGATATGAGGCTTAGGAACGTTCCTGAAATAAATCTGTTGAGCTCAGAACAACAGGAAATTGCCACTTATGCACTTAAAGAGCTTTCATGCTACCAGGAAGCCACCTACTCGCTCGACACTGTACCAGCTGCTAATGGTTTCTGGCTAAGGTTTTGATTTTCTTTGTCTTAATCACCAAGGGATCACCTCTTTCCAAATCACAGTCCACTGGCTAACCTGAGTCTAAAATGCAGCACTCAATTCTATTCTGTCTTGGAAGTTCTTGGGTACACTACCAGTCTAATTTGTGTGATACGTGATTCAATATTTACAACTCACGTGAACTTCTTTGACACCTATTGGGGAAACCTAAAGGTATCACAAATGGGTCATTTGAAAAGGTTATGATTTAGTTACTTATTTTTTAGGTATGGGAAAATTGACCAGATACCTTTAAAACTAGCAGTTCTATTTGCAAGTTTTATGACAGCTTTTAAGAAATTATTAAGCTGATTAGACACTACTGTACAAACCAAGTCCTTGATATGAGGTGATGCTATAAGGGACACAGCTGGCTATCAATTTGAGCATCTTTTAAAAGCAGATGTGTTAAAAGTCAAAGCAGGTGTGAGGAGGACATGCAAGTCAGTCTTGGTGCAAGGCACTGCATTTCAAAATGCAGCAGCTGGTAAGGATCTTGGAGAGCATTTAATTAAACTTCTCACTTTTAAAATGAAGAAACTGAGTCTTAACATGATTAAGCAGATACAGAAAAATAACTGTAACTTGAGCTTTGTTATAAAGGCCTTTCCCCCCAATTTTCCAGTTCATTTAATTTAAGTAGAATTTTCCCTGTTTCCACATAAGTATTTCTTTCTCAAGAACCCTAACAAAGTCCTGGGATGTCACTTCATGGATTCTTTGCTAAAACACATGATAACTTGCATCACTGCACATCTTTGCTTTAATTCAAGAGAAATATAAGATTTCCATATTGACACAAAGAGTGTTAGCTTGTTTCCTCTTTCAACAGAGCGCACGTTTCAAGCCACAGCTGTGTACCATTCAATCAGTTAGGACTGAAGAATTTTTCAGGGGGTGAAGTGGTGGTAGAAAAGGGGCAGATGTAAATTAATACTTGTAAACAGCTTAGATCAGTATGCCAGTAAACACTCACTAAATGTTGGCTGTTATAATTGTAGTCATTATAAAATAAAGTTGGATTTTATTGTTGAAAAAAATGTATAATGTATAAATGGAGTTTTATTTACCTTTCATAAATGGAGTTTTATTTAAGTTTAATGAGTGGTTTTTTCCTATATAATTCTCAAAACGTTTATCCATGACAAGGTCTAGGCATTCATTTAAAAGCAGAGAGATTTCCATCTTTGCTCAAGTAATAATAAAAAGGAGAGAAAAAAAGAAATATCCCATTTTCACAATGGGATGAAACACTACTAAGAACGACTATTAATATAGTTTCTCTTCTCTCTCTTTTCTCCACTCTTGACACAAATCTTGACATGCCATAAAAAAATTGAGTGACTTGACTCATTTCAGCCAAGATACCACAGCTTGGTAATAAGCTGTGCTCAATGGCAAATTATTTAGGAGATGCCGTTCAAGAAGATAATGTCTAATGTCGTGGAAGTGGACATCCGCAAGCTACAAGCACAGGACTGGAATCTTAAGTGGGCTTGGGGTTTCAGCAAGGTAAGTTTCCACAAGATAAAGGGTTCCTTACTTCTCTGTGCCAAGCACAGCTTTACCATCATGGCTAACAGTCCTCACACTTTTTCCAGTGAGCAACTTGCCACAAGGACTGATTCTGAGAGACCTAGCACTAGCAATGTGTTGGTTACAGTCCTCAGGGCTCCACACCTTTGCTTGTTGGACTGGACCCAATTTCTTCCTCCACAGTATAGTAGCCTGGAGAGAAACTTTCAGAGGAAATCAGTAATGCCTGAATAGACCTGGAGTCTACATTTCCATGCCCTTGCTACAGACTCACAAGCAGCAGGGAAAAGCAATAACAGCAGCTAGAACGGAAAGCAAACCTAGCACCCAAAAGGCTCCTCCAAGTATATATAAACCTGGTTCTGCAATACAATAGTGGGGAGATGTCAGTTCTATTTCCCTGTAGTTTGTTGACCCAATGACTCATTTTAAGGAAGGAAATGAAGACATCTAATGTGTTTTGTTAAGTTGCTTATTCACATTCATCATCATCGTAACCTGTTCCATTACGTTTATTCATCCTCTTCCTTCTGAAAGATTCTATAGAAGGATTGTCATCGCAGTCCTTAGAGCACCTTTTATAGATGGGGAATATAAATGGAAAATACTCCCCCTCGGGCTACAGTTACAGAGGTCACATTGTTACAAGATTAAGAAACATCTCAACATCAACATGTGGCATCCTTATCGAATTCCTGGCCATGCTGTCTTCTTTATGTAGTGTTCATGTTTAGTTTGAGGTACGTTCTGTTATAATTGACCTATTTCTAACTTAAAAGTATCTTCTGTATTTTACCGGTACCTTCAAAAGAAACATTCTCAGATTAGAATAGTTATTATGACAAAACAGAACCAAAGAATAAGGATGGGGCTTCTTGACCTTTCATTCATACAACTTTCCCTTATTTAATATCCCACCCTTGCCCTTTGACCATTAGCAAGGGAGAGTTCACTGCTGTCCAGTGTCATGGGAAAGATGCCCCCCTACCTGCTTCCCACAAGGGATGATGACCAATTGCTTTTCATCTCTATTGCAGATTGAAACAATAATTTCTTGACATATTAAAGGGTATGTAAGGTACAGAGAGGTTAATGATAAAGGTTTTGAAATCTCATGTTGTGAATCTCTCTTAAAAGAAAATACTGGAAATCCCAGGTTGATATAACTAGCTGTGGGCAAAGGTGTGGAATATCATAAACAATAACTTGAGCTGACTTTTATGGAAAATAATTTTTCCATTTAATTGTATTACAGAAATGTCTTGATGAGACTTACATTTCTAAGAATCATGTGTCCCTCTAAAGAAGAGCAATGGAAGAAATAAATATTGCTATATTTGATGGTGGTACATTTTTAAATGTGCAGTAATAATTATTCAAGTCACTTGAAAAGTTTGCAAAAATCAAATATTCCAAATGTCCTGGTTAATGGAAGTAATATTCTCCTCTTCATTCCCTATCTGATGTAACTTACTTCAAATTTGTGGTTTAATAAAGCACTTTAGACTGTTCTAAGTCCACTTTCATTATTGTACTGCATGATACTTGCTGATACTTTATGAAGTGTGTATCTGCGAGATGAGAATTCACAGGCAGTTTATTTTTCACCAAGATGAAGATAGCCTTCAGGTAGCTGCATTACCAGGGATTTGTGTGGACAGAATTCTAGAGATGCTCCCTAAGGTTCCCATCACTTGGTTAGTCAGTCAAACGCCATTCTAGGTACTGCTGTGAAAGAATTTGGCAGTTGTGATTAAAGCCCCAAATCGGGTGATTTTAAGCTATGGAGTTTATCACCTGGACTTGATCTAATTAAAGGAGCCCTTTAAAAGGCAGCAGAGGAAGGCAGATGGGAAGCCAGGGAGATCCAAGGCACTCTGTGCCAGGGTTAGCTCTGCACATGGACGGGGCCACGAGCTGAGGAGTGTGGTGCCTTCTAGTAGCCAAGAACAAGGCCCAGCCAACAGTGAGCAAAGAGACAAGAGCCTCAATCTAATACCTGCATGGCGCTAAATTATGCCAACAACCTGAATGCGCCTGGAAGCAGATTCTTCCCGGAGCACCCAGATAATAGCCCAGGCCAGCTGAGCTTTGATTTCAGCCGTGAGGTACCCTAAACAGAGCACCCTAAACAGAAGCCTGCCTGGACTTCTGACCTACAGAACTCAGAGACAATAAATGGATGTGATTTCAAGCTACTAAGTTTGTGGTGATTTGTTATGCAACTATAGAAAACTAATAGAGGTTCTGACCCCTCTATGATTATTAATTTATTTTTAAGAATTATGGTTCAAAGCAACAGTGTAGACAATTTGTTTTACTTTTTAATAGTTTCTGTATTAAAACATCCATTTACCCCCCAAAAGCAGCATATTGGCTAAAACAAATATTCTAAGATACCCATTTATATAGGATTAATAGCTAACAGAAGGACATAGGATAATTTTTCCCTTCTAAAAGAGATTAATTTATATGATTTGGAATTACTTGAGACAAAATATAATATTTTATATTCCAACCACTAAAAATATGTTTACATCTCCACTTACCAAAAAATTTAGGCTTTAACTTTTCCCTTGATTTTTTTTTTTTCTGGAAGCAGAAGGAAGAATCTACCTCCTCATATGATTTTCATTACTGTAGCAATATTTGCACATACTTAATTTCTATTGGAAATATTTATTGTAAATATAATTTCTATACCCAGGATAGGCAATACAATCAAATTTAATTAACAGAAAGCATTTGCATAGCCAGTCTGGCTGGACATTATGGAAATGTAGAAAATGACAAACCTGAAATTAATCACCAAATGTCTGACATTAAAACAAAATTGTCAAGGCAGAAATGTATGAGTCATAATAGCCTCTAATTCCGTGGTTTCTGGGCAGATCCCCTCTGTATTCTGATGAAAGCTAGCATTTATTTATATTAAAACCTCTCCAGCAAACCATATGTTATATTTAGCTGGGCCAAAATTCCCAGGTGGAGAATATTTGTGTGAAAGATTTCAAAATGATGATCAGTTTATATAGAACTTACATCTTAATTTTTTTGCCTTTCATCTCTGAAGATTTTTTTCCAAAAACAAACACATTTTTTTTCTCTAATACTTCAACATTCCATCTTGATTTAATAAGTTAGAGCAACTAAGTACACTAAGCTTTTATGGACCAGTGCTCTGATTTATAATATCCACAGAAGTGATTTGTTTTTCTCTTTGTGTGTATCCTTGAAGGATACATTGGAGCAACAGGACTAGCAAATCTCAGTAGACACTTAGGAAAAAAAAGCTAATTCAGACCCTTGGTGGTGAGATACTAATTTATCATTTCTCAAGTGTTAGTAAGTCAGAATGAAGTGGGGGGAAATTGTTAAACTTTTGAATATTATTTTAGAATTGGGCAATGAAAGCTGATAAATGTCATAACTGTGAATTTCAAAAGGATTTAAAATTAGTACTAAATGCAAACGTGGTAATGTAGAATATTTCTTCTATGCTGTGTATTGAACATAGAAACTACAAAGATATTTACCAAAACACTTATGGAGCACCATCAGTAAAAGAGAAGAAAATATGGAAAAGAGAGTAAGAAGTGAGAAGAAATGCAAAGTTAAATTCAAAAAATTCAAGAATTAAGGGACAATGAGTTTCTTATAACAGACAAGGTCAAAGTACAAAGGACAAGTAACATTTCCTTTAGAGTGTTTATGAAGGTCTGGTATCTCTTTCCTGGAGAGCTCAGTCACTTTACCTAATGCCTGGGTATTGGGGTGGTCATAGTCCTGGCCGCCCCAGAGTGAATCAGCTCCATCTAAATGCTGTTTAGAGTCTGGCACGAAAGGGTAAAACTTCCAGTAGTAAAAAGCCATGAGGAATATCTCCACACTCCCCTATTTTGAACACTCCAAACAATCAGCACACAAAAGCAAGTAGATATTTCTCCAAATTGCCCAGCATTGAGAATCAACAGGAACACTAGTTAAAAATACAAGTCTCTCAGCTCAGGGACCAATCTTCAGGCAAAAGAAATAGTATTGCCAGGAAAGAATTTCAGTAATGTGCATTTTCATACATGTCTTGTTGAGTTTTATCATTGGTCAGGCTTGGGAAACACTGCATATTACAACCTCTCCTCCTCACAAAGAAATCAAACAAACACCAATATAAATTAAATAACTATATTCACATAAGATGAGTAACTAAAGATAAGTTATTATAATCATTAACCCAAACTTATTTCCCAAGTCAACAGTACATTTTTACCCCTTCAAAGCAATGGGTCTGTTCTAGCGGGCAACACTATTCCAAGGCCAGCCACTCCGGTCTCTGACAGACTTAACCTCCCTGCATTCACTCCTTAGTAGCACGCATGAAACCTTCTTCTTATCATCTCACTTCCTCCATTTAAAAACAATTAGTTTCATATGTGTCCAAAAGAAAAGGAAAAAAGGAACGATAACTCCTTGGTATCTTTCAATAATTCTTTCTCCTTGGCTTCTGATTTCTAAAGTTACCCATATTTTGAGTTTCTAGGAAATAGAAATCAGATTGTAGCAAATACCACGTAACTAAAAAAAAATTTGTTATCATAATCATATCACTGTATTGCTCTCCTACCATTTAGTTGATTAATAGCTTAATATAATGTTAATTAGAATTTTTTGTTGTTGATCATTCTGTGTATAATATTTGACCATCATTTGGCATTCTTTGTTAAAAAGACTAATCTTGTAATATTTTTTCAGAATCTTTTAAACTTTTTATAATATTAATATATGCAAACCAGACACTACTTTCAGCTGTTACTAAGAATAGTAATGAGCCAAATTTACTTATTTACCCACCAATTATTTAAAGGTGCTAACCAGAACAGAACTGACCTATAAGCTGACTATTTTCTATTTACTTATTTAGAGAGAGAGAGAGAGAGAAAAGAGAGAGTGCAGTGGTGTGATCACAGCTCACTACAGCCTTGAACTCCTGAGTTCAGGTGATCCTCCCACCTCAGCCTCCCACGTAGCTGGGGCTATAGGCTCACACCACCACACTGGACTAATTTTTTCTATATTTTCGTAGAGACACGGTCTCTCTATGTTACCCAGACTGGTCTTGATCTCCTGGCCTCAAGCGATCCTCCCACCTTAGCTTCCCAAAGTGCTAAGATTACAGGCATGAGCCCATGCCTGGCCTATTTTCAAATTTTGATGAAAAAAATAATACATAGTTTTATGGTAAAATTTACTTCTCGTGGTTGGTTGTACAATTGGTGGCCTGTTGGTAGAGCTTATAAACATTGCTTATTATCTATTTCCCAAATCTCGATATTTATCGAATTGTAGACCAGAGCTGAGCAGAATCAAAGGTGTGAGCAGGATCACAGACCTACTTCTCCTAGCCTAAGAAAAGTGGGTGTCTTTCTATACCATCTTAGTTAGCATGCAACAAATATTGCTTGCACAATTCTTAGAATACAAAAATGAAGTCTTAAAATATACACGGAGGCTCACAGTCTCATAAGAAATTATACATGAAGTGCTCGAGTACAGGTCCATGAAACACGCCAGACATGTTAATTCTGTGTATTTGGGCATTATCTCCTTACACCCGTAGCTGGTACTTAGGACAGTGCCCAAAGTGTTCTGGATAGATGCTTTGCAAAAGAAAAATCAATTAACTAATGGCCACGAGTAATAGAAGGAGTGAACACATTGGAATTATCTAGCCTTGGAGGCTGTGGGTTGATTAAAAGGTTCTTTCTTGGAGAGGCTCAGTTTGAAGTATCTGCAGAACATACAGATGGAGATAGATCCACACGTCAGGAGCTCATGTCTGAGGACAACAGTGCCCTCACCTTTGCTTTCTAAACTGACCTCAAAATAAAAGGTGCAGAACTGCAGGAGAGGTGATGATTTTTAAATGTCAGATTGATAAGAGCAGACTGAGATGCCAAGACACAAGTGAATCCAACTTGGATGTTAACCCTCTGTGTTGACTTCTGATTAACTCCAGTCCTGGGAATGTCTCCTGACTTCTACCTTATTTACTGCCACTCATGTTAGAACATGTCACAGCAACCTTGATGTTATTGTGCAAATTATAGGCTGTGACACACACAGCATTCTTGCCTGTTCTGGAGGGCTGCCTATAACTGTTCTATGGCACTTACGCTCTGGATCTGGGGGGTGATGGTGTGGAGCTCTACCTGAGTTGCTGTGCTCAAGATCACGCGTTGGTTTGTAAGTTCTGTAACTTGCTCCATAAGGAAGAAAACTTTTTTTTTAAATGTTAATAGTTTTTTTTATAGTTCTCCTATGTTTCAAGTTTCCAGGCCAGAAAGATTTGCTGACTAGAACTTTGTAACTTTCTGTTGCACTGACGCATTCGCTTTCGCCACGAGATAAGTACAGAGCCTTACACTGCTTGTTTGTCCAGGGAAGACAAGATAAGCCACACCCCACCACAGATTGTGTCCAAGGACCCGCTGGGCAGCCAACTCCCCACATCCCACCTGTACGCAAGGCTGAAAAAGTGACCAATATTAACCCCTAACTCATTACACTGCCAAAATCCCTGCCCTGGGAGAGACTGGTCTGCCATTTTTTGATCATGGCATATATATACTAACATGATTTCTCACTGCACTTACATGCCCTCCACTCCACCCCCAACATATGATGATACTGACTCCCCTCACACATTATTCATTTCACCTCCAAAAAAACCCCTGACCCCCTTGGTCAGGGAGGTGAATTTGAGACAGTGCATTCCTCCCACCTCCTGGATGATGCCTCCTTCACAATAAATCCTCTCTTCCTTGACAACCATTATTGTCTCAATAATTGACTTTCTGTGCAGCGAACAACAGAGAGAAGCCCCCTTATGAGTTTGTTAACGGTTCCCCAATAAATCACCCTTTACTGACAAACTGGATTTGTCTGCTGTGTTCTCTGGTTTCGCGGTTCCTTCCCCACTTGGGGGTTGCTTTGTATACACACGGCTCTTTCATGAAACAGATCCTGTGATCCTTATTCTTGGCCTCCAGATCCTGGAACATGAGATTTCTGTTATAGAATTATAGGAAAGTATATTTTCCAGTGTACTCTAGTAACTTATTCCAATATTGGATTTCCAGAAGAAATTTAAAGTCATATCTTCCTTCATCCTCCTTTGAATGCTGAATAATGAAGAAAGAACGTTCACGTTGTTTAGGTCACTGTTTCTAAATTCTACTCCGGGAGCTTCTTGTCTTTAGAAGAAATTCTCAAGCATCTTTTAGACAAATAGTATGTTTTGCTTTAACTATTGTAATGAATGCCTAATTCGCCTATCAATCCATATATGACAAATGGTGGACTAAGGAGTTGCCAATTATCCAAAACATTTTTATTTGGAAAGAGCTTTTATAAATATTACTGAGGTAAATGTAAAGAGACTCCTTAGTTATAACCCCAAATGGTTATAACCAAGTTTTATGTATAGTAGCCAACAGGAATAAAATGGATACAGGAGATGGAGCAGATCCTTATGAAAATGAGGAATATTTAGGTATGAAACATAATTTCAAAAGTTATATATGCTAATAAAAGTTGACAAAATAGAAACCAAGTTCCTTGTGACTTAGGTATTAGTAGCTTAGGGTGGATGGCAATGTTGTTACTTATAGTCCATTTGTATCAGATGTCTCAAGACACATAATACTCTCGGAAAAATTCTTGATCAATCACCTTCATCCAGATGAAGGATTGAGCGGTCATGTGGTGTATAAATCTGCTTATCATCCATCAAATGGCTTCTCTTATTAGAACATTGAAGTTTAATGAGGAACAAACACTTCTTTTTGAATTAGAAGACTGTTCATCCCAATTATTCCATGTTCATTTGAATAGATTATTAGGAAAAAACAAATAAAATGTACAATTGTGAATTACATCATACAGTGAGTATACAAAAACTCTTATTCAGCCATCTTCAGGAAACCTGTGAGTTTTTGAATAAATGTAATTGGTCAGATTTAAGATGAAGAATTGAAACACTAAGCCATCAGAACCCATCCTTGACATTTTAAAGTAATGAAATTCAAATTTTGCCTTTTACACTTATCTTGTACCATATTGATTTCTAAATTACTCAGAGTTTTTCACAGCATGACCAAGCATGAAGCGTGCATTTGTCCCCCATCTTTTTTGGTCAGAAGTGGCATTTATTGAGACGAGCCTGTTAGTCACACAGTGCCCACCCATCCCTATGGTGTAATGATCTAAGCGAGACTTAACAGGGATTTTGATAGTTTCTTTTTTCCATTCTTTGACAGTTAGACAAATCCCAGAATGTGAGTGGACTGAGAGAAACTGAAAACTGTGACCTGATCAGCTGTGGCTTCTGCTAATTCCATCCTATACCAAACCAGGGGAAGGCGTGGGGACAATTTTCATTAAAAGTGTCAGTAATTACAGAAAGTCTGAATATTAGTTGTCAAGGCAAAAGCAGTAGGAAAAGGCTGCCTTGGGATTGAAAAAGAAGAGTTGACATTTGTTACTATCTCTGAAACAATACTTTTCTCAGCATAAGACGTACTCTATAAACTGGGAACTACCTGCATGCAGAGGTGTTTGAAATGTTTCTATCCCTTGCGAACCCTTAGTCCATATGTAACCCTTAATCTCATTTCAGAATTTGAAGTGTGATGCGTATGGGCCCAGGAGATCATTCCATACAGATGTAAGCTGTGGCCTGGGCTGTATTGAGCTCTGTGTGGCTGTGCTCACAGATGCTGCCCTTGTGCCAATCAGCCCTGCCCCAATACCCAAGTCTATCCTGACTGAGTGGCTTCCTCTCCCCTTGGGCCAAGGCACACGCTGGTTACCACACTGGGGCCTCTGTGCTCCTAAACTGGTTTCTCCAGTCCAGCCTCCTACAGTATCCCTGTTCTCAAAATTATGCTCCATATCTGACTTCCCTGCAGGCTCCAATTCATAAGTTTGGGATTTTGCCTCAGTTTCCTCATGGAATTCCCCTTTTGGTAAATTGAAAAGCATTCGAGTTCCCTTCTCATACCTGGGGCATCAGCACTGTTTCTGAGTTGGGCTTCTAGTAAGTCTGAGGCTTTGTTTTGCTCTTGTCAGTTCTCAGCTCTAGCATGCCACCCGAGGACACACTCCTCAGATGTGGACTGTGTAGTGGGCCACTCTACTGAGTATCAGCCCTGCACTCTCTGTTAGGATACCCCACTGGGAACTATGGGCTTGGACTGGGTTTTGTCTTTACCCCCAACCATAGTCATAATTGCCTCTGAGATTTTCCATCCATCCATCCATCCATCCATCCATCAAACTACCCACCCATCTACCGACCTACCCACCCACTTATCCATCCGTCCACCAATCTTTTCATCCATTTATTCTTTCTTACTGATTAAGGGCACTCTATGCCAGACCCTGTGCTTAGTGATGGAGATACAATGGTCTCCAAGACAGACATTACCCCTGCTCTAGCAGGTGAGACAGATAGTTAAAGAAACAATTCCATGAAAGTACAGTAAGTAGCTTTCCTACACATCTGCTTAAGTAGGTGGGCCCATTGCCAAGTTCCCATATATTCTGTCTTCTCCTATTTCCCTATGCACACACAGCTATACTCTGTGGAGGCAAAACAGGATAATATTTGCAGTTCTCTTTTTGAGAATTTTAGGGGGAAAACTATTATTACAAGTCAGGAGAGCAGAGAGCAAGCCTTAATATATGCATATTTATATAATAACCCCTTAGATTTGTATGAAGTTTTGCAATATGCAAATGCTTTTATTTACAGATTTTATTTTCTCTTTGCAGCATACCTGTGAGGTATATGCAGAGTAGGTATCATTTTCATCCTCACTTTATGGAAAAGAAATTAAGGTTCATAGAAGTTAAAATGGCATTAGAAAAGCTTAGAGTTGAAACTAAAAATGAACCTCATTACTGATAATACAGAATTTTGTCCACTTTATCAATACCCAATGGAACTTGTACAGTTTTGAAAACCTTAGTAATGTCAGTTCCAGTTATTGCTATCTATAATTTTAAACAGGTTAATGCTCACAGGATATCCTTGTATATCACTTGTTCTGAAGAAAAGACAAATAATACACAGAACTCTAAAGTGTTGATTTATTAAAGATATTCCATTAAGTGTTTATTACTTCATGAATGAACCCAAGTGGGCAGGTGGAAAGATGAAATCACTTGGCTCTTATCTTTGAAAAATGTGAGATCATTACTAAGCCCTGACAAAAACAGCAGGTAGCCCTTGAAACATTTTCCAAAGAACACTTAGAGGCTATGATTCATGATTGAGGTTCTACTGTGGCACTTTCCTTCCCATCACCCTTTATGGGGAAGGTTCACTTTTTAAATCATCTGTTGTCATATTTAATTAGATTCATCAGAATGTTTTGTTACTTGGTATTTGTTTCTTCTTTTCTTTTTATTTTTCCCTTCATACACCAATAGGACTTTAATTTCCCCAAATAGTCCATGTCCTTGAAACCACAGTTAAGAGTTTCTTTTAGAGTCAGCCTCCTTAAGTCCACCATGGTTGGTAAGTTTTAAGATGCCATGCTACTAGGCAAAATGTAAAGGTATATCACACTAGAGCATGGTGTCTCCATTTTTCTATTTACTTTATTTGTGGAATGATGGGAAAAGTCTGGTGTTTGGCATCACGTAATTAAAATATAGTTAAAATATGGAAATTTTTACTTTTATATGAATTCTGTACATGTAGATAAACCTTAAAAGTGTTGTTATAGTGTCTTGATTACTTGGAAGCAAGGGGATTCTAGAAATCCAAAAAGTTGTTTCATAACTCTTTAATTCTCTTAAGCAGAGAACAACCTTGACAGCCACTGGGGGTAAGGTCAGAGGGAAGTGTGACTGCCACCCTGTTACTTCTATGCCATTTGCCATCAGGTGATTTTGTTGCTTCTTTTGTAGAATGGAGAACTTTCTCTGATGGTAAGATCCTTTAGTCTAAATATCTACTCTCTGAAGGTTTCTGAGTGGTAGTATCATGAACATGTCACCATGGGAGCCCCATGAGAAATACTGTATTGGTAGGGAGGAAAAATACCCCCAAATCCCTTGTGATGAGAGCTCTTTTAAAATTATTTTTTTCTCAAGGGTTTTAATCAAAAGACTTCTCAGGATGGCAAAGTAAGCCATTAGTCTGTCTTCGAAGAGTGTACCTTTCTTCCAAGTTGAAAAAGAATCCTTATTTTGTATGGATAAGATCATAGTTCACATAATAGCTCCAGGTAAATAGTTACAGAAAATCCACAAGTATAAATCATAACTACACAGCAGTATACATAGAGAGACAACATGGATGTATCATTCTTTCATGAAGAGCAGAAAGCACTGGTTTAAGTATTAGAATGAATTTAATGAACTGAAATTTCCCTGTAACTTTACTGACTCTTTTCAGTTGTTTTCTCAGATAGTACCCTGAAGGTATAAGAAGACCCAAACAAGTGAGCCTCCCCCAATCCCCCATCTCTACCAAAAATAGAAAAATTAGACAGGCACAGTGCTGGGTGCATATGGTCCCAGCTACTCGGAAGGCTGAGGCAGGATCCCAGAACTTCGAGTCTACAATAAGGTGTGATTGTGTCACTGCACTCCAGCCTGGGTGACAGAGCAAGACCTTGTCTCAAAAAAAAAAAAAACAAACAAACAAGAATACACCCAAGATGATAAAAGCTACATGATGTTGATGTTAATCTGAATTAAGATTATTCATATTTGGTAACATTTAAAACTTGGTTTACTTTCAGCCACAATATCAAATCCATCATAACATTCCTTCTTTAATTACATTTTACTCAAAGAAAATGAACATTTGCTTCAGTGCATATTTGAGCATTGGCTTTGGGAAATGCATACTCTAGAAGGGTTGAGAGGAAACTCCCTTTCTATATTTAGGAGGCTAGCACCAAAACTTTGAATCAAGTTGAGATCAAATTTAATGATTTAGATAATCTTTCATTAGGTATTTAAACTAAAGTATTATTTTGGGTGCTTCGGGAGCAGAACACTGATATTTTCTGTTCTCAAGGAGCTTTTTAGTGGGGGAAGATATAGGTTAGTGCGTGCTGTGATGAATGATTCCAAACACAAGTTTGGTTCTTGCTCACATGACATGAACAGTGAGGTAGGCCAGGAGCTCTGGTCACCCTGGTCACTGGCCAGAGTCAGATATAGGCTGACAAAGATTTGATCTGGACGTGTGTTTCCAAGTTCACCACAGCAGTGGAAGACACTGGGGATCACAAAAAGGCTCTTAACGTTCCTTCTTAGCAGTGACATGACACTTTGGCTCATATTTTATTAGCCAAAGCATAGTCACATCTAACTTTAAATGGGGCAGGGAAGTATAATTCTACTTTGGGCTCTGAGGGAGAGCTGGCAATATTTGGTGAACAACACTAAAGCTACCACAGATTGATGAGATGTGTGTGTGCCATCCAAGTGTCCTTAATGCCATCAGAGGTGCCAGTTAAATGGACTATAGTAAAAATTCAAGGAAAATATCAGCATATTCTTCATTGCTTAGAATTACATTGTCATAAATAAGAAAGGTGAGAGGTACAGGTAGATGCATCATCTTCACCCCACTGTGGCCAGGGTTGATTGTCTCAACGTTAATCAAAGATGATGACTTTCACAGAGGAGGACTGTACTTTTAGAGGGTGTGTAAATGCACGGAAGAGGAAAAACTAGAGGGTTAACTGTTTTCCCATTAAAGATAGATACATATTCATGTGATATGTTAATATAGGTCTTTCATGAAACAGACACCCAAGATGGAGTTGGATATGCAGTATGTTCATGGAGAAGGGAATAGGAGAAGGTAGGGGGATTCAGTCTACAGGACTACAGTGCGGGTCTGACCGTGTGGGAGGAGAGGGGGAAGGAAGGAGGAGTCTCGGACTGCAGGACATTTCTAAGAAAGGTTTGGGCAGGCTGATGGGTGGTCCACAAGCCAAAGTCACTCATGGGAGGGGTCCCACAGTTCACTGGATGGGCCTGTCTACCTACTTCTGATGTGCTTAGTCATTGGCCGGAAGTTGCCTACAGAAAACACAAATCTTGACTCAAATGTGGTGGTAGATTCTGAGCAATCAGCAGCTGGTCCTCAGAAAATTATGCTCTGGAAGCAAGAGATCTGAGGTGTGCATTTTAATGGCTATGACACATGGTTTTTAGATCCTGTCAATTCTGTGTTAGCACTTGTTTTCCTTGAATAGTACAATTCCAAAGGAAGCTAACAACTGGCCAGTAATCAGCAAAGAACTTTAGAAATCAAGGAGTGTTAATTCATCCTTGAAACCAAAGTGTGTACTGTCGTCTGGGGCTATAGTCTGAGGCTTCAGCCTTAGAATTCCAGACAGAATTAAGAGAGTTTAAGACCCCTAGGGCCACCTAGGAATTGAGATGTGAACTGAAAAATACCTGGGGGTCTGATCTGGTTTTCTATATCCAGACCAATCCCAGGAGAAGACCTCAAAAGGATCTACAGAGCCCTTTTATTTTCAAGGGGTTTTCAATGCTAATGTAGGTCCAATGCACTTTAGCATTTTGCTAATCCACATGCTCATCCAGATGATAACTGGACTAATTGTGGGATAGATTTGATAGTCGACTGGAGAATCTGACTAGGAGCTTTCTTTTTTTTCGCCTTTGCATTTATTACCAACTGAAACTATATATATTTGTAAATTTCTTTGGAAACATTCATCCGGGTATGTTTAATGCATTTTCTAAGTTTAGACAAATAAATCAACTAAAAAAACTAATATTGGGGACTCAGAGCCTACAAATTATGATGAGTGTGGTATCTAAATAGAAGTCTCTGGGTGACAGACATAAGAGTAGAATTTCTCCAAGGGGAGGAAACCAATGGCTAACGTGTTTACCATAGCAAAGTCACCGAAGCAAGGTTATACTTATTCTGCTATCAGTAATCAATATTGGAGTTTGCTACAATCTGTGAAGGGTTGTTTTTTGCCCTTGTTATCCAGGAGTAACTTTGTATCTCAAGCTCAAAAGTCTGCATATAAATTTAGCGAAGGCAATGTTGCATAGTAGAAAATTCTCTTACTTATCTGAATGCATAAGATGCAGAAGAGAGGACTTTAAAGAATTCATTCTTAGATCTAAGCTTTTCCTAATGTAGTTTCACCCACCTGAAATCCCCTCATGGATCTAAAACTTACCCAGTCTTTGAAGGTGTAGCAACAGCACTGCAAAGCTTTGTTGTCCTTCATCTTATATTCCATAGAAATCTTCTAGACGACACCATCTACTACTTAGGCTCTATCTTGGTTTTTTCAGTAAATGATTCTCATTTAAACTGAAAGGATAGTATCTTATATATCTTTTATACTCTTCAATCAGTTCTTATCATAAAACTATATACATATAATACATGTATGTATTATACATATATAAAAATATGATAAAAGCACACCTTCCTTCCCATATAGACATATTTCTCTTCCTTGTTTTTTCATATGATAATAAATGCAAAGAAGAAAGTAATATACTATCATGTGACACACTATTATATGACATACTATATACACATATGTATATGTATATATACTATGTTCTCTTTTTATTCAATTGTTGCCTCCTCAGGGGAATATAGGGTCAATGAGGGCAGGATTAGTTATTTGTTTACTACTATATCTCTAGGCTTGTAATAATACCTAAATCAGTGGTGCTCAATAAATATTGAATGAATGAGTAAATGATATACTTTGTGTTTTGGCATAAATTTTAAACTATATATTAACATTATGTATGTTTATGTGCATTATATGTATGATATATAGTATATATTAATGTTATGCATTTTATGTATGTTCACATTTTGAAAACCCAACTTTAAGCTTCTGATTTCTTGATATTTAAAATAGGAACAACATGATGGACTGATTTAGATTTTAGGTTACTTGCAGATATTGGTAAATATGATGAACAACTATATATTTTTAACACAAGAGATAAAATATTCTTGACAGTATACATTACTGTATAAGAATGTTTTTACATTTGTAGTCACTATGTAATATCTAATAACAGAAATGAAGAGGAATTATTATTTGTGGAATCGTAGGGACCGGAAGAGAAGAAACTAGGTGAGCTGGTCCTTGCTCTGTACTGCCATCTGCTGTGTGTTGGGAAAACAACAGTGAACGTGTCAGACGTCTGAAAGCTGAGAGCTGGGAAGCTCCTTAGAAATCATCCAACCCAACTTCCATATGTACAGGCGAGAAAAGAGAGACAAGAGAAGTTAAGCAACTTGCAAGCTTATTGTCTGTCTTGTTATCAGCAGAGCTTAACATGGAAGAAGTGCATTTAGTGGCAATATTGTGAGTTCTGGAGTCAGGCTTAGTTTAGAATTTTGGCTGCATGGCTTTTGTGAAGTTACTTAGCCTTTCTGAGTTTCACTGTCCTTTTGGGGCCAATAATATCTACATTATATGTTTTCTGTGAGGATAGATAAATATTACCTGGCACACAGCACCCTCATGACTGTGCTTAGGACATAATTATTATTGTCCTACCAGAATGCAAGTTCTTTCATAGCAAAGGCATTTTATCTTGAAATTCTCAGTGATGTGAAGTACCCAAAGCAATTGATTCATAATAAGTACTTAATAAATATTTTTTTAACAAATGAATGAGAGTAAAGATGAGAACTGCGGTCCCTCACATGTCATTACAAATTACACTGAAAATCATGTCGTGGGGATGGATGAGTCTGTGTTATAAAGTAAAAGTAATACTGACCAATTTATCTCTTCATTTGTTTCTCATGAGATGCCTTAATCTGTCACTATGTCAGTGTGTTTCATGAAAATCAAAATTTCTAGTTCTCATATTTCAGAATGTTCATATTCATTACTCTCAATTCAAACTGAGTTTATAGACAAAGGTTTAATTCCACAATTTCTACCCTACTTTCTTTCACAACAGCTAAATATCAGACTTTTTCAGTACTCCACAGAAACCACTTGTTTATGATGAATGAATCTCTGAAAAGAGAATACTGGCCTTGGGAAATTCTGGTACAAAGAAGTTATATGAACATTACTTATAAAAATGTATTTGCATAAGAATACTTCCAAAATATAATGGATATGAAACAGTTCCTTATTTTCCGAGATCTAAGCTAAGAGATCTAAGCTAATCATAAAAACCAACTCTCACTAACAATCTAGGTTGAAAATAACTGTGGCCAATGACAGCAAAAAACCAGTGAGAATGACAGTGAAAGAATGGTATGAGAGTTGTTGTAAGCATTGTAAATATACCATTTGCCACTCCTTAGTGGTATTTCTTTAGTTATAAGTGACATTGTTTTGTAAAACATTCCATGAGCTCCGTATGGATTCTAAAATTAAATTTGATGAAGTATCTAAGGAGAGAATAAGCAGAACAATGCTTATAAAATGGAAACTAAATGACTGGAAAATAACTTGTTAGGATTTAAAACTTTAGAATTTATGCCCTTTAAGGTCAATTGGTGAGGTACGTCAAGAACAGGTAGGAAATTGGTTATTGATGGTAACTCATCACATTTATCTATCACTTCTTTTGCTTCAAACCCTGAAAAATGATGGAAACAGTATTTTTTAACCCTCTCACCCCCACAAAAAGCACCAGAAAACAGATAAGACTACTCCTGGCAGAAAACAAGTTAAGAGGTTTCTGAGAGATTAAAGTCAATGTAATCAGATGAAAGAAGGTGGCGGAGAGGTCACATCCTTAGCGTGGACTGCTGCGGAGACGACAGTGCTGCTGGGCTCTGCCGAGTGGCATTGACAGAGGCAGGAGCAATAAGGAATCACATATTCCCAGATCAACTGGGGAATTTCTTATGCAGTGGCTGAGGGGCTCCACACACAGACCTTTGCCCCCATGATCAAGTAGTGACGGTCAACGCTGGGGACGGGAAGGCAAACTATGCCCCAGGTGGCTGGTGCTACCCAGAAAGGCGGCCATGAGCCTGAGTGTGCTGCCCTGACAGCAAGATCTCATAGTCAGAACCTATATCCTTAGAGATGCAAACAGAGATTCACAAACACAAACATAAGCAGACAGCCAAGGATAATTAGCAACTGTTTTAGTTGCTAAAAATCAATACCACCAAAAAGAAAGACAAAAGTCAACAGTAAGGAGAATACTCTAGGAGACATGTAAGATAGAGCAAGCAAATAAAAGGCTATATTGAGTATAATTAATATTCTTATACAAATTACAGTATTATGTGCCCTAAAGAATACATGGTTTAGACAAACAAATAGAGATCTTGGAAACTTAAATCATGAATTAAAAAAAATCAATAGGTTGGTTGAATAGTACCATAGATACAGGTGATAGAATATATTAATGGGCTAGATAATGAATGGGGAAGAAATCTCCCAGAACAAAACATTAATAAACAAAGGGAAAGTGTTAGCAAAAAGGTAAGGGATTTGGAAATAATGCCACAAGTCCCAACTTTTGTTTTAGAGAATTATACAAAAGAGAGTAGTGGGAAAAAAAATAAGTAAATAATTTAATTAAAATATCCTTAGCTTAGGAGTCACAAGTCTTCAGAGGAAAAGAATCCTGTACAACGCCAAGAATGAATGAAGAAACTCAAATTATACATTATGTTTACATATCAGGAAGTAAGGATAAATATGAACTCTGAAAGGTTTCTAGGGAGGACAAAAAAGGAGAATCAGTTTGAGAGGATTTCTTCATAAGCTCTGAATATAATGGAGCAATAGCTTCAAATTCAGATGGAAATTACTTTTGAAACTATAATTTTATATCTAGCTAAACTAGCTTGTTTCTTAAAAGAGACATGGGTTTTACTTTGTCGAAACAAGACATGTATATAAGAAAAAGGAAGTTGAATATGAGAAATAGTGGTACTTAAAATGACATGTTAATCATACCTATCTGTAAATAACTGTTGATGTACAATATGAAAAATGAATAATATTGAACTGTGATCCCAGATGATCTCAATGAAGGAATGAGCAGGACTTGGGTAGTGAGGAAAGTTGTCAGAAGGACGTAATAGCATGTTAATGTCAATATCTTAATTAGAGAAGAATAGAGATAATAATCAAATCAATACATTGATTAGTGTGCTAAAGATTTAAGTATAACTTCTACAGGGTTAGAAATAAGATTCTTGAACATCATTAGGAAAAATGAAAAGAAAACTGGTAGATAAAATAGAAGTAAGAAAAAGGAAAAAAGAATTTTAAATAAAATTATGATTTCAAACATATAAATTATCATAATAGTTCAAATGATAAAGTCTTCTACTTAAAGATAGAGGCTTTTACATAACATGGAACAAAAGAAAAAATCAAAACAACAAAATTCCTGCTTACAACAGATATATCTAAAACTAAATGTCACAGAAAGGTTGATAAGAAGTAGATTTAAAAAGATATACCAGACTAATAATAACAAGAAGATAAGAGGTGAGGAAGTATTAATATGAGATAAAATAGAACTCATGGCAAAGAGCATTAAAAAGTAAAAAAAGTGATCTTTCCATATGTATTAAAAAGGTTTAACCCACAAAGACATAATAACTATAAACATATACAACAACAAAAATTTTCAATCATATGAAGCAAACATAATAGTCATGAGAAGTTAAAAGTCATGTTGGGAGAATTTAATACATACCTCCCAGAAATGTTTCTATCAAATGATTAAAATTTTTTTGAAAGTGATGATTAAGGCACTATTTCTCAGATTTTAGTGACCAAAAGAATCATCCAGAAACTGGCTCCATCTCAAAAACTCAAGGCTGAAACCTTTATTCTCATCTCTACTCAACTGAGATTTGCTTCTTTGGGGCTTCCAATAACTTATGAGGAATGCAATTTTTTTAAAATAAGAGATAATCCAGGCTGATGTGGGAGACAGACCAAATGACTAGTTTTGTCTATTCCAGGCATTTAAAATTTTTACTATTATAAAAAATTCTACAGCTATGAACATAAATATTTGACTTATTTCCCTAGGATTGATTTTTAGAAATGGGAAAATATGAATTTAAAAGCTAAAATGAAATATAAATATATATATGTGTGTGTGTGTGTGTACGTATGTGTATGGGGTATATGTGTGTGTGTGTGTGTTTTCAAATACCTTACTAAAATATTTGTTGGAAAAGCAAAATATTGAGAAATCCCTTATCTCTACTTGTATCTTTCCTTGGGACAATAAAATCTGAATATAACCACGTTTTCATAAGAGACAATAATATGCACATCAAAAGGATAAACTGATAACGCTTATAATTATTTAAAGCTCTTCTGGTCAATTGTCAATTTGCTATTTAAGATGCTTTATAATTTACTTTAATGATACCAGCCTAATAGCCCAACTAACCAAACCTCAGACTGCCCAGCACAGCACCGCCTCCCACAGCTCCCAAAAAACATATGTCAGCATTATCTCAGGAAGACAACGTGGCTATCACCACATTGGAAGGTAGAATTACCTCTAATGATAGTCCCATTATTTTAATGCTTACTCTTTCACAATGTATAACAATGACATTATTTTGAAATCCTTACTGCAAAAAAAAAAAAAAAAAAAAAAAAGGTTTGTCTCTGACATTATAATAGGTCCGAAAGGATGGAGCTGGCTGTCTGAGCTGTCTTGAGGAAGAGGAAGAGACAATGATAACCTTCTTACTTGCAGCCTGTCATGATTTTCTAACTCTGTTCAAATACCCATCCATTGTTACAGAGAGAATTTCAACTTTGTTAATTCAGAATTCCCATTGTTCCTAAGTATAACGCAGCCCCGAGAGCTGCACTGTAAGAGAGGAGTTTCAGTTTGACTTAGGGTCATTTCCCCCACTGAAAAGTATTTCTTTATTACAGAATATGAAGAATGTGCTCACATATGTGTGTCTAAATTTTAATAATCTCTTAGTTCCTGCAGCTGCCTTGTGGAGACTAAGGACATGTGCTGTGCCTGTCTGTGTTACACACTCCCCTACTACCGACAGTGAATATTAAACAGGTAGCATCAGTTCTGCATAGACATTCGACATTATGGAGCAGATCTGAGTCTATGTTTTTCCTCAGCTTTCTCCTAAGAAGAATTCTTTTAAGGAGCCCAGTTTAGAGGCACAAAGCAAGAGGCCCTTCATGCATTTTTAGTTAAAATCTGACTCCATTGGGAATGGCGAAACATTTTTCTTTACAGATTGAGATTGGCTTCCCTTCGATGTGATCTGCCCTAAATAGTCAATGTATTTATCATATTAGAAATCATAGTCCTTTAACTTCATGGTCATAATCATTATCATCATTATTTTCATCTTCATAGTTACTATTCACTATTACTTATAACTACTTTTACTATTACGAGTTATAGATAAGTACTAACTCACCTAACTCTCTCAACAACCTCATGAGGTAGGTATTATTATTATTGTTACACCTTGATTTGACAGAAGAAGAGACAAATGCAAGGGAATTTAAGGAAGTTGCATAGGCTCATAGAGTTAGTAATGTTGGAGTCAGAACTGGGGCTCTGGAGTAAGTCTGCTTGCATTCAAAATTGGGATCCCCCATTACAAAGAGTGTGACTGTAGGCAGGTGTCTTATCTTCCCTGAATCTTAGTTTCCTCATCTGTAAAAGTGTCACATAATAATGAACACACACCAAGGAGATTAAGAGGGGATGGGGAGAGGAGAAGCATAAACTGAGAAAGAGGGGAGATTAGAAAAACTGGATGAATCAGCCTGGGTTACTAAGCTTCACTTTTTATACTTGTGCTGTTACCTATACATGTCTAAGTAACCAAGCTCTTCACCCATAACCAAATTTTAAAAATTAATAAAGAGCAGTATTTGGTAAATCCCATTTTCTCATGCAAAGGAGACTCCAAGGTAAAAATTCATGCAAACCCTAGAACACATAGCTGTTTGTCTAAGAGGAAAATGGAATTAGGAGTTCTCACTTTGGTAAGGAAAGAAGTAAGATATTAAAATGCCCTATCATCACTAACGCAACATGGTTTTCCAGAAAGTGGATGAATTCATTTTAATCCTCTGACTTTACACTTTCAAATCATGGAGGTCACCTTCAGGCAGTGCTATCTGAGGATAATGAAGGGGGAAAAAAGAGATAGAAGCATATCTAAAAATTCTGATAAAAGTGTTTTAATGCATAAATCAAAGTGACCTTATTTTAATGTTAACCAGAAACAAAATAAATAAGCAAAGAGGTTCTTTACCTACAGCAAACTAAGTCGATAGAAATTCTATTAATTTCTTATGAGTTTTTTTTTTTAACATTAGCTGCTCAATAAGAAATAGAAAAAAAATCATTTTCAACACTGGGAGGAGAAGACATTTAGATATTAAAATTCACCCTATTTTGAAGATCCCCAGTCAAATGAGTTAGTAAGTCAATGAAAGTCAGATTATTCATAGCAAAGCTTTTTTTGGTGGGCCATTTTAAACTCTGATAATTTAAACACCACAAACAACTAACCAAATAAGATGTTTTTGCAGATAAAGATAAAAGGAATGAAACAGGGTCAATGTTTTCAACAAAAAGCATAAGGTGGAGGTGAAGGCATTGGAGAACATTCTTCATTCTTCACAACTTGTTTATGAGTAGGTAACCTTATTTATAGGAATAGATTATTTTAAAGAAAATAAATGAAATTCATCTTTCCCCACAACTAATATTTTATAAAGCCTGAAATACTTATTCATTAAGACCTATGTACACAGTAGATGAGAATGCTTCATGTAAAATAAAGACCTTTGAACAAGGAGCCAATAGAAATGGACTCAAGGTTTAGTTCTACTAACTGCCTGACCTGAACTTGGGTAAGTATATTCACCTCTTTGTACGTCAGCAAATTTTTGGGAGGTCAGATTGTTGGATGGATATATTACTTCTTACATTCTCTCTCTCTCTCATACTCTAGCTAGACATACTGTTTTGATTACGTAGTATCTCACAGCTTGAAGGGGTTCAGGAAGATTTTCTCACTTAAATTCTAATAAAAATGGCTGTCTACTCTATTTAGAAAAAAGGGAGGGAGGGAGAATCTGTTATCACAGAAATAAATCTATTCTTAAATCTCACCATTGCCAATTTTCTATAATTTCAGCATTACCCCCAGAAACTCATTTTAACGTTAGTCTTAATCATGGAAGGCAAATCAATTGCAACAAGTTAAAAAATAAGTTAATATATAGGATTTTAAAATAGTTCAGACACTGATATTATCATGCCAAATGTCTTTTCCACCATGGCCCAAGGAGGTTTTTTTTTGAAACATTTTATTTAAAGTGTCAAATCACGGCTCATCTATGATCACAAAGCTGAACCAACATCATAAATTCCACGCTGAACAAACACAACACGCAATTTTCTGAAAACCTCAGATAAAGACCGTTTGTATTCTCAAACTTGCTATCTTTTTTGTTCTATAAATGTAAGTTTTCACTGTGGCGTGAGCACATCTCAGTCAGGCATACGGTTGCACTCAGAAAACGTTTACCAAATAAATGGATCAATCTCTACACCTACCACCCACAGGACAAATCAGAATAGTAAAACTTCCAGCTTTTCCTAGAGAAACTTTGTTTCCTGCTCAGAATACTTTTCTTCTTTTTCCATGAATCTAACCTTTTGAAGGTCAAAGCTTTCATCTCATTAGTTTTCTTGACAGTAAAATGACTTAAACCTTTTCCACTTTAGAATCACCGAAATTTACCAAGGGGGATTTTCCTCTCATTTACTTCCTGGGGGCAACCACTTGATATTAAATAGCTTTCTCAGTGTTTCATTACATTAAAAAAATCAGTGGCAATAGTTTCTCCAGATATGCGTTGAATACCACATGGTGCTGGAGAGTAATAGCAAGAAATCTTCAAACATTTTAATTCGACTGCTAGTGCTAGTCTTCTCAGCTGTGACTGGGTCAAGCTTTCTTTACTGAGTTAACAGAAATACTAGGAAGCAAATAAAAACACTGTTTCTTCTTTCCTTTCTTAACAAACACAACAAAATAAAAAACATTTATCCAACTGGAATAGAAAATGAACTGAATCTCTAATAACTAGAGAAGATTTTAGCAACTATACCCCATTTGAAAGCACCCATACTTCCTTATGGCTACATTTACACGGGGAAAATGTGGCTGGCTCCCCAGTTAGTGTGATTATTTAAGTTAGGGGTACATTGTTTCTAAAATATGGATAGTAAACAATGAGTGACAAAGTCCTTGTTGAACAAAACCACAGAGATGGCTTGTTTTATCTGGCATCATTAGTCTGGAAAAAAACAACAGGCATAGACTGCTATTTAATTATCTAGAACATAAGTATTCATAATAGCATTAAGTGAGGCAACAAAAGATTCAACTTTGATATTTCTTTCCTGCAGCAACAAGTCAAGCACTGTTTCTCATTATAGAGTTGTTCTTTGTTCAGTTCTATTTAAATGCAACATGAGTTTATAGTGCTTTACAAGAGACATGCTGATTATTTAAGGAAGAATCTAAAGGGTTTTTTTTTTTAAATCAGAATCTGTTGTCTGAAATCTAATAATGGAGCTCATTGTCAACCCTCTACCTGCTACAGTTCTAGGGTTCCTTCCACAGTTAACTGTTAATCTCTCTCTCTCAATGCCTATTGCATTTCCTCGGAAATAAGTATACAACTCACTGCAGTGAAGTCACACAGTTTGGAAGTGCATAAGAGAGATCTGAAACTTCATTTTTTGGTTCTCAGCTTGGTTTAGTTTCCCCTAAATACAATGTTTTTCTTGTCTCCTTAGAAACGCACCATATATTTTATTTTTAAATTATGTGTAAGGGAAAGAACTCACTGTAGCGGGTATGTTTGATTGGATCTGCCATAAACTTGCTAGAACTGAGTTAATAAAGAAACAATAAAAGTTTCATTTGTCAAGGAATTCAAAGCCCAAGCCATACTTTGTAAGTTCAAGAAACCATATTGTCATGTATGAAATTTACTAAAAATAAGAAATCAATCCAATGAAGTGGGGAAAAACAAACAAAAACCCTAATGCAAAAGAGTTAAGTTTTGGAAAATAAAGGGTTTGTATTCTGTATTTGGAGGCAAACTATCACTTAGTATTGTTAGTAAAGTCTAACGTCTTGATTTAAACACTTTGATCTCATTATATATAGTAAACTGTAAAAACTCCCATTTTTTCTCTCACACAGCACAGTTTTCTTTCTTCATGGTGTTTATCACTATTTGTTATTATATGTTAAGTCCTTGTTTGCTCAATGTTCGTTCCTGTCACAAGGCTGAGCTCCACTGTGGCAGGGACTGGTTCTGCTCAGAGGAGGTCACCAGTAAATATCAGTTGAATGAATTTATGAATGAATTACCTTTACTCTATGCTACTTAGAGGGTCATGGTTAAAGATTTTGTCCTTTTAATATTTTACCATCTAAATGCAAAATTAATATAAATACAAACAGGTTACATTTCCAGTAATGTTTTTTCTGATGCTAATTTAAAAGGTATTTAACTCTAAGTAGAGAAGAGACATGTTCAAAATCGATGTTCCCATTGATGTTTAATTTCCTAAATCTTAAAAATTATACTAGGAAAAGTAAGCCATTTAGGAGTTGCTATAGTTTGGATACGGTTTGTCTGTTCCTCTCAAATCTCATGTTGAAATGTGATCCCTAATGTTGGACATGGGGGCCCAATGGTAGGTGCCTGGTCATGGGGGTGGATCCCTCATGAATAGATTAATGTCTTTCAAGGGGGGATGGAGAGTGAAGCTAAACTTACTCTATTAGTTTCCAAGAGAGCTGCTTGTTAAAAAGAGCCTGGTGTCTCCTCTCTCTCTCTTGCTTCCTTTCTCACCATGTGATCTCTGCACATGCCAGCTCCCCTTTTCCTTCCACCATGAGTGAAGCTCCCTGAGGTCCTCACCAGAAGCAGAAGCTGGCACCATGCTTCTTGTACAGCCTGCAGAACTGTGAGCCAAATGAGTCTCTTTTCTTTATAAATTACCCAGACTCAGGTATTTCTTCGTAGCAACACCAAAGGGACTAAGACAGGAATATATGGGTCCCAAGTCCTGTGAAAATGTAGCTATTAGATAATCTTTGTAGGTCATTTAGGTGTTCTGGAAGGAAAGCATTTGGTACTTGGTTCCAAACCATGGGAAGTGCCAGCTTACCTAACAAGAATCTGAACAGGCAGAATTCCAAAGCCCATGGTGGAACACGACCTAGAGACAATGTGCAATGTCCTCACTGATGTGAAAAGTGTCAAGGGATTTCCAAGGTTAGGAATTTTTCTATTTGTTGAAAACAACATATACTTCCCTAAGTAAACTGGATTCTTTTTCAGGGAAGTAAGTTATTAAAGCTTCAGAGACTTTACAGAGTTACAGTGGGATTTAATCTCTACTATCCTCATACATATCCTTCCAGAAAGGTTATTCTGTATAACTAATAATTAACACTAAAATATTGAGAGATTAAAGCTTCTACAGTCAATAACTGAAGTAGGCAGGATCAGCATTGGAAGCGCTGATTGGACTCATAAAGCTCTGCGTCACACACTTGCAAACTTTTGGAAATTGCACACATTTATATTTAAATAGAAATCATTGAATAGATGACCAAATTCAAGACAAGTGGCCGTAAAGCACATTCAGAATCTCTAGGGAGGGACCCATGCATTGTCATGTGCAATAACTCCCCATGGTGACATGTGAAATGAGCGCTGACAACCTGCAGGGCAGCTGAAAGAGTCAACATGAAGTCAGGCACTAGAGACTTCAACATGGGATAGGGTTAAATGCCCTAAATCTCCATTTTTCACATTAAAAAATGGTGTATAAAGAGGTTACATAAACACTTCCGTTAGTGCCAATGCCACAGTTTTAGAAAACACTGACAGTCTGTCTAACTTACTTTGAAGTAATTTCATACAATCTGGAAACCTGGTATTCAACCATGTTTCTTGGGTGGAAGAATGCAGGGTTCTAGGGAGGAAGGTGGGAGATTCAGATGGATATATAAATGGATGCAGGTGAAACCTGAGGACTCTTAAGAAGTACAGTTTGCCAAGCCCAGCTTTAGGGCCCTGTGGTAACAAGATAAAAACCACAGATTCAGTCCCCATGTGGACTAGTTAGCAGTTTTCTATTTTATGGCCACAGTTTATATTCCTAAACTTTTACTGTTTTGCAAATAGTTACTCTTGTTCTTAAAGCATAGATAAAGGAGTGTGGTTTTAGGAAGAAAACCATTATCTTTGTTGGAAGACACCTGAGGTCCAGCCCATACTGGTTATGGGTGCTCAGAGCATTGCCTTTTGTGTAAATTCAAGGCCAGCCCAGTAAAGATGGGGCAGGTTTGTACTTTTGGCCCCATTCAGCATAAGCTGTCCAGCCAGCATCATCAGCTGGCAGAGAGGAGGGGACAAAGAGAGAGAGGGAGAAAATTGGTGGTGGTGGTGGTGGGGCGTTGGAGTTCTTTCTATGGACATGAGCCAAGGGGCCACTTTTTGGTTTCATTTTCTCCAGATTCAGGATCTGGTGCTTGGATTGGGGGAAAAATCCTGCATATAGTGGAGTCTTAGGAGTTGGAATAGACCTGCCTTGACCAGGGGAGAGAAAAATGGTAGAAAGCAAGCTGGACTTACTTTATATATGTGAGATCTTACTAAATCATTCATGTTTCATCTATTTCCATATGAATAAGAAGTTATATGGGTGTGGTTTTAATGTGGATACGCATCACTAGCTTGTTAACAGTGAGATTTCTGGGTTTCATTCCAGAGTCTCTGATTCAGTAGATCTAGTAGTGGAGCCAGGAATCTGTAATTTAAACTGTCTCCCTCAAGTGAGACTTACACACTCTTTGAGAAACAGTGGCCCAAACCATCCATTAACCAGCAGATGTAACTCTAATAATAAATTTTTGCTGTAGTTTAATTCAGGATATTAAAGTGTTTGTTCATCAAATTCTTCTTCATTAAGAATGGTCAGAATAAAGACAAATAAGCTTGGTATTGTAATCCACCTAGGAACAGTTTCTTTTCCCTTTGCTAAGTAATTTCCAATTTTAAAGAAAATTTCAAGTTCAATTTTGTTCTATCAAAAAAGCTTTATGACATCGAGTGAAAGAGCTACATTCCCATTTACTAAGAATGTGAACCGAGGGAACAATAGATTCGAAGTTCTTCTTCATGCCTAAAAATAGGCATATTATAGTACTTTCCTTCATAAAATTTGTTTTTGAGGACCCAGGATTTAATTTTAAATTCTATTTTACTGTGCCACACTATGACTTTTAATAAAATCTTATTAATGGTAACTGGAAATTACTTAAAGTGGAATATAAATTAAGGAAATGAGCAGGACTTTTCAAAATAGTTTTTCACATTTTCTGTTGAAGGAAATCAAAATATTTCACCCCAAAATATACTTCTTCAATGTATTTCAACATGACTACTCAGAAGGGCTGAAAATATAAGAATAGCTGCAAAGCTGCCTTTTGTGGGGTAGATTTGCATGCAGCCAAGCTTTCTCTGAGGCCCTCCCTTGTTGGGCTCTAGGAAAGATTAATTGAGAGTCTGACACCTTTAAAGGTCTGAAAGAAATATTTGCCATCTATTCTCTCTGAGCGCTGTTACCTGTGAGGTTTCATTTATTATAGCAAGACCACCTTTGCTAGCTGGGCCTCCTCTTCTCTCCCTCCCATAACCTGTCTTGCCACTAAAACCTGATTTACCACCATAACCTGTTATTTGGCCTCATTCTTTCCGCAACCTCAAGATGGTATATAAACTTCTGCACCCCATTGGGAGGGAATCACTCTGTGGTCTCTGCCCTGCCCACATGACTTTTTCCCTGTTAATCTGCCTTTTGTGAGTTGACTTTTCAGTGAACCTCCAGAAGGTGAAAGGGAAATTTTCCCTTGGCCCCTATACTCCATTTTTACTGATGGGGAAACTGAGACTGTGATAGGTTAAGTAAGTTGGGGAAGTCAGGCAGGTGGTGTCAGAATAAGATTCCAGCTGAGACGGGTCTTGCTGTAGGGCACACGTTCTGTTCCGGGGTTGGCTTTGTGACACCTGCTCAGTCATGTGGGGCCCAGGGCTTGGCAGGGCTTCACACTTGGTTTCATGCTCCACTATGGCCACCCTGAAATTCTTCATAATTTTCAGCAAGGGACTCCACATTTTCATTTTGCACAGGGCCTTGCAAATTATGTAGCTCTCCTACTTCCATGGGCTGTTTCAGGTTAGGATTCCTCAAATGTTTCAAACTCAAAGTTAGAAATTCTGACAAATTTCTACTAATGCAGAGATGAATGTACATATGACTCTCACCACTGGTGGGGGCATAGAGTACAGCTGCTCAGTGAAGGAACACCTGGAATTTCCATGCAAGGGGAAGGTTTTATGCACTAAGAGGGATTTGATCTTATATACTCTGCTGTTTAGGTTTCTGATCAAATGACTTTATTTTAATTTTGTTTTGTAATATTTTGTTTTAATTTCTCCTGGTTATATTAGGGAAAAAGCACCACTAGATGCTCATCTTCCTCTTTCTATAAAAACAGTATGTCTTCTTCTTTGTTATAAAAGTAATGCATGTTCTCCATGGAAAATATGATGAAAACAATAATTATACATAATTAATCAAGTGGAGAAAACATTTTGGTGTAGATAATTTTTTCTTATGTATAGGTATGTATTTTTATTTCTACTGATCTCTATCTATCAAATGAAGGAGCTCGGGGAATCTCATCCTAACATTAGAGTTCTTGGTATAAAGAGTATTTTGAATTAAAGGCCCTGAGAGAGCAACAGGTATTGGAAGGGGCTTTCCCTGTAGCTTCATACCAATGAGAAGGACTCGACCCATCAAGAAGAACAATTGTCTTTCTGTCCCCTCCCTGATATCTCGGTATCTACTGCAGGAAAGAAGATCAAGAATGCAACCAGACCTGGCCCATTTTGAAAATAATACCTGCCTCTCAGTTTAGTTTAATTTCCAAAGAGAACCATTTACAAGTCAATCTGTTTTCCCTCAGCCATTCATTCTCCCAAGTATCTATTTATCCTCCCTAGTAACCATTTATTGTCCCTAAACAGAATTACCCATATTCCTCATCTGCCCCTCCCCTTTAAAATGAAGGGTTATAAACTTCTGGACCCCACTGAGATAGTGGGTAATCCCTGTGATTCTCCCCATGCACATGGTAAATAAATTTGTAATCCCTTTCTCTTATTAATCTGCGGTATTGTGAGTTGATCTTTCCGTGAAACTTCTGGGGTGAAGGGGAAGTTTTCCCTTCCCTCCGACACTACCTGGAATCGTAGCACTCATGGTTTGAATTTGAATGCTGTGAGGTTTCTTTTTTTTTATGTAATTTATCCTAAAAAATTCCCCTATGGGAAAAAAATGATTCTTTTACCATAACACAACAATCTTTCCATTGTTAAAAATTTAGATTTGTTCTTGACAAGACTCAGAATATGCTACCTCAAAATATGGCACCTTGGCATACTTACCATTTTAAGCTGAAGGAATTTGAGAAAACTGCAGAAGCAAAAAGGTCTCCTTGACCTTCTGCCACCCTTCTCCCTTAAAGCAGGTCATGTGGCCCTCGGATGAGAGATGTCCACCCTGTACCCACAGGAAAGGAACATCCTTATCTCTGGAGACTCAGGGACACAGAGGAGAATCTGAACAAACAGGCCTTGCTAAGGTCCTCCCCAGTTTATTACCATTGTCACACGCCCTTTGTCCATCATACTTCTCCACAACTATCCACTTCTTCATCAAACTTAGCATAAAAATTCACAGGGTTACCCATTTCTTTGGACCTTCGTTTTCTTATGAAGGCTCCCATGTCATGTAAAACTTATCAAATAAATTTGTATGCTTTTCTTCTGTCAGTCTGTCTTCATCAGTTGTATTTTCAGACCCAGACAGGGACCCAAGAGAGCCAAGGAAAATCTTCTCTCCCCTACATTCTCTTCTTTTTAAATCTTGTTTTTTCTGATTGACTCTAAATCAGTGAGAGCCTTCTGCAAGGAGAAGCCATCAACTAAGTTCAGGATGGTTAATGGGGAACACATTGCACACTCAAACCTGCAGATTACCAGTCTACTAATCAGGAGGGTTTTCTGTACTTCCAGGGCATAAAAATAGAGCAGGTCATTCTATATGGTTCTATATATACCATACGAAAATTACTGAGGCAGGCCAGGCAGTCTTGGTGCAATTGAATGGTAGAATTAAGTGGGTAAATAAAAAAGGAGAGGGGAATATACTATTTGCAGAATCTTTCCAAATGTCAGCCTCTTTAAAAACCAAGAAGCTAATTATTTACTGCACAGACTAGTCACCAAGGCAGAAGAAAATGTGGGTGGGCTTGAGGTTTCATTATTTCCCCCAAGCAGTGATTATATGCATCAGCATCTGATTCACTTACATGCTAATTAGAGGCTTTATCTTCATTGAAGAATCTACTTCCTTTGTTCAATTCAGCAAAATCAACTTAAGGCAGAAGTTTGTTATGTAGGAAACCTTTACCCCTCCTTGTCACAGAAGAAACTTCCTTCACATTTAGGGCAACACTATCAGTTTATACTTCACATACATCTAGAGTTGTCATACACTATTTTTAGAAATAGATTTAAGGAAACATGAAAATAGTTTGAAAGCAAAAGCAAAACCTTCTAACTGCCAATATCCCCTTTACAAACTACGAGTGTGTGTTCCTTTGAAATCACAGGGCTTCTTGTTGGCAACTCACCCTGCTTGATCCTAGTGCCTGCCCCAAAAGAAAACAAAATGTATTTTTCCACTTTAAACACAGAGGGATTTCCTTAAATAACCTCAAAACATAACGACCTGGGCCAGTCAAACAATTGGAAATCACAGTCCTGCAGTTTTCTCTGACCCAACTCCTCCCACCAGCATTTCCGAAGTCTTTCTATTTTCATTCTCTTTTCAATTTTCAATTATCTCTATTTTGCTTACTGTGGGAACTTCTGTTAAAAGTGATAACTGACTTTGCTCTCAACTTGGTTCGATTGAATAATTTGGTAACTTAAATGAAACCTAAGCAGGGTAGAAACAGGAGAAGATCAATTGTGCTGAAGTTTTTGAAAGGTGAGATTGTATAATGCTCAACTCTGCTTTTCCCTGGTGGTGACAATAGAAGCTACAATAAAGTTTAGACATGGGGACAGCACAGAAGTACGTGGTGCGATGGGGGTGGGGTGTGGAAGGATTTGGGGAAGCTGATAGATCAAAGGAGAAAAAGAAGGTTGAGAAGGCATTCCAAAGAGCGCTGGATTTTGGAGAATAGGTTTAGTCTGCCATTTGCTAAAGCTGGTTTAGATGCAGTCATTGATTGCTCTCTTGGTCTTAATCTTCTTAGTGTAAAGACCCAATAACAAAGTATGAATTAAGACACTCTCTAAACTGAGAAGTGCTACGTAAAAACAGCATTATTACTAATTTAATTATTCAATTAATATAACATTTAATGCTACAAATTTTCCTATAAGCAATACTTTAGCTGTGTCTCCCACAAGTTTTGATATGTTGTGTGTTCATTTTCATTCTATTCAAAATGATTTTTAAATTTCCATGTGACTTTTTCTTTGATCCATGTGTTATTAAGCAGTGTGTTGTTTAATTTTAACATATTTGGGAATTTTTCTTTCTGTTTTTTTTTTTTTTTTTTTAATCTGGTTTAATTCCATTGTGGTCAGAGAATATACTTCATATGTTTTCAATTCTTTTAAATTTTAAGTTTGTTTTGTGGCCTACAATATGATCTATCTTGGTAAATGTTCCATGTGCACTTAAAAAAATGTACATTCTACTGTTTGGTGGAGATTCTAAAAATGTCAGGTCAAGTTGGTTGATTGTATTGTTCAGTTCTTTCATACCCTTACTGACTTTCTTTACTGAGAGAGAAGTGGGGAAGTTTCCAACTATAATTGTGAATTAATTTATCTCCTTTCAGTTCTATTAATACTAGTTTTTGCTTCACGTATTTTGAAGATCTGTTGTTAGGTGTATATGTAACAGAGGGAATGGCCTGGAAAACTTGTCCCACTCTTTTGAGAACTGCAGCCTGGCCTGCCTCCCTGAGGCAGGGTAAGTCTTTTATTTTTTTTTAAATTTTTTATTGATACGTAATAATTGTACATATTCATGGAGTACATGTTATAATTTGATACAAGCATGTAACATATAATGATCAAATCAGGGTAATTGGGACATGATTCATCTGAAACATTTATCGTTGCTTTATGTTGGGAACATTTGAAAACTTCTAGCTATTTTGAAACATAATAAATTATTGTTAACTATAGTTGCCCTATTGCACTATTGAACACTAGAACTTTTTTCTTCACCAGCCCCCCAGGTGGGCGGCTGGCCGAGCTCACAGGGTTTGTTTTTGGCAGAGATGGGAGATGAGGATAGTTAACCACAGTAATTGTCTGAAGCCAAGAAACTTCCCTTTAAAAGCTCTGTATTGCTGCCTTTGTTCGGGAAATTTGGGATTTTGAGATGAGAAGGTCTACCATATCTCCTCCTTTGCTGGCCAGGTAGATTCTCTTTCTTCTTCCTCAAACCGCTTGTCCTCGTTCTTCTGATTTGGCCCCATGGACAAGTGGCCGAGCTTTCGGTATCATAAACACATTTAGGATTGTTGTGTCTTTTTGGTGAATAGACCACTTTATCATTATGCAATGCTCCAGGCTTCTTTTGAGTAGCATTTGCATGGTATTTATTATAGTAAAACTCTTAATCTAAGTGTTTCTTTATATATAAAATGGGTTTCATGTAAATTGTGTAGAGTTGGGCTTTGCTTTATTATTTGAGTTGACGATATCTTCATTTGGTACGTTGAGACCATTTACATTTGTGTCATTATGGATACGTTTAGATTAAAATCTAATATCTGACTAATATTTGTTCTATTTGTTATTTGTTCCATTTTCCCTCTTTTTCTACTGGTTTTTCAAATAATTAACCTTTATGATGCCTTTTTTCCCTTAGCTATTGATCTATTATTCATATTTCTTAAACATTGATGTAAGTAGTTTTCCATAGGATTTATGATGTACTTTTACAATTTATTGTAGAGCTAGGCTGGCGACTCATGCCTGTAATTCTAGGATTTTGAGAGGCTGAGGTGGGAGGATCATTTGATGCCAGAAGTTCAAGACCAGCCTGAGCAACATAGTGAGATCCCGTCTCTACAAAATATAGAGAAATTAACTGGGTGTGGTAGCATGCGCCTGTAGTCCTAGCTACTCAAGAGCTGAGGCAGGAGGATTGCTTGAGCCCAGGAGTTTGAGGTTGCAGTGAGCTATGATCATGCCACTGCCCTCTAGCCTGGGCAACAAAGTGAGGTCCTGTCTCCAAATAAATAAAAAAATAATTGCAGTTTATCTTCAAGTAATTTTATTCTGTTTTACATGTAAGGTAAGACCCTTACAAAAATATTCTTCCAATCCTTCTGATCTTCTGTGGTGCTGTTGTCATGCATTTTACCTTTACATATGCTATAAACATACATTGCTACAATTTTTTCCTTTAGATGATCAACTACTGCATAGAATGATTAAACATAAGAAAAGGTGTCTTTTTATTTACCTTCACATTATTTCCCTTCATGTGTGTATAACTGCACATGCATACAAACATACATACCTTTGATTTTACCATTTCATTTTGAGAATCCAAGTTTCTGTCTATTATAAGATTCCTTCTGCCTAATAGATCCCTTTAACAGTTACTGTGGCATTGTCTGATGGTAGTAAATTCTCTTACCTTCTGTTTGCCTGGAAAAGTTTTTATTTTGCTTTAATTTTGAAAGGTATTTTAACCTAGTATAGAATTCTGAGTTTTTTCCCCCCAGTACTTTAGTTATTCCATTGTTTTCTGACTTTTATGTTTCCATATGAGAAGTCTGCTATAATTCTTATATAATTCTTTTCTTCTTCTGAATCTGTTTGATCTTTGGATTTTAGCAGTCTGAATATGATGTGTGGGTGTGTGGATTTTTTCTTCTATTTATATTTTTTGAGGTTTTTCTGAGCTTATCGGATTCTTGCTTTACTCTTTCATTATATTTGGAAAATTCTCCACAATTATATCTTAAAATAATTCTGTCTTATTTTCTCTTTGTTCCATCTCAGATTTTAATTAAATGTATATTCAACCATTTGATGCTGTCTAACAGCTCTTGCATACTCTGTTCCTTCTTTACCCCCTTTTTTCCTTGTCACTCAGTTGGGTAATATTTATTGACCTATTGTCGAGATCACTGATTCTTTCTATGAGTCTATTGATGAGCCCATCAAGGATATTGTTCACTTTTGTTACTGTTTTTTATTTCTAGCATTTCCAATTGGTTCTTTTTTACAGTTAACATCTCTATGCTGATATTTCCTATCTGTTTATGCCTGTTGTTTAATTTTCCAATAAATTCTTTAACATATTAAACATAGTTATATCAACTTCCCTGTTTGATAGTTCCAATGTCTAGGTGGTATCTGAGTCTGGTTATGCTAATAATTTTGTCTCTTGATCGTGTTTTTTCTTTTTTCCATTTGCTTTTTTATGTGTCTCATAATTTTTCAGTGAATCACAAATATCAAGGTTAGAATAGTTGGACTGACAGAAATAGTATCTATGCCCGAAAAAGGTACACTTCTTCTAGTGGGCCTTCAATGCTGGAGTTGAGTCGGTCTAGTTAGGGGTTGAGCTGGGTTTGATTTTGTTGCTATGGTTAACTTCAGTGTATCACTGGCTTCAAATTCCTCTAGTGTTATCTTGTATTTAGGATGGGGGCTAGGGTGTCAATGGGTTTGTCTCAATGTTCCTATTCCATCCTCAGCTTTCTGGTTTCCCTGGGTGCCTGTGATACACAATGATTTTCTCTTGCTCTTGCCACTCAGAAGTAGAGCTCTATTGCTAGTTACTTGGTGCTTATGAGGCTGGTGGGAGTGGAGCAGAGGGAAGGCTCTCTGTTGTTATGGGCCATCATTAGTCTTAGGGAGGCCCTGTGTGTCTAAGTCTTAGGGGTGGGCTTTCTCAGTGGTCTCTCCCCACCTCCCAATGACAGCCAAACTCTGCCTTGTGTCTGTGGTAGGTCTCTTGTGAGAGATGATTTCCTGCCCCTCCCTTAATGGTGGAAGACACCTAATGGTATTGGCCCTGGGCTCAGAATTCTTTCCTAACCCTCACCCAGCTATAGAGGTGTGTTTTTTTCTATTCTTTCATTCTTTCTTTAACTAAAATAGGTCATACTTGTGCCTAGGGGCAACATGGTTTGTTGCTCTTTCTCGAGCAGCTTAAGGCTTTTGTTCCACAGCAGGGAGAGGCCAGATGGTGCTTCATATTTTTCCTGAAGTGGTGGTTGCTCCCGTCCTTCAGGCCTATGCTATCAGGAAAGGCCCCATCCTGTCTCCCGCTCTCCTCTATCCTTCCTGTGAGCAACCTGTAAACGTCTGTGGAGAAAAGCCTGTGACAGGGTGGGTACTCCCTTTGTGTGTGCAGCTTTCAGGGTGCTGCATTCTCATGCTAGCCCATGCTCAGTTTTAGCAATTTGTTAAAAATTTTAGCTGATTTCTTTTTCTCTCCTTGTTTGAAGTCTGGTGTCTTCTCTTCCCCTCCTCACAACCCATATATCCTTGGAGGAGCTCCTCTTTCTTGGGATTTCAGGCTGCTTGGTTTATATGTGACCTCAGCTCTCTGATGAATTTAAGAAAATTTATGATTTGGTAGTTTATCTGACTTTTTTTTTTTTTTTGAGACAAGGTTTTGCTCTGTTGCCTGGGCTAGAGTACAGTGGCATCATCATAGCTCCCTGCAACCTCAAACTCCTGGGCTCAAGCAATCCTCCTGCCTCAGCCTCCTGAGTAGCTGGGACTATAGGTATGCACCATGTCCAGCAAATTTTTCTGTTTTTTTTGTTTTTGAAATGGGATCTCACTATGTTGATCAGGCTGGTATCGAACTCCTGGCATCAGGTGATCCTCCCGTCTTGGCCTTCCAAAGTGCTAGGATTACAGGTGCAAGCCACCATGCCCAGTCCAGCCTGTCTGGCTTTTTTTTTTTTTTATTGTTAGGGTGGAAGCCATATTCTTTCCAGCTAACTTTCCATAGCCTAGGTGAATGTGGCAGCTTATTCAATTATATATATTATGTGTCTGTGTCTATATACACATATAGACATGCATATACATGTGTGCACATGTGTGCATATATTCCTGTTTCCTTTCAGAAACACAGCTTATAAAAATGAAGACTGCATTAGAACTATTGAATAAGAACGTTTTATGGAATAAAACAGAGATGATAAAAAGGAAAAATCCAATTTAGTTACATCTAGACTTGGAGCTTTCTCCCAATAAAGACACGTAGGAAACAGTAATTTTCTAAAATTTGTTATCTAAACTAGGTTTTGTGGGGGACCAGGGAAACCAAATGCTGATTTAAGAGAGACTGATAAAACTGGGGCTGGGCACAGTGGCTCACACCTGTAATTCCAGCACTTTGGGAGGCTGAGGCAGGAAGATTGCTTGAGGCGAAGAGTTTGAAAACATCCTGAGCAATAGTGAGACCCTGTCTCTACAAAACATAGAAAACTTAACCAGGCGTGCTGGTGCACACTTGTAGTCCCAGCTACTTGGGAGGCTCAGTCAGGCGGATCACTTGAGACCAGGAGTTTGAGGTTGCAGTGCGCTATGATGAGGCCATTGTACTGTAGCCTGGGTGACAGAGTGAGATCCTGTCTCCAAATAAAAAAAAAAAAGAGGTGTTGATAAAATTGGTAACTAGATATGAGCATGTGGTAAACTTACTGGTCTTTAAAAAATATTTAAGAAGCTAATTTTGTATTTTGTCTGAATGGAAGACCTCCTCACTTGGACATGGAGGTTATTTCTAATGCACACATGAAAATAAAAGTTAAATCCAATCTCTGAATCTCTGAATTGAAACATTAATCATTTTAAAAAGTTGCCTTTGATGTACTCCTCCAAGTTTGTACACTCAAGAGATAGAAAACTCCATAGGGGCAGAGTTTGTTTTGCTTTTATGTGTCTGTTACTGAGTGAATGAAAACATGCAGCTGTTTTCTATCTCTATAAGCAATCACCTTGTCTCCTTTCTTTTATTATAAAATGTGATGGCTTTTTTTTTCTGTTTTTATCCTCTAGGTCTCACTGCATACCTGCTTCCTGTGACTTCTGTGAAACTACGCTGTTCTGGCTCTAATTCTGATTATCCTTTCTTCTGTCCTTCAGACCTCTGAAATGTTAATGTTCCCAGACTTTTCACCCTCATGTCCTGACCTCTTGCTCTTAACCTTCAATTTAATTTAGGACTCTCCACGTATTTAAATCTTTTAAGAGCACATGTGACCTTTTATAATTTTCCTCATGTGGTTCTGACATCATTGTTGTTAGGATTCGTCTTTAGTATTGTGTGATTTCACTTCCATTATGAATCAATCCAACCCCCAATTATATCATCTAATGTAATGGCTTGAATCAAAAAACAATTGATATGGATTATGTTGGACTTTTAAAATTAATATTAATTCAGAGATTTCTCTTAACTCTTCTTGGTTCCTTAGTTTTAACTCTTAGCTCTTTATATAGGTCATAATCTTGTCTCTTTTTATTACCATGGTCAGAACTTTCAGAGGAGATAGAAACATTAAAGATGGTAATATTTGTCATATTTCTGATTTTATTGAAAATGTCTCTGTGGTATATAGTTTTGTATAACATTGGTTGTTAATTTAAAAATTATTTTTGGTATCTTTATCTTGCATTTCCATTGTCATCTCTATGCAATATGTGTTCTTGATGAAGTTCTCTTGTTTTTTTACTGTATCATGAATTCTATTTTTTATAGAATTGATTCTGTTCTAACTGCCTTATATAAATTCATTTTTTACATTTTATATACATATTTTCTTCCTTGGTATCTGCAATTTTCCTTTTTGTCTCACTTTTCCTATCTTTTTAGTAGGATCACATTTTAAGTAATAAAACACGGATGCCTTCCTCCACACCCTTCTTCCCCTTCAGCCAGCCTACATTTCTTGTCTGCTATTGTATGTCCTTTTGGCAGATATGCTTTTTCCTTTGCTTAAGGCACTTTTTACATTCTTTTTTTTCTGGAATTTTTTTCACAGGTCTTATCTATCTAGTCCTTAAATGAAGAGTGAGTCAACTGACCCATGGCATGTGTTTCCTTTGGACTCTCCGGATTTTTGAGGACGCTGCCAGACTCGCCCTCCTAGATCCTAAGGTGCAGTGGAGTCTGATGGGTTCAGAGTCCCCAGCCAGCGCTCCCGTGACTAACAGCTCTTTCTAAAATGTGTGTCTACTGGCCTGAGGCAGAAGCTTTTGTTCAGGCTGCCTGGAAGAACGTTCTGGCTCAGCATTTACTGGCTGTGAGTGCTGGGCCAATTATTTCCTCTTCCTGCTCATCTATGAAACTGAGCTAACAGTGGTACCTGCCAAAGTTACCAGAATTAAATTAATAGAAGTGCTTAGACTAGTGCCTGGCACAAAGTAAATGCTGTGAGTGTTAGCTGGTGTTATTTTTGTCATCGTTATTCTTACAAGGGTCTCCACGCTTTCCCAATCCAGTTCATCCTGTGTTTTATTCCCAGATTAATCTTTCTACAGCACGGATCCAGTTATGTTATTCAACCGCACAAAAACTTTCAAAGGCCCCCACTGTTTACCACATTAAGGACCAGCTTCTGGGCGGGGCATTCAGAGAATTCTAGTACAGGGGCCAGGACATCATCCCCACCTCTCCCTGGTCCACTGTGCTGTGCTCAGGGCATGGTGGGGATTTCACAGTTTCCCGAACTTATTCTGTTCTCTTCTGCCTCAGAGCTGTCCTTATTGCCCCCAATACTTGCCATCTTTCCTGTTTGTGGCCCTCACACCTCATCCTAAATTCTACCTTCCCCACGATGCCCAGCAGAATTGCCCCATCAAGTGTGATAGCTTGGTCTTTGGAGTCCTCATCGTACTTTGTCAGAGTCACACATACTGAGAGCTACAGGGATGTGCATAGTGGATGTGGCCACTCTCCTCTCTTCCTCCCCTTCCAATGCAGGCTTCTCACAGGTAGAAATTAAACTAATCTTCCTGTGCATTCCCCGAAGTTCCAGTGACATGCCTTCACATGGTGGGAGCCCTACAGACAGTTGTTGTTCTGAATTGAACTAATACAGATAAACCCTAGTTAAGGAGTATAAAAGGCACAAAACACATTTTTGGGTTATACTTTTGCTGCACTATACAGCACAGCTTCCTTAACTTGTTAAAAACAAAAGTTTTAAATGTTTCAACAAAACAGTCAGAAAGATATACTTTCCCACAAGACTTCAGAAACCACTGAATGTCAATAAATATGGTGAGATATTTTTCTACAAGCAAGGACATTGATTCTAATCACTTAGCATTATTTCAATCTCTCACATCATTGATGGTTGCAGATTCATATCAGAAGTCAAATAAAAGTAAAATAAAATATAAGAAGCCCATTCTTCAAATAATGTCCACTATAAAACTCTAGAGAATGAGTATTTAAATTGGAAAATATAGGAATAAGGTCGAATGTCTTCACAGTATAAATCAATCAATGAAGATTTATTATAAGTCACTGAGAGGCCATTTTAAATTTGGTCTAAATCTCAAGTTTTAAGTTATTTCCAATAATTTAGCAATGTCGCTTAAAGCCATGTTATACTCATTTATCACTGAGTTTGTGATAAAATGAATTTACTTCAACTTAGCAATTTTGATTTAGCCTTTGAACTTTTCAGTTAATCCAAAGAAACAAGGAGGTGACAGAAGCATATCACTATTTAAAATAATTTAAGTGCAATCTATTTCTAAAAGTGCCCATTGCCTCTTTAACCCCAATATCCAAAATTCAGGGAGAAAAGAGGGTTTAAAAGTAGTAATTAAACAAAAAAACTGCTTAACATAAAGTTTTTTTTTCCCTTTTTAAGAAGCAGCAGTTAGTTACTGGGTTATCTCTGGCTTAGAGATAATACATGGCTGGAAAAAGGGAGATTCCTCATCTCCTCAACTCAGAGGCCAAGGCCTACAGAACAGCATATTCAACGCCAAGATACCTATCATGTTGTAAAATCACTGACATAGCTGTAGAGCACATAAAATCCTGGGTCCCGCCTGAGAATCCCCCATACACAGCACTTCCTCCCCTGGAATCCTCTCCGTGCAATTATTACAAGAGTATTTCACTGGTGGAATCTAAGGCTGCCCTATCAGCTGCCACATCCTGGAGCCCTGCTTGTGTTACCTTCCCAGGTTCTGTGGGGTAGGACAAGGCCAGGAGGAAGAGTAAATAGAAGAAATTTCATCTGTCTTTGGAACGTTGAAGACTGGCCACTGCATTTCATTTAGCCCTTTTAACTGTGCAAGACAGAAAATGTGCTCCCAAATTTGCTAAAAAAAAAACAAAAAACCCACGAAGTGCCAGTAGTACTTCCTTCAGCCGGCAGAGGGAACAAGGAACAGAACTTCGTAGACATGGCAATGCACATGGAATGTCTTCACAGACAAAAATCAAAACCCAAATCTAGGTTTCCCTTGTTTCTTTAGAAAAATCGTACATAGAAAAGTAGCATTTTTTAAGGGGGCTGTGCACCAGGGCTTTTAATGTCAGAACAGTATATCTACTTAGTACTGGATGTGCCCAGTGCCAAGACGTCCAGGTCCATCCTAGCCACGGCAGACATGTGGTGGAAGAGAACAAGACACAGTTCAAATCTCAGGGAACCCCGGGATCAGCTCAGAGTTTATAACTCTCAGAAAGGAAAAGATTGTGAATTCTGTTATGGCTGTTTGCTGACAGTGAACATTCTAGTTACATTCTTATCATTTTAAAATAAAATGTACCGGATTTTCTTTAACACTCTGGTCTCTAAAACTTAGAAAGAAATGGGAAGAAAACCACATAGGCCTCATTAAAAGAAACCCAGTGCAAGCATTTGCTTTACAATTGCCCAGCTAAAACACAGCACCCCTGGATTACAACGGCCTCTCTGCTGAAGCAGCACCCACCCTGCGCTTAGATTCCACTTCGGCCCGACGTCCTTTTGAAAGGAAAGGGGGAGCCTGTCGTGGAAGGTGAGGCACCACTCAGCCTTTTCACAAGCCCTGACACTCCCGGCAGGTTTAAGTGGAATCACACGGGGAATTGTCCACAAGCCAAATTTACTAGGGAGAACCGCTTTGGAGATGCCTGCCTTCTAGAAGCACAGGAGCCCGGAGTGATCCACGAGGAATGCGGACCTTCCTTTCCCATCTCTTGCTCCCGTTTCCCAGCCTACTTACTCTCCGTGGCCCGGAGTGGACTCCGGTGCTTCCACCTCACCGCTACGAGTGAAGGGATTTCAGGATTTCTTTCTGGGGGAATTAAATATTCTAACAGTTAGACCTTGGTGATGATCGCTCAACACTGTGAATGAATATGCTGAACACCGTTGAACTATACATTTTAGATAGGTGAATTGTGTGGCATGTAAATTATTTCTCAACGAAACTGTTAAAAAACAAATTGATTTCTCTCTTTCTAAGATAGTAATGAAGGTAATGTAATGAATAGTAATGTTTAATCTCTCTCGCTTTTCAAACAAGATGAGAGTCAAAGCAACATAATTTGACTGTCGGATTCCATCACCTTTTAGTTTTTTTATGCTTCCATTTGGTGTTTGTGTGCCTGATTTTCTTTCTAGATGTTTCTTTTATTGCTTCAGGTCTGACTAAAAGTCTTGTTTTTTGTTTTTTACTCTCAAAGAATTGAAGATCTGTCTTTGGGGTGCAGGAAGTGCCACCCCGAAATATGGCCCCTTGGCACACTGAGCATTTTAAGTTGAAGGAACTGGGGAAAACTACAGATGTAGGAAGGTCCCTCTGACCTTCTCAAGTCTCCTCTCTCCCGAAGTGGGCCACAGGGACTAGAATTACCCTTGCACCTTCTCCTGAAGCAGGACATAAAACCCAGGGAGAGGACCCTCTCCCTCCCTCCTCACCTAAAGACCCCCAGATCCTGAGGAAAGGGATGTCACACACAGAGGCCATGGAGAATATGAACAAACAGGCATTGTGACGTTCCCCAGTTTATTACCATCAGATCAGACTCTTTTGTCCTCCAATCATCCTTCTACATGACTGTCCCTACAAATGTGCAGTTTCCCTGGGTCTTTGGGTCTTCCTTTCAGAAGACTCCCATGTCAGGGAAAATTTATATTAAAGATACTCTATGCTTTTCTCTTGTTAACCTGTCTTTTGTTAAACGGATCTCAGCCATGAACCTAGCAATGGGTGAGGTAAAGATAGCATCTTTTCTCCCCTATACTATATATTACACAATTGAGGAAAGAATCCAATGACATCTTGTATTTGTTTTATTTTAAAACTTTGTTTGTGACCACCCTGAGCAAGAGTGAGACCCCATCTCGACAAAGAAACAGAAAAATTAGCCGAACTTGATGGCGTGTGCCTGTATAGTCTCAGCTACTCCGGAGGCTGAGGCACGAGAGTAGCTTGAACCCAGGAGTTCAAGGTGCAGTGAGCTAGCTGCATTCTAGCTCAGGTGACAGAGCAAGACCCTGTCTCAAAAAAAAAAAAAAAAAAAAAGAGAAAAAAAAGCGAAAAAAAAAGCAAACCTATATTTATTACCCAATGCCAATTATTATGTGTATATATGCAAAACAAAGTTAGGGATCATTTCCTGTTACATAAAAATGATTTCATCATGTGATACAGAAGCTAAATATTTTAAAACAGTTTAGGCAGCATTTGATAAACAAAAGTGCTAAGACTAAGGAAGGAAGTGTCCTCTACTTGGTATTGGTCAGACACATCTGGGGCTTGGTGTTAACACTAAACAACAGAATAGCCCAGAATACTTCCAGTAGAAAGAGAAAGAGCTAAGGAAAACTTAGGAGAAACCTACACCTACCTTCAAATAACTGAAGGGCTATCAAGTCAAAGAATCAGTGCCTTTTTGACATAGCTCTTACAGAAGAAAATTGTATTTGTTGTACATTTGGTATAAGTTATAGGGAGACTTATGCAAGAAACTTTCAATGTTTGGAGCTGTCTATATGGGAGTAAGTTCCTTCATTAAACAGTGAGCTCCTATCTGATCTGGACTCAGTATCACTGATTATGTTGTAGGAAGGATGTACTAATTCCAGGCCCAGCTTGTCACTAACATCTGGTAACTTTGCCGCACCATCTGCAGCGGTGCTGGGGGTGGACTTTGGGAAAATGGCCGTGAGTTTGGACTCACCAAGCTGTACCATTTGGGGCTCAGACCCTTTGCTTTCAAGGGGCTCATGTGATTAGATTGGGTCCATTCAAATAATCTCCCTTTTGCCATATAACATAACATAACATAACATAACATAACATAAAAGGGAATGATATCTGGTCATCTTCAGTTTCCAGCCATACTCAAAGGGGAAGGGATTATACATGAGCAACGGTCATTGGAATTGTTCTTAGAATTCTGCCTGTCACAAGGTGACTGTAGTTAAAATAAAATATTAAATGGTTATTGTAATATTCAGAGGAGACTAAACTGTCATTGACGTTAGATCTCTTGCTTCACTACTTGACTACCCACATTGGTGTTTTTTAGCTCCTGATCTGGAGGAAGGTCCTTTCCAGCTTAATGAACCAGTCCGCAGGTGTGAACCAGGAGAGGCACTCCTGAGACGCCGCTCCTGAAATGGTTTTCCTCCTTCCAAGATTCACTCCTAGAATGTTTTGCTCTAGGACTCCGGCCTATATCAAATTCAAAACTGATCCAGGCCCAACTCTAATGAATCTAATTACCATTAATCTTAAACCATTCCAAATTATTTTTTCCTTTTAAATCCTTACTCTTTGATTCTTTCTTATTCATTTCCTACTATGAAGTAGGATTTAGCTTCAGTTTTCCTTTCCTAGCTTGTTTTTTCATGGGTCCTGGGGGAATTCCAGTCTTAATTTCTGAAATATATATTTATATTAAATATATATGTGTATACATACATATATTTCATATATAGATTTCTCCTGTGTCCCCCCAAAAGGCTATACAGTCATGCATTGCTTAATGATGGGGAAACATTCTGAGACATGTGTCATTAGGTGAATTTGTCATTGTGCAAACATCATAGAGTATACTTACACCAACCTAGATGGTATAGCCTACTATGCACCTAGGCTACGTGGTATGGTCTATTGCCCCTAGGCTACAAACCTGTACGCATGTCACTGTGCTGAATACTGTAGGCAATTGGAACACAATGGTGAGCATTTGTGTATTTAAATATATCTAAACATAGAAAAGGTACAGTAAAAGTATGGCATTATAATCTTAAGGGACCACTGTCATATACATGGTCTATCATTGACTGAAATGCCACATTATGTGGTGCATGACTGTATATATATCTGGTAATGTGATCTACTGTCAAGCCATTTAATTCCCTCAGCAAGTACTGATGGAATGGAAACCAACTATAGAATTAAGCTTAATAAACCATAATTAGGAAAACAAATCATCTGCAGAAAACACTGTACACAGGCAGACTTCAAATTATGAATATGTCAGGTCCCCAAAGTTCATTTTTAAGTCAATCATTTGGAGCCTAGTCCCAAAGACACTATATTTTTGGGGAAATGCTGGTGAGGTTTGTAGATTCCCTGTAGATTTAATTAGCCCATAATGAAAATGAATTATAGTGGTATTAGTTCTAGAGACCAGGATCCTGGGAACATGAAGAAAGAGAGAAGGAAAAGAACACGTTCTTCTCTCTTTCTCTTATTTTTGTGAATAGGGCCATTTGGGGGGAATATTTTGAAATAAAGAGTTTGTTTTTGAATATCTTTCAAACAGTCTTTGCACATTGTGTTAACTTACTTTTATCCCTCTGCTATTGCTTGGAAAGTCTCTCTACAGCCCCGGACCCCTCTGGCCTCACCGGCCACCACACCATGCTCCCTCGTCCAGGCGGGCTCTTCCTCCAAAAACCCTCTCTGCTGAGATACAAACCATTCTCCTTTCCAAATGCAAATTAAGTTCTGACCCTTTCATGAAGCTGTTCTCACCTAAGCCCTAAGCACTTTGATGTTAGCTGTCGGTTTTCCTTAGATGCCCTCTACCAGGTTGAGGAATCTCCCTTCTATTCCCAACTTGTTGCATGATTTTATCATGAAATGTAGGATTTTGTCACATTCTTTTCTGTGTCTATTGAGATGATCTTGTGAATTTTGTGTTTTATTCTATTAATAAGATATATTACTGGATTTTTAAATAGAATAGAGTTAAAATGTGTTCTCCCCTCTTCTATTATTGGGGAGAATATTTAAAGGATGGAAATTAATTATTCATAAAATGTATGGGAGAATTCATCAGTGAAGTCACCTGAGTCATGGATTTTCTTTGTGGAAAGTTTAAAAATTACTAATTCAATTTTTAAATTACTGTTTTTAAATTACTAATTCATTCTATTATAGGTCTATTTAGATTTTCTAATTATTTCTTGAGTTAGGTTCAGTAGTTTATGTTTTTCTAGGAATTTGTCCATTTTATCTAAGGTATCTAATTTGTTGCCATATATTATTTATACTATTTTCTTATAATCCTTTTTATTTTTGTAAGATTGATAGGGCTGTTCACTTTTTCATTCCTGATGTTGGTCATTTGAATCTTCTCTCTTTCTTTTCTTGGTCAGTTTGATTAAAAGGATGTCAATTTTGTTGATCTTTTCAAATAATCAATTTTTGGTTTCACTGAATTTCTCTCATGTTTTCTTTTTTCTATTTAATTTATTTCTGCTGTAATTTTTATTATTTCCTTCTATTTGCTTTAGGTTTAGTTTATTCTTTCTCTTTCAGCATCTTAAGATGGAGGCTCAGGTTATTAATTTGAGATCTTTCTTTTTTTTTTAATATAGGCACTGACATCTATAAATTTCCCTCTCAGAACTGCTTTAGCTACATTCCATAAATTTTGGTATGTTGTATTATTATTTTCATTTCTTTCCTATTTCCCTTGTGAGTTTTTTCTTTGAGCTATTAGGTATTTAGGATGTACTACTATGTAATTTCTGCATATTTTTGAATTTCCAAAATTTCTTTTTGTTGTTGATTTCTAATTTAATTCTATTATGTTAAGAAAAGATAATTTGTATGATTTTAATCCCTTTAAATTTACTGAAGCTTGTTTTATGGCCTACCATCTGGTCTGTCTTAGAAAATGTTTCATGTGCACTTCAGAAGAATGTTTATTCTGCTGTTGGGTGGAGGGTTCTCTAATTGTCTGTTAGATCTTGTTGGTTTATCCTCTTGTTCAATCTTTGGTTTCCTTTTTTATTATGTCTAGTTGTTCTATCCATTATTAAAAGTAGAGTATTGAAATCTTTATTACTGTGGATTTGTCCATTTCTTCCTTCAATTCTGTTAATTGTTGTTTTATGTATTTTGAGGCTGTGTTGTTAGGTACATGTATGTTTTTAATTGTTATTAATATATCCTCCTTGTGGATTAACACTCTTATCTTTGTGAAATATCCTCATTATCTCTAGCAATATTTTGGTTTCAAACTTTATTTTGTCTCATATTAAGTTTGCTCTTAAGTTTGCTATTTGCATGGTGTATCTTTTTCTATCATTTTATTTTCAACCTATTTGTATCTTTGAACTTAAATTGTGTCTTTTAGATAGTTTATAGTTGGATCTTGTTCTTTTCCCACTCTGATAATCTCTGCCTTTTGATTCGATTGTTTATATTTAATATTTTTATTGTAATATTTGGATTTAATCTGCCATTTTGCATTATTGTTTTCTGTATATCTTATGTTTGCTTCATTCCTCTGTTCCTTCTTTGCTGCTTCTTTTGTATTAACCAAACATTTTCTAGTGTGATATTTAATTTATTTTCATCATCTTTAGTTATTATTTTCTCAGTGTTTTCTCTAGTACTTACCATGTATGTTTTAACTTATCAAAATCCATTTCAGATTTATATAAAATTAACTCCAATGAAATAAAGAAATTTTACTCATATGTATCTTTATTCCCTTCCCCTCTTTTGGGTTCTATTAATGTTATACATAGTGGGCTATGTATGTTACAAACCAAAAATACATTGTTATTATACTTTATATAATCTTATGTCTTTTAATGAAACAGAAAAGGAGAGGAAGTACATATTTATGTAGTTTGTTATATTAACCATCTTATGTACCATTTATAATTCTTTTCATTATTTTCATGTGGATTTGAACTACCCTCTGGTGTCATTTTCTTACTCCAATATGGTTTTACTTCTACCCACCTTCTCTGTGCTGTTTTTTCAAATATATTAAATTTATATATGTTATAAACTCAAAAATATAATGATATACACATTTTAAATTCAATTTCTTTTGAAAATGCATTTGGAAAAGGGAAATAAACATTTGATTATAATGTCTTTTTATTTACTTACATCATTAGCTTTATTAGTACTCTTTTTTCATGCAGATTCAAATTATACTCTGGTGTGATTTGCTTTTAGTTGGAAAAACTCTCCTTAGAATTTCTTATAAGCCAGGTCAACAAACAGCTTTTGATTATCTGGGAATGTCTTTATATTGCCTTCGTTTTTCTTTCTTTCTTTCTTTCTTTCTTTCTTTCTTTCTTTCTTTCTTTCTTTCTTTCTTTTTTTGTCTTGCTTCTTTTATCAGTGGGAAAAAGGGGACCATTATGAACACCATCAACGTTCCTGCCTTAATATTCTAACATTTCTAATAATGGCGCTCATCTTTTTTCTCCTCTCATATTTGAGAGGTAAGTGTGTCTCCACTTCAAATCAAGCTTGACTATTCTTGACCAAAGCTAATAAGTCCTGTCCAAGGCTTATACATTCTCATGTCTAAGGCCAACTCCTTTACATATCTACAATTTCATTATTGCTCACGACAATCATCACAATAGTCTCTACCTCTACACTGGAACATACTCTCACATCCACCATCAATGGTTCCTTTTCTCTCCTGTGCTTCTGACCTTGACCTCTTTTACAAATCCTTCCCTTCAGCCTACAAACATACATTCCCATTTTAAAAAGATTAATTAACCATGACTGTTTCTAAAACCAAAGTCTTTCCTTCTCTGCTTTCCCTTGACTACCAAACTTGGGTTTTTTTTTTTAAATTTCAGAATATTACAGGGGTACAAACATTTTGGTTACATGAATTGCTTTTGTACAGATTGAGTCAAAGTTATGTGTGTCCATCACTCAGATAGTGTGCATTGAAATTATTAGGTGTGAATTTACCCATCCTCTCCGCCTCCCCCAACCTGCTTGATTTCCTTTGAATTTTACCACCATATGTGCACATAAGTATTGATCTGTTAGTTCCAATTTAGTAGTGAGTTCATGTGGTTTTGTTTTTCCATTCTTGCAATACTTCACTTAAAAGGATGGTCTCCAGTTCCATCCATGTTGTTACAAAAGGCATTAATTCACCATGTTTTTTGTGACTGAGTGGTACTCCATCATATACATATACCGCATTTTATTAATCCACTCACATATTGATGGGCATTTGGGTGGTTTCCATATTTTTGCGATTGTGAATTGTGCTGCTGTAAACATTCGAGTGCAAGTGTCTTTTTTATAAAATGTCTTTTTTTCCTTTGGGTAAATACCCAGTAGTGGGATTGTTGCATCAGATGGTTATTCTACTTTCAGTTCTTTGAGGTATCTCCATACTACCTTCTATAGAGGTTGTACTAGTTTGCAGTTCCACCAAGAGCTAGGTAGGTTCTTGGTTGACAGTTTTTTTACTTTTAGCACTTTGAATATGTCATCCCACTGCCTCCATTGTTTCTAATGAGAAGCCAATTGTTAATTTTTTGAGCTTCCCTTGTAAATGATGAGTCATTTTCTTCTTGCTGTTTTCAAGATTTTCTCTGTATCTTTCAACATTTTGACTATCCTGTGTCTGGGTATGGATTTCTTTGTGCTTCTCCTATTCGGAGTTTATCGAGCTTCTTAGATGTGGAAATCAATGCTTTTCATCAAATTTGGGAAGTTACCCAACATCGTTTCCTTGAATTTTTTTTCTACTCCTTTATCTCTCTTCTCTCCTTCTGGTACTCCTGTTATGCATAAGCTGGTATGCTGACGGATGTCCCACATCTCTTAACAGCACTGTTCATTTTTCCTCATTCTTTTTCTCTTTTCTGGATCACATAATCTGCATTGATCTATATTCAAGTCCACTGTTTCTTCTGCCAGCTAAAATCTCCTGTTGAGCCCCTCTAGTCATACTTTCGTTTACATTATTGTACTTTTCAAGTCCAGAATTTGCATTTAGTACATTTAAAATAATTTCTTTTACCAGTATTCTCCATTTGATGAGACATTATTATCATGCATTTTCTTTAATTCTTTAGACATGATCTCCTTAAGTTTATTGAACATATTTACAATGACTAAACTCATTGTCTGCTAAGTCAATCATATAGGCCCCTTCAAAAGCAGTTCCTATGTCCTGCCTTTCTTCTGTATATGGGTCTGCTATGAGCTGAATCTGTTATGGGCTGAATTGTGTTACCTCAAAATTCATATGTTGAAGTTTTAACCCCTAGTGTTTCAGAATGTGACTGTACTTGGAGATAGGGCCTTTAGAGAGGTGGCGGGGTAAGATGAGTCATATGGGTGGGCCCTAATCACTGTGACTGGTGATGTGTGCAGGCATACACACAGGGAGGACCATGTGAAGATATTCGGTGAAGACCACGTAGAGGGAGATGGCCATCTACAAGGAAAGAAGAGAGGCCTCGAAAGAAACCAACCCTGCTGACATCTTGATCTTAGACTTCTAGAATATAGAATTTTGAGAAAATAAACTCCTGTTTTTTATTGAAAACTGGACATTTTGAATAATACATCACAGTAACTCTGCTTACTTACTGCCTCTCCTCCACCCCAAGGGGTTGATGTTGTTTTCTTTGCCATTTATTTATATATTTAGTGACTTGAACTCTATTTTCCATACATGTGCAGCCTCTTGTTTCTATCTTTTAGCCTGGCCACCTACAGATTCCCCTGGGTCAGTATAAACCACTATTGCTTATAGTTTGTGCTTAACCTCTCTTAGCCAGTTGTATGTTTACTCTTCACCATGGGATGTGTGTGTGTGGCTCACAGGCTGCTATCACAGTGTAAATGATTATGCATTTGCCTTCACATTTTGTTAGGGACTGCTACCTTGGATGTTCCCTCCACCATCACTCCTGAGAAGGTGGAGTCTTAGGTGTGTACACAGGCTTTCAGACTGTCAGGGATAGGAGTGATTTTTGTTCTTCAGCCCACTTTTCTGGGTGTTGCCTTTGGGTGAGAGTAGCTTAGGGTTCAGCCAGTTTTTGGTGAAAGGTTGTGCTCTAGTGCTGGTGAGGCTTCTCCTGCCCTTTGTTGACTGGTCTGTGTGTAGTTTAGGGATGTTATCAAGTCTGCCCAATTCCCGCACTAACTGCCTCTGAGTACAGCCCAGTGCTGTGCACAGCCTTCCTGACCACCCTGGTTATGCGTGATCCCACGAGGGCTCTTCTTGCTGTCTTTCCACTGTTCTCAGGTAAACTGACTGCGGTGCCATTTTGCTGGCTAATGCTTGCACCATGGAGCCATGACTGCCTTCTAAATTGCTCCCCACCAAGATGTTCATTACTTTTGACAGTGCCCTTCGGCATGGAATTCTCTGTGCTCTGTTCCAAATAAAGTCAGCTCCCTCAGGCAGAGCTGTGGAGTTCTTCATCCTTGAGAGTGCCTCTTTGACCCGCCTCTCTGCCTGAGCAGAATCTCTGCACAGATGCAGAAGAGCAGGGGACAGGACACGGTAGCTTGCTTTTCCCAGAGTGACACCCTGCCCCACCAGCAGGTGGCGAGGGGGCTATGTGTGGCCTCCATCTTCTTGACTTGCCTTTCCTGGGATGGAACCTCAGCCTTAGAAGTGAGCTGGGATGAGGGTGATCAGGACCCCACTGTTCTTGGCTTACTATGCCAAGGAGAGAACATCTGTCCTACAGATGGGTTAGGTGGAGGAAAGGAGTCCTGGACCTCTGAGTCACACCTGCCTGTAATGGAGCTTCTGTAAAATGTGGCCAGAAGACATGGGAAATGCTGACATCCCATCACTCCCAAGGGGAAATTGCCACCACAGACTGGGGACTGGGGGACGAGGGGAAGAGCCCCATCTTCCTGGCTGCACCTACCTGGACTAGAGCTCCTCAACCAGCTTCCCTAAGCTTGGGGTGGAAGGTGCGGGTCTTGTCTTAACAAGATTTAGTTGATTTTCTCATTTTCTTGAAGGACTACTTCTTTATTGTCTTTATGTCCTTAGGAAAATTCTCTTTAAATAATTATTTTTTAAAAAATAAATTTTCTCCATTAAGTAGATGTTTGTTGGGGAGATAATCTGAGGTGTTCTTCACTCTTGTCCAGAGTCATTTTTTCCTTTGCATTATAAACAATGCAAATAATACAAATAATGACTCTTACCTTTGGGTATTCATTTTTTTCATGACAAAGACTATATCTTCTATTACTTCTATATTTTTTATATACTAATAACTTTATTTCATTATTTTAAATGATGGAGCCACAGATAATTAGTGCACTTTAAGACACAGTAAAGAGCTAACACTCTCTCAAATCAGTCTACATTTGAACAGCACTTGAGCACTTTATTGTTTTTCAATCCTATTGAAATGATAACAGCACTTTGTCCTCACTGGGAAGTGGCTAGGATGTTTCTAGCAATGTGGAAATACAGCCAGGATAACAGCCAGGCAGAGCTGGGACTAGAATCAGGGCTCCCTACTTCCAACTCTTCCACTGACCCCCAAAGAATGAACTCTTTAAAAATAAATCTGTTTATTTCCTGTCTAGAATAGTAGCCTATCAACCCACAAAGATTTGGATTATTATTAATCTGGAAATTTTCTCTTTCCATATTTTAATTCAGTAGTAAGGTGATGAAACTTGTGCCTCTGATAAGGTTTCCTGTGAAATGAGACATCATTTGGATAGATAAATATTCTCACCGGCAAAATTGCTTGACATACGCACCTATTCTTTACCTGTTACAATGACTGAATTTTAAGTATCTCTTTGAGGTTAAAAAAAAAAAGCCATTGAAACTGAGGGGAAAAAAAAAAAACAACCTTTTAACAGCAGAGGGGGCTGGCTGAACTAATAAAAGGGAATGTTCTGAATTACAACTCATCATTTAACTGAAGGATTCTCTTCAATACAATCACTATTTTGAGAATGAATATTTATCATGCCTGAAAACTAATGAAGATTAATTATAATGCCATTTATTAAGAGACCTTTAAAAACTGTCTTTTGTTTGAAAAACACCCATAAAATTAAGCTCCTACCTGTTCAGACATTTATGTTAGCAATGGTTGAAAAGAGCAGTGAGCTGCTACTAAATATATCAGAGTGCCCAATTAAATTGTTACAGGTCGCTATGTGGCGTCACTGGCTGGTGGAAAGGCTGAGGTTAAACCCTTCGCTGTCACGGAAACAATCAGACATCAGTGGTTCTGTATCTAACCCATGGCATGACAGGAAGCCAATATGAAAAGGTGATATGCACATTACTCTTGGCTTTTCATAACCATTGTCCACAGTTTAATCTTGATGTGAATCACTGAGACATAACTGGTGATCGTAAAATCTGCAATGTCAGAAGGATAATGATAGACAGGTGGGAATGAGATCGGTGCTCAAAGCAACTAGGGAGGTGTGAAGATTGCTCCTGACAAGAGAAGAGATCAAAATATGGCAGAGTAATTGCCCACCATTTCCACCGGCTCTTTTTCTTCTGAATTCAAAGTATTCAGTCATGCAAACAAATCAATTGTAATGTCTGCGTGCCTTCTCTTCCTTCCTTCCTTCCTTCCTTCCTTCCTTCCTTCCTTCCTCCCCCTTCTCTCTCTCCTCTTCCCTCCCTTCTTCTCTCCTCACTTTCTGTTTCTTTCTTTTATTCATTCAACAAACATTTCCCTAGTGCCTACAAAAGGCTAGGCACTTTGTTAGACACTGGGGATATGTCAGAGAACGAGAAGGACACTGTCCCTGTCCTCAGTACTCACATTCTAACAGTGGTGGTTGCACGAGGTACATACCGACAGTGCACATTAAACTAATACAAGGTGAGTGCAGGCTATGGTAACTGCTATGCAAGAAGTAAACTGGTTAATGTGGCAGAACTTGTCTAGAGCAGGGTGGGGGTGATGTGGGCAGAGACAGGGTCACTTTAGTTGCGGCCATTAGGGAAGGCATTTTTGAAGACACACATCTGAGACCTGAGAGTGAGAAGGAACTGATTGTGAGAAGAACATTCCAGGCAGAGGAAACAGCAAGAGCAGAACCCCTAGGATGGGAAAGGGTGTGGTGGACTCAAGCACTGAAAAGGAGGCACAGGAGATGACGCTGGGGAAGCTGGAATGGGCAAGAAGATGCCGTGACAAAGAGTCTTTGCTTGGCCAAACTTTAGTCAGGCTTCTGAATTTTCTCCTATACCCATCTGTGTACTTCCTTGTAAAATCCAGTTTTAGCAAAGAACCTTGCAAAGTTAGTTTAGCAAGAACCCCCCACCCTCAATATCTGATCACCTCTGATATCTGATCAAGTTCCTCGTCCTCCACCATCCCCCAGATGATGTCTGGTGACTTCGCCTGTCTTTAGCTAGAATCCCCCTTGCTCCTGATGTTTCCTCTTGGTAATTGTCCACCCACTGACCCCTACCCTGCTCCTTGGCTGTAAATTCCCACTTGCTTGTGTTGTACTTGAAGCTGAGCCCGGTCTCTCTCCTCCACTGCAAGACCCTGTTGCAAGTGTTCCCTATTCCCATTGCGATGATCTGGAACAAAACCTTTCCTTACCATGCTTTAACAAGTATCATTGAATAAGTTTTTAACAGTAATGATCATAACGACAGCCAGTGTTTACTGCGAGCTTGATGTGTGTCAGCTCCTCTAAGAAACTATAGTGTATGATCTCATTTAATAGTCATAACAAACTGAGCAGGTATGTATTATTATTACCTTCTTTTTAAAGGAGAGAAAACTAAGTCTCAAGACAGGTTAGATAATTTGCCTAAATAATGCCAAAATGAAGAGTTGAACCAACGTTGTCTGACTCCAGCATCTGTGAGCTTAAGCACTATATGCTTTGGTGATAGAGGGAATGCAATTGCATGGAAACTAGCAAGCCAGAAAAGAGCTTTGTCATTGTCCAAAGATACTGGCTACCTCATCCCTGTGATCGTTCAGAAGCAGCTCCACAGAGAAAGTCACATAGGCACAATATTTGCCTTCGGGGTATTCATAACCAGGAAAAAGACAAGTGTACATGGGTTCTAGTATGAGGTGGGAAGATACTAAACCAAAAACCTGAAATGGTTAGAGTTCAGATATCACATGCAGATCAAAACTTTAATGATAGTTCACTCTGGTTCTTAGCTAAGTAATTTTATCCATTTCAGAGTGAAATCTTATTCTGTAATTCCCAAGAAAGGCTTTCCCCCCCATTACTATTTTGTTTTGTCTTTCTCCTTCCGAAGGGGTGATGCATGAGAGAGGAACGAAGCTGCTGTTCAGGACCATGTGAGTCACGAGGCCTTACCTCATGCTGGCAAGTCTCTATGACACTGTCGTAAACATATTTGCATGCTTTTGCAGAGTTAGGATTTTCTGAACAAATTTTACTAAATTCTGGGATGTGGGCTAAAAGACTAGCTTGAAAGTTAAATGGTGGTGGATCAGCTCATGAGAGTCATCCAGAGAGATTTACCTCCCTGGAGGTTTGTGTTTTCATTTCGAGGGGAAACTGAGACCCAGGGCCAAGGAGAGAACCCTGGACTGTAAAGCTGGAGACACTAGATTTATCTTGTCCCTGGAGAGATTTATTTGCATTCCAAAGGCTAAGAGTAGAAACCCAGGATCCTTCTCAAGGAGCAAAGGTTCTTCTCCTGCCTTTCAAAAGAACAGGGGGACAGCTGTCCCTCTCCTATATAGCAGCCCAGGTTTATATTTGGGGGATTCTTTGCCTCCAGCAGCTCCTGCTACCTGTAAGATGAAATTGGCTGTCACCAAATTGCCCCAGGGGCAAGAATTGGGGCAAAGGGAACTGAAGTGGAAATTACTGTGTGAGTAATAATAATCAATCTGTTCTGCTCCAGGAACCTCATGTTTGCATTCAGGGCAATATTAATAATAAATACAGATATTGAAAACTTACTGTCCATCCAGCTCCTTCTCCCTTGCGGGTATCAACTGGCAAGGTGGGACCTGGGAAGTACCAACCTGTGTAGGTGGGTGGTGGGAAAGGGGGGACTGAGGGGAGTTTTAGGGACAATGAGCTCAGACTCAGGGCTAGCTCTTCTCCTGCACTTTGGTTGCAGGAAAGGAGGAAGCGGGCTCAGCCAGATGGCTAAGTTAAATGTAGACAGAGCAAGTTGCGTTTCCAGTGTGTAGAAAAGGGACAATATACACTCTCAAGGTCACAGTAGACCCTCAATAAATGTTTACATAAGGAGGCACAGAAGAGAAGGAGGGAGGAAGACAGGAAGGGTCTAACGAAGCATATTTGTTAGAATATACTCGGAATGTGGGACAGAAACAATGTTCTGGCAGGAACATATCAAAAATGACAATCTTATGTAATGTTTACCTACTATATACAAAAAGATCCTAAGTGCCCAGGTGGGCAGAGCAATTAGAAGTGCTGATCTACTCTCTCTTTTTTGTTTTTTCTTTAGAGACAATGTCTCCCTCCATTGCCCAGGCTAAAGTGCCGTGGTGCCATTGTAGGTCACTGCAGCCTCGCATTCCTGGGCTCAAGAGATCCTCCTGCCTCAGCTTCTCAAGTAGCTGGGACTACAGGTGTGTGCCACAATGCTGGGCTAATTTTTAAATTTTCTGTTGAAATGGGATCTCACTATGTTGCTCAGGCTGCTCTTGAACTCTTGGCCTCAAGCGATCCTCCCACCTCGACTTCCCAAAGTGTTGGGATTAGAGGCATGAGCCACCGCACCTGGCCCTGATCTACTCTTTAATCATGAAGGAAGAAACTGGAGCTGCCTGCCAAACAGATTATGATCTAGGAGTTCTGGAAACTACCATGAGCCTGGTTAGCAATTGCCTTGTAACACAAAAAGTGAGGGCCGTCCTCTCTCTTCCTCAGTGTCTTAATCTGAGCTCAATTTTTCACAGAGATTTTGGACAAAACAGAATATTGTTTACCAGGTGGAGTTCTGATAACAATGTGTGGGTTGTTTTGCTCCTGAAAGGGATGAAATATGCTATCCTGGCATATTGACTATTTGTGTGAAGGGCACTTGAAAAACAGCAAGTGCCAACAGAGCACTCTGACCTTCGTGCTGTTCCTTGAAAGCAGAAGACGAAATTGCCATACAAAAGATGCCCTCTCAGAAAGAAACAACATTCTTATTGTCAAGGATGGGACGTTGAGACCAAGAGAATTCTGAACAGACCTTGTTAAAACAACTTATCTATTAAGCCTCCCACAAAATTTCGTTGTTTTCTTCATGACTTATTATTCTTTGTTCCATTCAGTATATAAGTACCTCACTCTAACTGCTTCTCTTTATTCCTTTATGAGGGCCTCTGTGCCACATAAAACTTGTATTACGTTTTTCTACTGTTTATATGTTTTTTTTTTTTTTTTTTTTTTTGAGACAGAGTCTCGCTTTGTTGCCCGGGCTAGAGTGAGTGCCGTGGCGTCAGCCTAGCTCACAGCAACCTCAAACTCCTGGGCTTAAGCGATCCTACTGCCTCAGCCTCCCGAGTAGCTGGGACTACAGGCATGTGCCACCAAGCCCGGCTAATTTTTTCTATATATATATTTTTTTAGTTGGCCAGATAATTTCTTTCTATTTTTTTTTTAGTAGAGACGGGGTCTCACTCTTGCTCATGCTGGTCTCGAACTCCTGAGCTTGAGCGATCCACCCGCCTCGGCCTCCCAGAGTGCTAGGATTACAGGCGTGAGCCACCGCGCCCGGCCTACTGTTTATATGTTATGTCAATTTAATTTTTGAACTCAGCCAAGACCCTAAGAGGATGGAGGTGGAATTTTTCTGCCTCTACACTCCCAAAATGAATACTATCAAGCATGTAGTATTATTGGGAAAAATGTTTGAACAATTCTCCTGTCTCTAAAAGTCATATCTCTCACCAGCTATAAATAACTTCTGAATTTTAGTTGAGGAAAGGAAGATCTCAGCTTTTTGGGCCCAGGATCTAAAAACATAATGACTGGTCAGGGCCTCTGGCTCACAGAATACAGAATAGCTTTTGACCCCAGGTAGAGTTTGGGCCTCAGCTGACACCATCAGCTCATTTTGAAACAATGGCCTTGAATTGTCAGAAACCCTTCACTATAAAATATTTTGCTTATCTCATTAATGACCATCAAAGATGTTAAAGGTAATTCATTCAATACTTTTTATTTTCCTATTAAGGGAGAAGGTTGACATGCTTGGCATTTTCTCGTAAGGGTTCAGAGTTCATGAGAATCACATTATCTTAATATAGATTATTTCCCAGCCTGAAACAGAGAAAGGCCATGCATGTATTCTTGGGTTTAGCCATTGTCAAGAACAGTAGAAACTTTAATGGACCTTCCTGGAGGTCTCTAGCCAGAATTAATGGGCAAGACAAGAACACTGGAGTCAGGCCGTACAGCATGGCAGGCAAGCATGTGGTCTAGGTTGTTGGGCATATGTCATAGCTTAAGTATAGCAATGGCCAGAGAAGGCTAGTGATGGAGTTGGATGAAGCTCAGAGCTCAGTATACAGGAGCAAGGCAAAGGGTCAGTTATTGTAGACTTAGCACAAAGAGATGCAAGTCTGAGGATACATTTATTTATCCAAGATTCATTAAAAAGGCTCATATTAGCTGGGCATGGTGGCTCAGGCCTCTAATTCCAGCATTTTGAGAGACCAAGGTAGGAGGATCACTTGAGGCCAGGACTTCAAGAGCAGCCTGAGCAACATAGAGAGACCCCATCTCTACAATAAATAAATAAATAAAAATAAATAAATAAAATAAAAACAATCAAAAGCCATACTAGTACTAGGCATTATGCCAGGCACCGAGAGGCACTTAGACATGTGTATAGGGCTGATGGACACATAAATGGACATTACAATATACATCAGTGCACATGTTTGCAATATGCACAGGCTGTCATGAGAGAGAGCACAGAGAAGGGCATCTATCCCAGCCTTGTAGTGGGGTTGGGGGCCCCAGGGGTGGCTAGAGAAGGCTTCATGGAGAATGGATGCCTGAGCTGAGCTGTAACAGATGCAGAGTGATTCACCAGCCAAAGGAAAGCAGGATTCCGGCCATTAGGGACAATAGGCTGGCCTCCTGGTCTCACACTGTGTTGCCACAGACTGCAGGCTCAAGCAAAATTAACAAAAGACCCAGACCCTGTGTCTAGCTGTGCAGATGTAGGGTTGGAGTAGTGGAGACTCAAGAGGCAGGTCTACATGGACTGTGGTCATGGTCAGGGAAGTGTCGTAACCCCAAGAAGGTTGAGTTGTGCACTCAAAATAAAAAAAAAATCCAGGAAGGTCATGTATTAGGACACAGGGCACAAACTCTAATCACATGGAAATCTAAGGGATGTTGAAGAAATGAGATTGACGTTGGCAAAACAGTGGGACTAGATACAGCTTGACCTGTTTCTTGGCTAGAGATTTACTGCTCTTTATATCTTGGTCTGGGGCCAAGAACTTGTCCTAAGGTCAGAGCATCGCGCTGGGTCCACAGGTGGATGCTATAAACACCTCCAGGGCCAGAGTGACTAGAGCCGCGAGATCAGGGAACTGCAGAGACCAAGGGACAATGCATCAGCAAACCAAAAATAAGGGCACAAGCCTGAGTCGGTGAGACTTGATGAGTGAGGCAGTTTTCTGACCTAGTTCGGGCTTTCTCTTTCCTTTCCTGTGTGGCAGGAATCAATCCCAGCACAGCTGGAGTAGGGCTCATAGACGGAAGCTTGCAATTTGAAGCACCTGGCCAAGATAGCCTGCGCAGAGCAGGGACCCAGCTGTAGCTTTTTGTAAGTGAACTCTCTCCTGGGTGGGGGTGGGGGAATCACATTAAAAAATAAATAAAAGCTACGGCAAAGATGGATATAGCAGACCTCTCTACCGTTATTAAACACTTTGTCTCAGAGCTGACTTGGTATTGCCCTTAAGTGCAGAGAATAGCAATAGGAAACTCAGCAGTGTACCAACTCATTTGCTCACAGTTACAAAGGGACAACTTCTGTGATGATCACATCTCTCAGTGAAATACAAAGCTCCTTCACCATTCAGCTCAGGGTTAACCTGTTAAATACCATGCACACACGCACAGTTTAAAATACTTGCATAGCACATTTTTAAACATCTCCATGCCTATTTGCTTTGATTATGTAGTTCAAATGGAGTATACATATGTGTGTGTTGCATACACACACACACAGTGTAAATATATAAATATTTAAATGTATCTCAATATATTGGCCATGCACTTCTAGTTCTAAAGAAATGAGGATGCATTTCTCCTTGGAAGATCCTTTTAGGGATTTACAGCTGCTTAGCATCATAAAATGGCTTTTCCCTGACCCGTCACAAGTGTGTTGTGCAACTTCACAGCAGCAACCTCATTACTCTAACAGTGGTCACATATGGTGCTGAAAGACGGTTTTTATTTTTAAATCACAGAAACCCCAAAATATAGATATCAAAGACACCTTTCAAAGGCAACCTCTAAAAAGGATAACGCCTCATCAGACAGCTAGCTGTCCCAGATTAATGAAACCTTTTTTCCCTCAGGGAAATGAGAACATCCTACAGGAAATAGCAAAAGGTATCATGACAGCATCTCCAGAAGATGAATTTCCTTCACTTCATTTTTCTGTACATTTATAGCAGTAGCCTTTCAGGTCTACCTTAAAGACAGATTTGCATGATAATATCTAGTAATCTGGCTCAGAATATTGTGATAACAGTTGAAAAATTCCAAGAATAACCATATCATTTCAGAAGAGGAGCTGGAAGAAGCCACCAGAGTTGAACCTATAAGCAAAGTGGCAATTCTGGCCCTTAGCAGGGGCTACCATGCATCCTCAAGCTCACTCAAAAGCCATGCGCCCTCTCTACACACTATTCTCAAAGTAGGGTGTGGTATGGGATAGCTGAGAAAATAAATTAGCAGCCAATTTAAGAAGAATAGATATTTTTGCAGAAGGGGGAAAAAACCGCATTGTTTAATCTCTTGTTTCCAACATATCACGGCATTGACTACTGACATTCTTCTTGTGATCATTAGTCAAATTTTACTGCAAAAATGGAGGCATACAAAAGTGCAACATGAAAAAGAGACAGGAGAGAAAAGAAAGAGGAAAAGGAAATAAAACTAGGATTTCAGATTCAGAGGACAATTCAGAGAAGCATTTTAGTTGACTTATCAATAAAACAAAAAAATTAATTGGTTTCAAGGAGCAAAACTGAGGCTACCGCACTAGTGTTTTCCCTAGAAATTGACTTGATAGTGATTTTTCTAAAACATAATTGCGAGGATCACCTATTTACTACAAAATAGGAAAACAGATATTAAAATACTATTAATATATTGCCAATTTCTCTTCTAGCAAAGTAGTGAATTAAGACTTCAGAAAATAAGACCTGAAAGACAGGAGACATTAAGGATATCTATCCTAAGTATGGCACAAATTGTATTAAAAACTGTCATATGTAATTTTTTGGCTTATTCAATTAACTTAAATTATCCAATCACTGTGAAAAGAAACACATACAGAAAGTTCATTTTATGTGGTTTAAGGCTGTATAAAATAGGTTCATGTGTCAAAAGAAATCACTGAATACAATAGTCCACAGCAAGACTGAGGTTTTTCAAAAAGCATTTTGAGTTTGACATGAACCTTATTTTTAATGGGACCTTTTCTTCATTTGTTAGAGACATACTATTTCCCCTTCAGAACACCCGCAAGTTCCAGCATTCCGTGTCACTAGAGGCAATTACATGGGCCCTTCCTATCCACGGGTTCCACATCTGTAGATTGGACCAACCACTGATGGAAAATACTCGGAAAAAAAAAATTGCATCTGTACTGAACACATACAGACTTTTTTTCCTTGTCATTATTCTCTAAACAATATAGTATAACAACTATTTACATAGCATTTACGGTCTACCTGGTGTTTTAAGTCATCTAGAGATGATTTAAACTAAGTATACGGGAGGATGTGCATAATTTATATGCAAATACTACACCATTCTATATGAGGCACTTGAGCACCCGAGGGTTTTGGTATCCGTGGGGGTCCTGGAACCAATCCCCCTCTGATATGGAGAGAGGACTGTATGTATCTCCTGCAACTGCTGATTTCATATGTGAATATATGATTATACTTCCTATCACTTATGCGCCACTTTCTGTTTTCTAAATCCTTTACAATCTCCTTATGTTATTCAAATGAAGCCCTCAGTACACAGGAAGGCAAGAGCCATGGGAACACCTGTGCCCTCAGAGTCCTTACGAAGATAAGAGGGTCCTCAACAGGTAATATGGCCTGGAGGAGCAGGAAAGTGGAGCTGATATCAGCTAGGATCCAAGTTAACTCACAAAACCTCCAAGGCTGCACCAAATTTACCGAAATGGAGAGAAAAATACATGCCCAAGGTCAGAGTCAATGATGGGAATCAATGCAGGATCTCCTGACTTCCAGTATAACATTCTTTTTTTTTTTTTTTTTTGCTACAGAAGACTATGCTACTCAAAAGCCCTCAACTGAATCATTAAGTACTGGGAAATGCTAGAAATCTTTTTTTAACGTATGGTTTTCCCAAAATGCCTGAAAATTTTCCATCTAAAGGCTGTGCTTATTTTTCTAGAATAAGTTAAGGATAAATTCAAAACAATTAACAAGCCCATAGAGTTAAGAGAAGTGTTTTGGGGGAGGTAGAGGGGAGAAGTGTTTGCAGTCAAAGGTCATCCCTAAGCACAATTGTGCTATCCCAACCTAATTAATGACATCACAATAGAAGGGCTACCAAAATGTGACAGCCAGCTTACTGCTTAATGCATTCAGCACAAGAAAATAAAGATGCGACTTTGATAAGTTCCACAGAAAGAAAAACTAACATAACAATCTTTGGAAATGAAGACAGGAAAAGCATTTAAAGGGTCTGTATGTTTAAGAGGAACCCAAAAAGAGCTTCCCATGTCCAATCTCAAAGTATCACACACATGTGCCATGGCTTGGGCGAGCATGCAGCTGTCAACAGGAGCACAACCCACAGCACTGCAGCAGCGCTGCTCTGTCTCTTTACAAGATCCTACGGGGCCATATTGGACAGCTTCTCTCCCTTTCCATAATCACGAAGAAGAGGGTGGGGAATAGTGGTGCGTCCTGAAATGAAACTGGTCAGGCCCACTGGTGCATCACCCTGAGGGACCACTCCCACAAGGAATGCTGCCACCTTCCCTGACACTTCTGGATCACCGTAAGGTGAGGAAGGACACATAGGAAGCTGTGGGCTGTTTTCAGTTCCCTGTGACCATCCCACCCTCTGAGCAATCCCAGTGCCAGCCTGGTATTGGCTGACTTGGGAGCGTTAGGACAATGGGATTCAGTCTACAGCTCTTCCATGAACAGGCTGGGATTCCTTAGGAAAAGAATCTCTTCTTTCTAAAATAATGATTTGAAGGAATAATATAAAAATCTAGAAAATAATATTTGAAAGTGTTTTTTTGACCACCAGGTAAAGACTTACATTTCACAATAATGTGACATAATCAATACTGTTCCTAACAATTTATTACATATCTGAGTAGGACATTCTGGGCCCTGGGCAGAGAATGCTAAACAGATGACTTATCACCTTTTCTTAGAAAAGCTTAATCACATACTCATTTAACCACTTTTCTTTCATGTCCAAACTTTCTCGAACATTGGCATTTAAACTATTAGAGTCCGTTCAATTTCATTACAAGAACATCACTACAAGTTTCATTAAAAGAACATCAAACACTTTGCCTCCCTGTTGGTCTTTCAAGCTGTTCTTGAAGTTCCATGCACTCTAAACAAACTTTTTCAGTTATACAGACAGATGACTATCTCCTATTTCTCAAATTTTCTGAAGGGGGAAATTCCAGAGGCATTGCAGATACAAACACACACACATCACCTTGAGTGAGGAGGAAAGGAACACGTGAACACAGTACCTGGAATAATGATTATTTAATGAGAGGTGATCGATTGAGTAAATGAATGCATAAATGGCAACAGCAAAATCGGGTGAAGATCCCAATGACATTTAAATGTGCACTAGTATCTCTTATTTCAACTCTTATAAGTTCAGGACATTCATTTATTGGATATTTACACACTTGGCACCTACTGTTATATCTTAGACACTAGGAAAACAGCGGTGAACCAGACAGACTCAGTCCTCACCCTTGTGAAGTTTACATCCCAGTAGAGGGCAGGCACCACCTCCTCCCAGCACACACACACACACACACACACACACACCCCGAACACAAATGTGGATGAACAGAGAGTGGCCCATGGTGACGAGTGTCAGGAATGCCACAGACAAGGAGCTGATGGAGACTTTGTAGGTCAGGGAAGGCTACTTGGGGAAGATGACATTTTAGCAAAGATCTTTTAAAGGAGGACATAGGAGGCAGGAAAAAAACCCAGAGAGTGTCTGAGCAGGAATAGCAAGAAGTTGGCCTTTTGCAAAAACTGTAAGGAAATCATCCACCCTGGTTGGTGATGAGGTGGCCCTTGGGGGGAGCCATGGGGAAGGGTGACGAGGGTCCTGGGGCCATGTGGAGAAGGAGTCACTAAGGAAGGGACTATTTGCATCTAATTCTATTAAAAAAACAGAGTCATAAACATATGTGATATTGATAAACAACGTCTGTAATAATCATGGACAACATCACTGTGTTTTTTTTTTTCAGAAATATATTCTGTGACTATGTCGTTTGTACCCTAGGGCAACTGCAGACATTCAGACTCTCCACAGAAAAACACAAAGACCATTGTCGTCTCCAGTTTATCAGCTTCGGGAAGAAGTGTGTGTGTCTCTGTGCATGTGTATGTGAATGAGAGAGAGAGACAGAGAAAGAACAATTATTTACTAAACACTATGAGAAGAAAGTCAAACCGTGTGTGGGTTCGTGTCATCCAGGCCATCAGAATCTTTTTATTCCATATGACGAATGGCATAAAAAATAATGAGATTTGAAGATAAAACATGAAGAGCTGCAATACTTTAAGGCACAGGTTGGCAAGCTTTTCCTCAAAGGGCCAGACAGTAATATTTTAAGCTCTGTTGGCCATATTTTTCTATCACTACTACCCTGCTCGGCTTTTCTAGTACAAAAGCAGTCACAGACGGTATGTAAGAGAACAAGCGTGGCTGTGTCCCAGTAAAGCTGTATTTGCAATAACAGGAGATGGGCCAGATTTGGCCCATGGCATGAAGTTTGCTGACCCCTGCTTTAGAGGATTAGGGGGCAATGCAAAATAATATCCAACAGACTAGCTCTGAAAGATCAAGCAGATTCCCAAAATGCAGGCATGAGAAAGAACCAGGAAAGGGTGACAAGAAACCCCACTGGACTGGATTAACTATATGCTCTCATATTTTACTAGCCACAGGCACAAAGTTACATGATAGTATAAAGAAATCCGTAACTGTTTCTATTGACTCTGCAAGTGTTAGAGAACATTTGTCAATGATCTTATTTTTAAAATGTTGTATGAATGTTTCTGGCACGAGGTAGGAAGTTGGCACAGATGATTCCAAAGTTCCCATCCAACTCTAAAATTCTAAGATTCCAAAACTTAAATTATAATGCAATTACTAATATCTGGCAGAACTTCAAAAGCGTTTGAAATGGTGTTTTATGATTTCTTTTTTTCCTGGCTTAACATTTTTGCAAATTCTAGAATGCTAATTCCTGAAGCTTGGCAGCTCGAGCAGTAATTGACTACTTCCTAGTCACTGTGCAATTGCTTTCTTTTAGTTGAGGATGAATTGGTACAGCATGTAAAATCTGAAAACTAAAAACGGAGGCTTTAGACAACTCATTGTTTTCACTGAAATGACTCAACCACCACTAAACCATATAACTACTTTTCTATATCAGTCAGCAAATACCCTGACTAAACAGTCATACGATATAATCATGAAGCGCACATTCATTGACCACCTATTAGAGCCTAAGCATGCCTGATCTAGACTAGGGTATAAAAATGCTCATCAATTGAGTGAATAAACATAAAATTCTAAGCTATGGTACCTGGGTTCAAATTCCAGCCCTGTCACTTACTAGTTATGCGAGCCTGGGGGATATTCCTCAACCTTTCTGTACCTTCTTTGCGCACTGATAAAAGGGGTTAAAAATAATGCAGACTCCATAAGGTATAATGAGAATAAAATGAGACATTGGCTGTAAAGTGCATGGCACAGTGCATGTTATATAGTCAAAATTCAGTGACAGTTGATAACCTTATTTCCACTTCTATTTTCATTCTACTTGGTACAATAGTTATCTAGCATGTAAACACCACATAATTCTAGGGCAGAAATGGGTCTTCCAAGAAAGCCTGGTGCCCTGCTGATTTCTGGCAAAACAGTAGTCACTTAAAATTCTCCTCTAAAGTGTCTTGCTTTCAAAATGTAAAGAGGAAAACAACACAACACAAAATGAAAACTTGTTAAATGATTCAAGTACTTGTATTTACTGTGTGCAATGCATGTTGCTGAATATATGAGGGCTACAAAGGCACAATTCCTGTTACCCAAAAGTCCAAAATCTTTTTAATACAATATAATATATAAACAGATAAAGGTTATTAACGTACTCATTAGACATTTGTTGGGCATTTAGTAGGTACCAGGCTTTGGTAATGCAAAGATGCTTCAGTTGCAATGTAGGGAGGCGAGTCGCATCAACTCTGCGAGCCTTACTTTCCTCATCTTTGGAAGGAGAGTAGAAACACCCCCACAGGACTGGGTGAGAATCGAATGACAATCACTGCGCAACATTTGCGACTCCACAGGCTCACAACACCCGACATGCTCTGAGCAGAGGCTGTGAAGAGTGTGGCGGGGAGACTCAGCCCTCCACCGAGAAGGTGGCAACAGCAGAGTGTTGTGAAGGAGGTTTGGGAGGCAGAGAAATTCAGTGAGAACATCCCACGCAGAGAGGACAGTACACGCTACGGCAAGGGCTCCTGACGGTGTTCACGAGGGTGAGCGATTCACTGCCTCCGCCCTGGAGGTACAAGGATCGTCCCAGATGCAAATCCCTCTAATCCAGTCACCATGTGCCTATGAGAACTATGCAGTAAAATAAAATCTGATCGTGTTTATGTCTCTCCAGTCCCTGCTTAAAAATCTTGAATAAACTTTTGTCCCTTGTGTGAAATGAATGGAATCTTTCCCAATCTGAGTGCAAGTTTCCCAGCTTTATCTGCCGGAGTCTTGTCACTGTGGTCTCCTCCATGCATGGCATGGGAGGTATCATGCAGCAGCGGTTAAGGGCCCAGCTGTTGGAGGTAGACAGATTTTTCCACTTAGTTGCCTAGAAGAGTTATTTAAACTCTCTGGAGATCAATTGTTTCATCTGCAAAGTGGCAATAATAATAGCACCTACCTTGTAAAATTGGTAATAGGTATTAAATGAAACAGCACACGTCATAGTGTCTGGTCCATAACAACTCAACAAACACCGACTATTAAAATGTGTCAGAAACGGTATTTTGGGGAGGTTACTGTAAGGATGGCTTGCAAAATGGAATTTTGGAATGAGGTTAGCGTGAGATACACGTTGGTATGACTGCTGCGGTCGCAGCTGAGAAGTGACGCAGTGTCTAGGACGGTGGCCGGCCGAGAGGATGTTAGGAAGGGAGGAAGTTGAAAGTACCTGGAAAAAACAACCAAGACCTAGTGAGGGGCTGGGTAAGTAGCTGGAAATAAACTGAGGGTTGAATCAAGGCTGACCCCAAGATGTTGACATTGAGATATTGGTGGTCCTAAAAAGATGGACAAGTCAGGTAGGTGAGATAGGATGACTGAATTTATAATTTCATACCTTGTAACTATATGAGTTTGTAAGATAAATGCCATATTCAAAAGACAGAAATTTTCAAATTTAAAATTATTACATGACTGTTAATTAAATTTCTTATTCTGACTCCTAAAACTTTTCTTTCAGCCTTCATGCCAAAAAGCATCCCTGTTCTCCTGTCTCTCTTTGCATCCTCCCCAGCTAATTCCTTCTTCCTCTCCTGCCCCCTAAATAATGGCCTTTTCTGGAGTTCAAGCCACCATCCTTCTCTTTTTCTGTTAACTGCCTCCCTCGGGTGGGAGGTTAGGTGCGGGATTCGTCTTACTCTTAATATCCTATTGAACTCAGGCCTTCCGTTTACCTGCCCCAGGCACCTTCCTCTAAATTCCAACTGTACAAAATTTTCCACACCTAGAAATAAGCTCAAGTGAAAAATAATGATAATAAAAATATCAGGAGAGAAGTAGTAATTTCGAAGTCAAGGAAGATATAAATTATGCAAGCTTTTAATACCAATGCATATGTTATTTACCAGCAATTTTTCTTAAATAAAAATGGATCAAAATGTGTCAAACCTTCCTTGTGTCCTTCATGAAATATTTTCTTATGCGTAACATTTAGAGTTTCTTGATCCCCAAAGGAGATTAGAATACATGAGCAATTAAGCCCCACTATAAATTTCAGGTTGAAACGTTTGAGTTTCTTATTACTGAAGACCCAGGAAGTCTTTGATCAGGAAAGCTGCCTTGTCAGGAAATGAATTTGTTTCCCAGGGGACACAATTAAAGAGGCACTACTGCTGGGACCATGTGTGCCAAAGACAATATGCTGTATTTGTCAACACACACAATGCCTTCCTGCAGAGAGGAAGTGTCTCAGCTGTCCTACAGTGCATCTTCCGTGAACGTATTTGGGCCCAGCACCAACACCACAAACAACAAATTGCAAAAAAAAACAGGAATGGAAGAGTGTGGCCAGAAAGCAAAACACATTAGAGGAAATATCAGCAGAACGTAGCTCCAAACCCTCTCTGACCATAACCATATGACTAACTGGGCATTAAAATTTATTGGTACTATGGTACTTCATTCAAGAAATTCATTCAAATTTATCAAAGGTAGGGGGCGAGGAGATTTCATAGAAGACTACCCTGTTTCTAACTTACGCAATTGGGCGGGTAGGTAGTGGTAGTATCAACTGAGACAGCAAACAGCAGAACCGGGAGGAGCAGGTGAGGGGGGAGTGCTTATGGGTTCAGTGTTGGAAATAAGAAGTTTGATGTGACCATGAGATACCAGTGGATGTCCTCACATTTAATATGTAGGCCCTAAACATGATCAATAATAATTCAGGTATGAGTTATTGAAGAGAGTTAATTTAGGGTAATAATTAAAACTATGTCATTCTTGCTTTGCTGTTGCTACAATTTTTAAATATTTAGCAAATTCTTTAAATCTACTTTTAATTTATGGTTTGAATTATTTTCTTCTAAGTCTAGCTTCATAGGTGTCATAACACTCCAGTGGGTTAATCTCAAATTGGCAACATCCTTGCTTCAAAATACTATTTAGTAAACTAAGTTTAATTTCTAGACTTCTTCTCCTGAAATATAAGTTTTAAATTGTCTCATTAAAAGCCAGCTCTTTGCTTTTCAGCCATATGGACAGGTAATACAGGTGATAGTCAAGTGGGCTGACCTGTCTAGATTTGTATCCTACTTTACACGTAATAACTCCGTATTCTTTGGCAAGTTATTCAGCTTCTCTGTGCCTCAGTTTCTTCATCTGTGAAATGAAGAGTATGTTTTAGGTTTGATTTATGGCTTAGTATATAACTGTAAAAAAATTATACATGCACTTGAAAAGAATTGCTATTTCCCAACTCTTGCATGAAGAATTCCACATATGACCACTAAATGCAGCTTGTCAGTGTGGTGTTCATATTGCTTATATCTTCAATGAATTTTTTTGTGAATTTTCTCTGTCCTTGATTGAGGAAAAATACCTTGAAATTGGTTACTATGATAGTGGATCTGTCGATTTCTCCCTGTAGACATATAAAATTTTCACATCAGGGCTGTAGCAAGGACTAAGTGAGGTCACTCAGATAAAGTGCTTAAAGCAATGCCTGGCATACACCTAAGTGCTTAATGCATGTTAGCTATTATGCTTTTGATTATAAAGAAATACCAAGACAGGACACAGACATTTGAAGTGGCAGAGAGATGGGCACTGTGTATCAGCACAATTATTTTGTTAAATTTGCACCTTGTTTGATTTACAATTCCCAGATTACAGTGGAAGGGTAGAGGAAGCCCAATGCTAATGCTGTTTTTTTTTTTTTTAATATGTTATCATCATTTCCCTAAACTTAGCCTTTAAATAAATATATTTTAGGTTAAAATTTCTAACACATGACAAGAACATAGCCAGGACAAAATAAACCTAGCTGACATGTCTTTTCTTCTTTTCTTTTTTCTTTTTAATTCTTGTCAAGTTGTATCTTTTTACTACATAGTAAAATGTTGTCCTTGGATATTCTTACAGTTTAAACAAATACTTGAAAATATGAGTTGTAACGAACACTATTATACTGTTTTACAGTCTATCAAACAAAAATAACATTTATTTTGTATAATAGAATAATACATACTTCATACATACACAATACAGGGAGTAATACATACATACTTAATAAGGTATTTCATAAAAATGCCAATATCAGTGATACTGTGTATGTGGAAATAACTATGCTATTGAGAAGGGCTGAGCTGGCCAAGTACACAATATAACCACCACTATCACCACCGCATGTGCGCACACACACACTCACACACACGCTCGTCTATCTATATCTCATAAGGCTTGAGACAGCCTCATTGGTGTGATTTTCATCTTGATGCTCATACGTCTCAGAGACATGACAAATAAACATAACATCCCTCAATTAGATTTCAGTTATTTTACAGATGCCTGAAATATTCAAGGTACTCAAATAGCACCAGTAATTCTTAGCTTCTAAATTATTTCTGACACAAAAAGTATAGAACAGTAAAACAGTAAGATTTATCTTAGAATACTTTAACTTGCAGAGGACTTACAGAATATTAAAATAGAAAAACAGTCAACGGGATTAAATCCTCAGCTAAGATTGATGGAATATTCCACCAAAACTTTATTGATCCACTCCTATGAAGTAGGCAGCTTTGAATTTTCTGCTGACAAAGTACGTGGGTTAACCAATATCAAAGTGACAATTCAGTCTTGAAAACACATAAAAAGAACAGAAAACTATTCAATATTTGCATTAATACCGTAGTAAATGAATCCTCTATTGACTGAAATTTGATTTTCCTTGCTTCTGGGCATAAGGCTGTATCAAATTGGCTATGAAAAAAATTTTTTAGAGAATAAGAAATAAAAAATGGAATAATTTTGGACATATTGGAATCAGTTCAAAACCAAGAGCATATGAACATTTATTCAGGATAAACCTATGCCTTTAAGAATCTTTATTTTAGTTTCTGCCCAAATTGTGGCTAGATTATGAGACAGAAGACAGAATGTAATTTGCAAACTTCATGCTTGACCCTCGGGAGTCACTTTTTTTTTTTTTTTTTTTGAGACAGAGTCTCACTGTGTTGCCCGGGCTAGAGTACCGTGGCATCAGCCTAGCTCACAGCAACCTCAAACTCCCAGGCTCAAGCAATCCTTCTGCCTCAGCCTCCTGAGTAGCTGGGACTACAGGCATGTGCCACCATGCCTGGCTAATTTTTTCTATATATTTTTAGTTGTCCGGTTAATTTCTTTCTATTTTTAGTAGAGACGGGGTCTCGCTCTTGCTTAGGCTAGTCTCGAACTCCTGAGCTCAAATGATCCGCCTGCCTCAGCCTCCCAGAGTGCTAGGATTACAGGCATGAGCCACCGCGCCCAGCCAGGGAGTCACTCTTGATGAAGGCAGTGGCTTGCTGTGTGCGACCATAGCAATGTATAGAACTAGAGATATCTCATATAGATGAAAAAGTATGTTTAATTTTCCCATGAGCCATTCAAGTCTCAGATGACTAAATTATGAATACATTTTAGAGTTCATGTTTTAGAGTCCCAAATAAAAATTTCTTAGCCTCGCAAAATTATATTGGAGAAAAAGAACATGCAGTCATCTCCTTTAACCTCTAAATTCTTGGTTGGGGCTCTGGTCAACTTTGAGGTCTATACAAGTCTTTAGATCTATACAAGTTAAGCTCCAACCAAGTGCTAGATTTTTTTATACATTATCTCTGGTCTTTAATGTGAACTTGAAGATAATAATAACACTGCCCCCATTTTACAGGAGCAGATACTGAAGGGCACAGAGCAGTTCAGTGCATTCTCCAAGCTCACACAGTTAATAAGTGAAAGAGTTGGGTTTTGAGTGCAAATCTTTCTGGACCCAAAATCCTGCTCTTCAAATATGTGCTGTTAGTTAACTGATTGACTCACTTATACTTCTGTGCCTGATTTTAGGCAGCATTTTATATGACCTATACCTTGAGACTGCAAGAAAAGGTACTGAAATGAATACCAGGGGTATTTATCCTAAAGCCTTCTTATTACAACTGAGGCCTAGGGACTCAGCCAGGAACATACATCAAGGTAATAACAAAGCTGCAACTAGGACATTTAGCTTTAATTAATATTTAAGCTTTACTATTAGGCACATTATAAAATAAAATGAAAATTTTAATTTTCTATTACTAAAGTGATTTATGAGATAAATCTTTAAAGACAAATTTTCAAGCATTCATGTTATCACCTATCATTTTTATGCTAATGTATAAATACAGGTTTTCACGGGTGCATTTTGAGGTTGACTCCACTACAAAATACATAACAGGAAAAAATAAGTGGGAACTTGGTTTAAAAACATACAGAATAAATTTCACACTGAGCTCTAAAAGTAAGCACTGAGCCCAATTTCTGGAATAAATCAAAGAGTAGGCAGAAAACAGACAGCAGGAACGGTTATTTTAGCAAGAAAAGTAGTATAAATTTACCAAGCCAATCATGGGATGATGTATGCAGATAAAAGATGCAGAGCGAAAATGTGCAACATTGATACATGAACACATTTGAATGCAAGAAAGCAAAAAACCAGAAAGCACAATTGTCCTAAATGTGAATAAACATCCAAATTATGCTGCAGCTGCAAAATTTAAACTCAAGGAAGAGCCATTTGCAAAGGAATTTATTAAATAGATGTGATTTCCTGGTTTCACATAACCCGTGGCTCTTTTATAAAGTAAAATGTATGATTTGTCTTGATATAAATGACATCTCCTTCTGTTGGACTCAATCAAATGGCAGAAAGTCTTTTGTGAAAGACTCTGCTTATTGAAGAGCACAATACTACTGATACCCAGACACTCAGGCTTTGAATACATAGAGTTATTTAACCTAATAGAATGTTTCAGCTATTGTGTATAGTCTTATATAATAAGAAGTTTTCCACGTAAAGGAAATCAGTCTTTACCTATAGTACATTCCAGAGCAATTTCTTTGGAAGGAGCTAAGTTTCTTGCTGAAACTAATCCTTGGTTGCCAATCCTGTCCATTTGTTCTTCCTTTCATCCAACTATCTATCCATCCATGCAACAAATATTTATATGTTTCCAAAGTCTATAATACATCAGGAGATATCAAAATGCATCAGAAAGCTTATTTTGGGGCATTTTATGATATTAAGATGGTATCTGACCAGCAGACTCAGATCCTGTTCTTCAACTAACACACTTCCCCACAATGATAATGTTGGCAAGAAAGCCCTTTTATTGTGACCAGTCTTTGATTCAACCTGTGATGTGGAAATTGCAGTTGCAGCCTGGATCATTTGGTTTACAGAGTGGTTCTCCAAGTAAGTTCTCAGGGACCAGTAGCATCAGTATCATCCGGGAACCTGTTGGAAATGCAAATTCTTTGGCCTCACCCTAGACCAATCTGTGTTTGAGAATGACAAAGCCTTAAAGTCACTTGGAAGGCTTGATAAATCACAGAATTTACATTTCTAGACAATGGGCTAGACCACTGGTAAGTGACGTCAAGGAATACGAAATGAGTCTGAGAACTTAGAGCGGCAGGCTTTAGATATCTGATTAAGGAGTTTGGATAATGATGGATTGGTAAATCAGAAAACATTTTCTGAGCAAAAAGCCCACATGTTAGAGCTGTTATCTTGGAAGACTTTGGAGTCAAAGGGGATCATGGAGAGGGAAACCAATGAGAACTGATTGAATCGTTCAGGTGAGAAGATACTGTAAATTGATCTTTCTTTGGTGATTCAGGAACTTGTCGTGCCTCAGATCCACGGGGCCCGTCCACTCAGCCTTCACTCTGTGCTCAGGATGTGGTTTGTTCTAAGAACTCTCCCTCCACTGTCATGGACCCACTTCACCCCACGATTTGCTTCTGTCTTCTCCGTGTGGCGTTTCTGCCTTGGCATCTGCGGTAACTTCCCTGGTGTCCCTGCCCTACCACTCTTGCTCCCTTTCTCCTTGTCCTCTCCATTTTCATTTTTTTCACTAGAAATTTGTACGATAATGTGCATAAGTTTAAATGTTTGTTGATGTCTGTTTTGTTTTTAATAGCTGCTCCTTAGAGAAGAGCAACTCTATATTCTTGCTCTGAACATATGATCTTCTAGGTCATAACTCAATAACCTTTGTCCAGCTTTATTTTAAATCTGTTGAATGTCTTCATGTCAAAGAAGAACAAAACAAAACAAAACAACAAAACACAACAAAACAATCTCGGTTCACTCTAATGTGCTAAATCTATTTTGCCAGCTGATGGTTCATCTAATGACATTCATCATTTCAGTCATGCATTTCACAAATGGAATTGTCTCCAAATAGGAAAGAAAATAATTATATTTTTGTGTATCCACAGACATCTTCTTGTAAATGAAACAATATACAGTAACAAGAACAGGTATAATTAAATGTTACTGCATTATTTCTAACTACTCCAAAATGTTGGTCATACTTTGAATCTTATACTATAATGTCTCAAATACCCATGTGGAACCAAGATGCATGTCTCACTTAGTTGGTACTACGCCACTTACCGAATATTGGCAATTTATTGATGAAGTTAGATTTGAAATAGAGTTCACTCCAATTCCATGACATTTGGGTATAATTGTTTACTGTCTCTAAAACAAAAAACATTTTATTCTCAAAGATATTTCATTTAGAAGGAAAATGCTATGATTTAAAATAAAGGAAAAGGAGCAGTTAACGCAGGTCACTGATGCCCCCAGGCCTGATTTCAGCCACAGCAGCGGGGCATTGTCCCTGCCTTTATGGGGTCCACTTCAAGGAACAACTGAGTGTCTTTCAGCTTTCCGCCCCATGCAGTGCCAGCACAGCCCGGAATTGTGGGGGAATTCATGCCCCTGGGGGTAATCCTCAACCAAGGGGGAAAAGCCAGTGCATGAAGCTCTAGCTGCACAACCTTCCAGCAGAAATTCTGGGAGGTACCGGTAAGAAATCAAATCGTCATTGCTATAGTGGTGGACTTGTTAACTCACACATCATTTGGCCTGCGCTTCTTCCCTGACTCACTCTCCCTGCCTCTAACTCTTGATCCTTGGAATTGGCCTCCCAGTAAATTGCCATACCCAAGTCATTGTCTCAAGCAAGTAACCCAAACAGTGACAATAGCTCATTACAGTACTCAGCAATATTAATCCCCTCTGATCTGACACCACTTACCTAGTACATCTGATCTGTACGTGGTTAAGTCCCTTATTTTTTCCCCTCCAAAAACTACACAATGAAATGAAAGGAGTGGAGATCACAGCATAGACTCAAGTGTTCCCACAGCCTTTCTTAGCACACTTACATCATGTTGAGCATGTCGGTGCTGATAAATGCAAATTTGACGAACATGCTAAGGGAAAAAAAAGCTGATACTATGCCATATACTTCCATAATTTCATGCTTAGCCTAATGTACAATATTTGAGCCCACAGATTCATGAAAATGCCATTTGGCTGATATGCTGCTCTAGATTAATAACAATGATGAAGATTAAACATTAATTACATCTAGTTCAGATTCTGTACAGGTAACTAGGAAGTTAAAAAACACAGGCTTTAAACTCAGCAGCCAGGATTTATAAGCCAGAAATATTTTTGTTCAAATATACCATGCTATTAACAAAAAGAAACTGTTTCACATAGGCTGGCTGAAGAGGAAGCTGTAAGAATGTGTTATATATACAAAGGAAAAGGAGACAGTTTTACCTTTGATTATCAGGTTTCCATTTTTCTTGCTTCCAAGGCAGGAAAAGGTCCAAATTGCAGATATATTTTTTTTAAGCTGATGTCACTCTTGGTATGTGGTGTTCAACTGTTCTGAAACATAACAATGTACAATAGTTAGATGTAATAACTAGCCTGAAACAAGAAGTCACCTAAGATTGTCACTTAAGAACTACTCTGGCAGCCATTAAATTCAATGATGTGAGAAGAGTTTCATAGAAAATTTACATGGTAGTGTTCTTGCATGATGTCACATTTTGTATTTTCATGCTTTTGAGAAAATAATGTCTACCACATAAAATAAAAAAGGTCACTGTAATAAATAGGTCTTATTTTCTACCATATACTTTTCTACTACTGTCATTTATAGTCTCCTTAAAAAGCAATGAAATGCAAGCATCGATGATCTGATTTTGTAAGATAGAGTACACATACAAGATTGGATCCACTTCCTGAGCATTATTTGTTTTATCAACACTACAACTAAGTAGGTGTGCCTTAAAAAAGGGCTAAAAATATCATTTTTTTTCCAGGGAGGTTCTTTCCATATCACAGGACACCAATCATGGCGTACTATTTCCAAGTGTGCTACTATGGGCTTGATGATGTCGAAGCCAAACCATTATCCTTAATTATTAACAATGCTTTCTTAGGAAAGTGACAAAATGGAACTTATAACTGGGCCCACACTTATGAAAGAGGCAACAATTCCAGATGATATCACATGTTACATGGCTGTGCTGTGAGTTTCCTTTCTGAAAGGTCACACAGAAAAGGACTTTTGTCACATACAAAAACAATCTGGTGTTGAAAAGTGTATCTACAAAGGTCTGGTTCTTTATTTTTAGCAATATATTTTTGTGGACCTGGGTAGCATATTAAAATAGTGTCAGAGGGAATGAGAAAAATAGTAAATCATTAAGCAGAGATGCAGTGATATTCAGAATTGAGAATGTCAATTTGATTTCTTTGCCTCCTAATTATTTATAAGAATTACAGTACTTGAATGAGTGTAGAATTCATTTTACAGAAGAGAAGTTACAGATCAGAAAAGGTGATGTGGCTCGATCAATTTTATACACAGCTAATAGACACAAAGGCAGAATGACATCTCAGATCCTCTGCCTGGAAGTTCAGTCCCTTTAGAAAGTCAGACCTTTTGTTTCCAAAATGAACACCAGACATTCAAAAAGTTCAGGGCTAATACAATTCTCTGCAGAACTTATTAAAGAAATATTTTGAGACTGGCAAAACTGACAAGTATTAAAATGCTGTGGGTGGTGAAATGGAAGAACAACAGCCTCATGTATCTGCTTAGTACTTAACAAAGCACGCTAGGAAAATTTTACTTTCACATGCATCTCATTTATTCATATTATAGAAAATAAAAATGATATTCCATTATCAAAAGCTCTCAGGTATTATTTAAAGATCATGACCCCTGGTTTATACACTATAATCCCATTAAGCATTTTCAATATTCCAGTAAACCAGACAAACTCTGAAAAGAATTTCTTCCCCACATTTATGAGGAAAAGGTTACTCAGGAGATACTGAAAAATTAAAAATTTCTAAAACATACGGAACTGACCATTTATCCATTCATAAGTATTTATTTAGAATCTGTTTAGTACTATATATTATTCTTAATTTTCTGTGGAAACAAAGTGGAAAGATTATTCAATTTGTGAAAAAGACACCAGACATATAATAAGAAATCAATTTTATTACAATTGGAGTATTTTTTAAGTTGGATAATTGTTAGGTAAACAAATATTTTGAACACTCGGAGGGGTCTTAAATGTCCTCTATTCTAATGGTTCCCAAATATAGTTGCTCATCATAGTCATCTGGAAAGCTACTTGAAAATACAAATTCTAGAATTTCATGCAAGATCTTTTAAATCAGAATATTCATGGGTAAATTGGGAAATCTGCATTTTGAAAATGCTCCCAGCTAATTCTCTTGATCAAGCAGGTTGGGAAACCTACTGATATCTGTGCAATTTCCTTATTATACAGATAAGAAAACTGAAACCAGAGAATTGACCTGCCCAAGGCATTTGCTTCTGGGTAACAGGACTGAGATTAGAACAAAGAAATCCTGATTCTTTTTTTGTTTTCTTTTTCTTTTTCCTTACCCCCAGAGTCCTTTTATTTTTTTCTTCCTGCTCTATTACCAAGTAACCAATATTTAGCTCTCACATCTCAGAAAGAATAAATGCAAGAACAAGTAAACTATAGTTATTTGAGTGTCAGAAGATTCACATAGGTTTTCTCATTGGCAACTTTATTGAGTTTACATAGATGAAGGGCAAAAAACAGGAATTTTGACTTGAGCTGTTTGCTCAATAGTGTGCTTTCCGCTATCCCACTGTCTTTTTCCAGAGTCAGCTACTTTGGGGTGTCTGCTGAGCCCCTTTCTTTGGGGTCTGCCCAGCATGCTACATCCCACAGTCCTCAAAGGGGTCCTCTATCAGTTGTTGGCACAAGGAGTCCTCGTTCCCGGCCACAGCTGATCGGACCAGAAGAGGTATTTCACTGAAATAGGCCAGTAACTTGGGTCTGCAGCCTTGTCAGGTTAAAGAGTGATGGGTAGAACTTGGTCATTTTTTCCCCTACAGGCAGAAGGAGCAAATATTGGTAAATTGCAGAAAGAAGAATGAAACAGACTCACAAGGAAGGTGGAGCAAGAAGTCTCTAAACTCATCTGCCTCCTGCTCCCACTTTATTTTTTCCTGTTGCTTCCATAGCTCATATATCCATCTTTTAAAAAAATTTTATTTGAAAATATTAAGGGGGTACAAATTTTTTTGTTACATGGATACCTTGTATAATACTTAAATTTGGGCTTTCAGTGTGTCCATCACCATAATAGTGTTCACTGTACCTGCTAGTTTTTATCTCTCATTCTCCTCCCACCTCCCCCTTCTTGGTTTCCAATGTCCTTTACGTTACTTTGTGCTCATGTGTACTCATCATTTAGCTCCCAATTATTAGTGATAACATGTGGTGTTTGTTTTTCCATTCCTGAGATACTTCCCTTAGGATAATGGTCCCCAGTTCCATACAAGTTGCTGAAGAAGACATTATTTCATTCCTTTTTATGGAAGAAGAGTACTCCATGGTGTGTAACTATACATATACATATATATATACACATACACATACACACACACCACATTTTCTTTATCCACTCACAAACTGATGGGCACTTAGGTTGATTCCACATATTTTCAATTGTGAATTGTGCTGAGATAAACATTTGAATACAGGTGTCTTTTTGATATAATGACTTATTTTCCTTTGAGTAGATACCCAGTAGTGGGATTGGTGGATCAAATGGCAGGTCTACATTTATTTCTTTGGGGCATCTCCATACTGTTTTCCATACAGGTGGTACTAATTTACAGTCTCACCAACAGTATTTCTTTTTTTCTTCATCCATGTCAGCATCTATTGTTTTTTGACTTTTTAATAATGGCCATTCTGACAGGAGTGAGGTGGTATCTCATTGTAGATGTAATTTGCATTTCCCTGATGATAATGATGTTGAACATTTTTTAGTATGTTTTTTGGCCATTTGTCTATCTTCTTTTGAAAAAATTCTATTTATGTTTTTTCCTACTTTTTAATGGAGTTCATTTTATTCTTGTTGATTTGTTTAAGTTCTTTGTAGATTTTGGATGTTAGCCCTTTACTGGATGTATAGTTTGTGAATATTATCTGCCATTCTGTATGTTGTCTATTTACTCTGATGATTATTTCCTTTGCTGTGTAGAAGCTTTTAAATTTAATTAAGTCCTACTTATTTATTTTTGTTGTGGCTATATTTGCTTTGGGGTCGTAGTCATAAATTCTTTGCCTAGACTGATGTCTAGAAGAGTTTTTCCTACTATTTCTTCTAAGAGTTTTATGGTTTAATGTCTTACATGTAAGTCATTTATCAATCTTGAATTAATTTTTGGTATATGGTGAGAGATAGGAGACCTGTTTTATTCTTCTGCGTGTGGCTATCCAGTTTTCCCAGCATCATTTATTGAATAGAGCTTCATTTCCACATTGTATGCTGTTCTATGCTTTGTCAAAGATCAGTTGGTTGTAGGCGATTGGTTTTATTTCTTGGTTCTCTATTCTGTTCCATTGGACTATGTCTCTACTTTTATACCAGTACCATGCTGTTTTGGTTACCATAATCTTGTAGTATAATTTGAAGTCTAATAATGTGATGCTTCCAGATTTGTTCTTTTTGCTGAAGATTGCCTTGTCTACTTGGACTCTTTTTTGGTTCCAAATAAAGCTTAGAATTATTTTTTCTAGATCTGTTAAATATGACATTGGCATTTTTATGGCAATTGCATTTAATCTGTAAATCACTTTGGGAAGTATAGACATTTTAATGATGTTCACTCTACCAATCCATGAGTATGGAATGTTTTTCCATTTGTTTTGTGTCATCTATAATTTCTATCATCAGTGTTTTGTAGTTTTCCTTGCAGAGATCTTTCACCTACTTGGTTAAGTATATTCCTAGGTATTTTTTTTCTTTGTAGCTATTGTTAGTGGTATTGACTCCTTGATTTGACTCCCAGCTTGACTGTTGTTAGTATTTAGAAGTGCTACTGATTTGTGTAAATTGATTTTTTAACCTGAGGCTTTGCTGAATTTATTTATCAATTCCAAGAGTCTTTTGGTGGAGTCTTTAGAGTTTTCTAGATACAAGATCATATAATCAGCAAACAGGGATAGTTTGACCTCCTCTTTCTTGATATGGATGCCCTTTATTTCCTTCTCTTGCCTGATGGCTCTGGTTAGGACTTCCAATTCTATACTGAATAGAAGTGGTGACAGTGGGCACACTTCTCATGTTCCAGTTCCTAGAGATAATGCCTTAAACTTTTCCCCATTTAGTATGATGTTGGCTATGGGTTTGTCATATATGGCTTTTATTATTTTGAGGTAACTTCCTTGTCTGCCTAGTTCATTGAGGGTTTTTATTATGAAAGGGTGCTGGATTTTATTGAATGCTTTTTCTGTATCTATTGAGATGATCATATGGTCTTTGTTTCTGCTTTTGTGTATATGGTAAATAATTTATTCATTTATTGATTTGCATGTGTTGAACCATCCTTGAATCCGTGGGATGAAACCCACTGGTTCATGGTAAATTATCTTTTAGACATGCTGTTGAATTTGGTTTGCTAGTATTTTGTTGAGGATTTTTGTATCTGTGTTCATAAGGGATATTGGTCTGTAGTTTTCTTTTTGTTTTGTCCTCTCCTAGCTTCAGTATCAAGGTAATACTGGCTTCATAGAATGAGTTAATGAGGATTTCCTCTTTCTTGATGTTATGGAATAGTTTTTATAGGATAGATACCAGTTCTTATTTGGCTGTGAATCCATCTGGTCCAGGGATTTTTTTGTTGCAAGATTTTTTATTACTTCTTCCGTCTCGCTGCTGGTTATTGGTCTGTTCATGATTTCTGTTTCTTCCTTATTTAGCTTGGGAGGTTGTGTGTGTCAAGGAGTTTAGCCATTTCCTCTATATTTTCTAGTTGGTGTGTGTAGAGGTTTTCATAGTATTCAAGGATGATATTTTGTATTTCTGTGGTAAGTGTTGTAATTTCTCCTTTTTCATTTCTGATTGAGCTTTTTGAGTTCTTTATCTTCTATTTCTGGTTAATCTGGCTAGTGGGTTTTCGATTTTGTTTATCTTTTCAAAGAACCAACTTTTTCTTTTGTTGATTCTTTTTTTTTTTTGGTTTCCATTTTGTTTAAATCTGCTTTGAGGTTTTGGTGGCCTTGGGTTTGGTTTGTTCTCCTTTTTCTAGTTCCTTGAGATGTGACCTTAGGTTGTTAATTTGTCATCTTTCTGTCTTTTTGATGCAGGGTTTTAAGGGTACGGATTTTCCCTGCTTTTACTGTATCCCATAGATTTTGAAAGCTTGTGTTCCCTTTGTTGTTCACTTCCAGGAAAACCATCCAAATTTAATCTTTGACTCAATGATCTGTCAGCAGGAGGTTCTTTAATTTCCATGACTTTTTGAAAATTTGAGTGTTTCTCTTGGATTTGATTTCTATTGTTCCACCGTGGTCTGTGAAGATACATAGTAGGATTTTGAGTTTTTTGAATTTGCTGAGAAATGTTTTGTGGCCTTATATCTGATTATTCCAATCTTGGAAAATGTCACATGTGCTGTTGAGAAAAATGTACATTCAGTAGTTTTTGCAAATATCTGGTAGGTTCATTTGTTCTTGAGTCCCGTTTAAATCCAGTGTTTCTTTATTAATTTTCTGCTTCAGTGATCTGTCCAGTTGTGTCAGTGGTGTGTTAAAGTCTCCAGCAATAATAATGCTACTGGTTATTTCTTTGCTTAGATCTACTATAATTTGCTTTATGACTCCAATAGCTTCTGTGTTAGGTGTATGCATATTTTGGATTGGTACGTCTTCTCATTGAATTGCTCCCTTTACCATAATATAATGACCATCTTTATCTTTTTTTTTAATCATTGGTGATTTAAAGTCTACTTTATCTGATATGAGAATGACTATACCTGCTCATTTTTGGTTTCTATATGTGTGGAATATTTTTTTCATCCCTTTACCTTGCGTATGTGTGAGTCCTTGCAAGTTACATGTGTTTTGTGTAGATAACAGATTCTTGGCCTATGTTTTTATCCACTAAGCCAGGCATTAAGCCTGTTCACATTCAGTGTTAGTATTGATATGTGGGATACAGTTCTGTTCTTCATGTTGGATCATAACTTATTCTTCTGTTTTCCTTCTTGTGCTATTGTTTTATAAGGCCTATGAGCTTTAACTTTTAGGAGTTTTTACACTGATGGGTATCTATTGTGCTGTTCCATGTATAATGTATTTTTGAGTATTTCCTGTAGGGCAGACCTAATAGTGACAAATTCCCTTAGTGTTTGCTTGTCTGGAAAAATCTTTATTTCTCCATCCTATATGAAACTTAGTTTAGCTAGTTACAAAATTCTTGGCTGGCAGTTGTTCTGTTTAAGAAGATTAAAAATGGGGCCCCAACCCTTCTGGCTTGTGAGGTCTTCACTGAGAAGTCTTCAGTTAGCCTGATGGGTTTTACTTTGTAGGTTAGTTGTTGCTTTTGTCTTGCGGCTGGTAGAATTTTATCCCTCTTTTGACTTCAGCCAGGTTGATCACTGTGTGTCTTAGTGATGTCCTGTTTACTATGAATCTTTCTGGTCTATAACCATCTTGTACCTGGATATCTGAATCTCTGGTGATACCAGGGAAATTCTCCTCAATAACTCTCTCAAACAGGTTTTCCAGGCTTTTTGCTTTTTCTTCTTTTACTTCTGGAATACCTATAACTCGTATAATGGCTCCTTTCACATAGTCCCATATTTCTTTGAGTGATTGTTCTTTCTTCTTTATTCTTTTTTCTACATTTTTGACTAACTGGGTTAGTTCAAAAGCCTTGTCTTTAAGCTGTGAGTACTTTCTTCTGTTTGGTCTAGCCCATTGTTCAAGCTTTCTGCTGTATTTCGAAGTCCCCTAAATGACTCCTTCATTTTCTGAGTTCTGTTTTGCCCTTGCTTATGTTGTCTAGCTCTTTAGTGACTTTCTCTTTTTTTTTATTGATGTCCTGGAATATTTTTTTGGCTTCTATGTGTTGGTTTTCGACTTTCTGTTCAATCACATTCATCTTATTTGCCATCCATATTCTGAATTCCATTTCTGACATTTCAACAATTTCCTTTTACTTGGGTTTCATTGCTATAAATTTATTGTGGTCATTTGGAGGTGTCAAACTAGCTTGGTTTCTTATGTTGCTGGGTTGTTTTGCTGGTTTCTTCTCATCTGAAACCTCTTCTCTCAGCTCAGGGCAAATAGGTTTGTGGTGCACCTGTTCTCCTTTGTTGGGAACCCTCCTACTTGGTGAGAAGAAGGAAAGGTCCCTAGATGGTGCTTTTCTGACCTATTCTAGAAGATTGACTCAGCAGGATAGGGGAAGATGTACTGAAAGCCTTTAATGTTGCTGTTCTGTGTTGTCCTTTCCCCTGTGATTGTCCCAGTCCAAGCTGGTGCTGGATGATCTCCGTGCAGAGAGGTGGGTTGATCCTAGGCTGCTGTTAGAAGCTCTGGCAGGGGCTGAGTGAGTCCCTCTCCACGGAGGCTGGCATTGCAGGAGATCATTCTGCTCAGGTTTCCCCATGGTGGTCACAGTGGCAGCTGGGTGAGGCTATATAGGCAGTGGTCATGGGCATCAGGGCTGTGGACATTCGCCCCATCTGTGTCCAGGTATCATGGTGGTGTGCAGCTAGCAGGCCGGTACCTGGTGGAGCACTGGGCCATGGGGAAGGTGCCAGGCAGTAGGTAGGAGTCTCACGGGCTGGATTATGGGGCCCTGTGGCTGTGGCATGGGAACCTTGGGAGAGGGGCATGGGGCTGGGCCAATGGAGAGCAGGGCTCTCCCCCTGCCAAGGACACATTGAGGCAGTCACCATGGGGCTTCTTTAGTGACATCTGTGTTGCCTGTTCTGCTTGACTCCTCCATGAGGGGAAAGGGTGCTTGGCTCTCAGTCAAGAGCACATGAGGGCATCCACTCTCCCTGCTCCCTCTCTGGCTTGGCTGGGGTGATGTGCAGGTGGCTGCAGCAAAGCAGAGCCCTGTGTAGACCAGGTGCTCTGGACCAGAGAGCCCAGAATGGGATCAGTTGCAATGACCCAGGAATGGAGGTCACTGGGTTCCTGTTGTGTTCGCTTTCCAGTGTAACATTGCTACACAGACTCCAACCAGCTCCCTGGTCAGTCCAGAGGTCTCTGGTGGTGGTGGGGGCCCCTGCACAGCTCAGGCTGCAGTGTCCATCAGGGAATCAGAGAGCCCCAGGGCTCCCTCCTCCTGTTCTTCCCTGTGTGTGGATGCCTCCCCCAGATACCTTCTGATCTTGCCCAGTGGATCACCCTGTCCCCTTCTCTTCCACTCTGATTGTCTCCCCTCCCTTCTCTGATGTGTCCCAATGCTCTCTCCAAGAAGGCCCATCTGTAGGTGGCATCCACCTGCAACTTTTGGTCCTCTCCTTGAGAGTGGCATATGTGGCTGCTTACAGTCCACCATCTTCATGAGCTCATATATCCTTAAGAGAGATTCTACATTTCTAAAAATAATTTTAATTATTTATTAAAAAAATTTTTTTTAGCTTAAACTAGCTCAAGTTGGTTTGTTTCTATAACTCTGCAGCCAACATTCAAATTAATACACCTGATATCATTCATTTAACGTGAGTTTCTCTGTAAGCCAGTCGCTTTAGTCACAGTATTCTATGAGGTTCATTTAAAAACTATTGGCCAAGAGTGTGGAGAAAGGGGAATACAAACTACAAATGCATTGCATGTTATGGAATACTTATATTTTCATTAAATACATGTTTTGAAGTGTGACAAAATGAAAAAGGTCCAGATCAGAGAGGTCTCCTTTCATCTCAGCTCTGACTCTTACAAGATTTCTGATTTGGCAAAGTTCCCTATCCTCTTTGAGTTTCCATGTCCTTGTTGGTAAAATGTGTCCTGACTAACCTTAGGCAGGTTAGTATGAGGAATAAATGAAAGCACTCATTCATTCGTTCATCCCACTATTCCACAAAGACTTACTGAGCATCTGTCATATGCCAAGCACTATCCAGGGACTGGGAACATGGCAATGAACATTTCATTTTGGTGAAGATGAGTAAATGGAAAATAGATAATAAACATGGTGAAACAGTCAATTTTAGAGTAGTTTAAAAGGTGAAACATGCTATAGATGTAAGAAAAATAAACCAAGGTCAGGGGCATCAGAACTGATTGGGAGGTGTGGGGAGGTGAGGGAACCTCACTATGAAAGTGAGATTTGACTAAAAATTTGAAAGACATGAGGGAGTTAGTCATATGCAAGAGAAGAGTGTTCCAGGCAGAGGGAACTGCAGGGCTTAAGGCCCTAAGGAGAGAGTGTGCCTGGTAGGTCTTGGGATTGCAAAGAAGTCCATGGGAGGGGAGATTAGTGGAAGAGAAAATGATGCGGCAGGGGAGGGGGAAGGAGTGGATGGGAGGGTCAAGGCTTCTCAGCTTTTACCCTGAGGGTGAAATGGGGGCCATGGCAGGAGCTTGAGCTCACAACTGACATGGCTTATGTTCCGCAAGGCTCACCAGGCTGCGGTTGGGAGGTCAGAATGTAGGTAGTTGGAAAGCTCGTCAGTCATCTGGAGAGAGGCAACGTGGGCTCAGATTGTAGCCCAGGTCAGGTATGGAGTGGTTGGATCTATGCTGAACTTGTTTTGAAGTGAGAGTTGACAGGATCTCCTGATGACTGAGTGGCAAGGATGAGAAAAGAAAGAGACAAGGATGACCCCCAGGTTTCTAGCCTAAGCAACTGGAAGAGTGACCTTGCCATCACTTGAGATGAGAACGGCTCTGGCGAGAGCAGGCTTTTGGGGAAAGATGATGTGTTCAGTCTGGCCATACAGATTTTGGGTTGTCAGTGCCTAGGGAACTTGCCACTGGAACGTGGGAGAGAAGTCTGGGTGGGAGATGGCATTAAAAACTTTTCAGAATAGCATAGGTAAATGGTAGTATCCTTCTTTTTACCTGCTTCAGATGATTATGTAGGGGTTAAACAAAGTAATATATGTAAAACACAGGACCTGGTACATAAGAGGAATGTAACATTTTGATTCCCTTCTGTTTCCTACCTTCATTTTACATTATTTATTTTTGTACTGACTACATTATAAGATTAAGTTTATCCTTCGGTAAAAAAATGTCAATTTTCTGCAAGACATAATAAAATCATATTTTACATCTTGGCAGTCTTTTAAAAAATATATGGAAAATAATATCCTGATAAAATGTTAATGATAGTACTCAGTAAGTCATAAAATAGAACTTCCAGGTAGAAAGGTAAATTTTGGTTTGGACAAGAGCTGAAGGATTCTAAAGAAAAAATGAAAACAGAATACAAATGAGTCCATGGACTTAAAAAGTCACTCAACTTTTCTGAAATCTCCCTGGATTTTTTTTGACATATATCTCATTTTTTTACTTTATCTTCTAGCCCTGAAGAATATGCCCTTTAGCAGTGATTACTAGTCCTTTGGGATGAAGAAGATGCAGAAATACAGGAAAGATGATGATCATTCAAACCACTGATCCAAACGCATAGCTGAGGAAGGACACTGGTGGAAGCCATGGCTAAGGAATTCTGGAAGTTCTGGGGTGAATTCTTTCAAGTCTACAATTATATCCTTAAAATGGGTTTCTTGATTTATAAATGCCTCTTAAACTGAACAAATTTTAAACCATAAACTGTCTATGTTCAATTCCTATTTTACAGATGAAGTTAATGAAACCTAGAGAGATGAAATGGCTTGTCTGAGGTCGCAGTCAGCCAATAGCAGAGCCAGGACCAGGCCCCACAGCCTTCTAACTCCCAGTATAGCTGTCTTTCTACTCTAATAGTTTCTCCTACATTGTTTCACCCAACTTAGGCAACTTCAAGGCAGGCTGGAGTCACGGGTGTGTGACCCGTGCAGTTGCACAGGGCTGAGTGTTCAGAAGTGCTTTGTTCAATGCATTTAGCAGACGAAGAAGAATTTTGCAGGGGACGTCCAATGGGACAGTGAGCACTGGGGGAGCAGGGGATGTCTGCACCCTACGCTTGTCCTCAGCTGTTCCTTGCTGCTTCATTCACACAGAGTGTGCATGATGAGTGCTGGTGGACATGCAATTCATGGGAGTTCAGTGAGATTCCATGTGAGAACACGAGTGTGTCATGTCTATGACCAGGTGGGGAAGCTGGCAGTCCCAAAAGGCTATGCTTTGCACCAGGACCGGGACTTGTTTTGTGTTTAGCAAGAAGGCAATGGGTCCCAAGAAACACAGACAACCAAGGAACCCTATTGTATCCTTTCTTCCTGGAATTATTTTCCTGCATTAGCAACCACGTATGCTGAAAACGATGACATAGAGGGAAAGAGAAAGACAGGGCACTCCATAGTTCTTTTTCTGGTAGTCCTGCCTTACTCATCAGTAAGACAAGTGTATCCAGAAATGAAACAAAACAGTCAAGTAAGGTTTGTGTAGTGTTTCCACGGTTCTGGTAAGAATAATATACATATGCATGATATATGAAATAAAAATTGTGTAATTTTTGGTGATTCTACATGCAAGTTAAGTATTATTATATTTGCACTGCACTATCTAAAAATGAATGGCAAAATTCTTGCTAATAACTTACACTTTTATTTTTTCTTTACTTGGAATAACATTAAATAGCAAACAAAACCCACTATGACCAGTGAAGAGAGGGATGGTAGATGAAAGGGAACAGTATTATACTTTAGTACCTTTAATGACCCTTTGTTCCTGTTTCCTACATTTTCATTTTTCCCTGGGTCCTGCAAGGTTATGTATCCATTAACATTCACCCTGTTGTAATGAACTGGCACACACTCTAGCAAGTGCTTTGAGCATTATTATCTTATAGCTTAAGTCTTATATATAAGATTCTGGAAATGGATTGTCTACTTCTGAAAATCCTAGTATAACTGCAAGCTAAGTTGATTTAGTCTCTGTTCTCCTTAGTGCTTTCTCCCTGTTTCCCAAATGATTCCTTGGACATCTGACTAAAGTTCCTAATTCAAGCCAACTTCCCTTAGCAGTCCCCCAGTTTTTAATTTAATTTGACTTCTAATTTAATTTAATTTAATTTAAATCTTCCATTTGAAGTTCTGCTGCCTTCAAGGTCAAATACTCAGTTGGGGAAGAGAGAAAAGTCAGTGATAAAAGAAATGGTACTCTAACGTGTGGATAACGGAGATACCTGACACTTTTGACAGATATTTAAAGAAGTATATGTCCAAACTCATCAACTTGTGTACGTTAAATATGTACAGCTTTTTTGAATATCAGTCATACCTCAATAAAGCCGTTTAAAAAAAGAAGCACTTGTTAAGCCTAAATGACCTTAATGTGTAAGGAGCAATGTTTTTTATGGGAGAAAACTTCCTATCACTTCCTGCTAAGAAGGCCCTTCCACCCAATCCACTTGAAAGAATGAGTGGTTGCCTATTTCTTAACAATTATACATTATTTTTTTAAAAATGAAGTAATGTGTACACAAACATAACGAGATTTTTTTCTAGTTAATTGAAAAGGACCTCTTGGTCATGAAATATATAGGCTCATTTTGTATTTTTTTCAAGTTCACCAAAAAGAAATGCACTTTAAAATGTGTAGTGTTAGTTGGAAACTTTGTCTTATTATTTTTTTGGCCCATGTTATTCCATTGTACCTTTATTTCTCAGTCTGTCTGTGGCTGGAGGACACTCTGTGCTGAAATGTTAAGGTACTGCTCCCCACCCCCGCCACCGGCCCCGTCACTGTCTCACTTCTCTGCAAACAAGATGATTTTTGGGATCCTCAGTGAACAGAAAGTGGGTAATGATTCATTGTGATATCACAACTGTTGTCTTGTTGCAAAAATTGACAATCTATTTACAACTCGTAGTGCACTATTTGGCAATATCTTCTAAACCGTGTGCAGAAGATTAAATGACCTTTCCCTAGGGCAGACTTCTTGATTAACAGGACAGTTCATCACCTAAGCTTAGGGATAAATGGGAGGCTGTGATATATATCGTCAATGACGTAAGTGGGAACTCTCAATGTCTTGCATTTGCACAGTATTTCTGTTTGGTCCCACTGAAGTCCCATTACTTTCTCTTCATCCACTGAGTTGACTGCCACCCACATCTGTTTCAATGTTCCCACCTCTGGATGAGCTTAACAGAACAAAATAAGAAGAACTACATTTATTGAGTACTTACTATATGCTAGATATTGTTCTAAGCATAGTGCATAGATTATTTCAGTTAAAATTCATAATAACCCTAATGAGGTAGGTGCTATTGTTATCACCATTTTATAGAAGAGGAGACTGAGATGCAGAGATGTTAAGAAACTGACCAAATCATTACAGGTGGTAAGTGGAGTTGCCACAAGACAGAACTAGGCAGTCTTGTCTCAATTTCACCTCTCAATGTTTTCCTCAAGTCAAATATACAGATTTATTTTTAATGAATTAATTTCCACCCACCTATCTAATTCCTTTATATCAGCCTTGTTGTTAAGGCTTTGAAAGCTTACCATGTCCCAGGAACTTCCAATAAACTACTTCATTTAGATATTATTATCATTATCCCATTTTATAGATGCCAAAATTTAGGTACAGAGAGATTTAGTTACTTGGCCAAGGTCTCAGAAAATTTTGGAGCCAGGCTTTAAACCTGGTTCTTTTGTCATTATGCTACATTTCACTCTTCTGGCAGATTTAGTTTTCCTTATTCTTAAAAATTAATTTTCCATGCCAAAGTATAGAAGAGCATTATATTTTTTAAAGCAAGTTGGTGACTAGTTCAATTGTTAGAGCCAGATATTTAGTTGCCAAAGACCAAAGTCTTAGTTCCAAGCTCTGTATATGCCAATTGGCAACACTGGTTCCAGGGCCACATACTGTAACTCTGTTCCCAGCCAGCCACTTGCAAAATGCATGTTGTTAATCATGGATCAGTGAATTATGTATTTTAAAATGTGAACTGGACCTTATTATTTGTCATATCAAATGTCTTCATTTCATAGACAAGAAAGCACAGGGAGATTAAATAGCATACTTAAGAACACACAGCAAATCTATAGCAAGACTAAGACAATCATTGAGATTTTCTGACACCAAATCTGGGGTCTTCATTCCAAACAACGAAAGCAACCTACACAGCTATTTTTTCACTATGTCTTAAAAAAGATTATTCATACACTCAACAAATACCAGAGTGGCTACCATGTGCCAGACACTGTTCTAGGTGCTGGAGATAGAGGGTAAACAAAAAAAGAAAAATTCCTACCTTCATGGAGGTTTACATTTTGGCATTATAATGGGAAAATATGATGAGTTGTTCAACGACAAAATGTTACATGAATGAGTTATTTTGAAATTAATCACTTAAAAAAGTGATTGTTCAAGAAGCTCTGGCTTGAAATAAAGATGATCCAAAGCTATAATGTCTCATAGATATAAGAGCTTATTATTATATCTACAGTTTCATACATGTAACCAAAGCCTACTCATTACATGGGAAGAATTATGGGTACCAATAACTAGGGATGCTGCTGGTTACCTGGTACCAATGGAGAGATGGAGAAGATAAGTTTCCTGCTTTCAAGGAGCTTAAGGATAAAGCATGAGTCATACAGATTAAAGGAAAATGTTTTACCCTGAAATTAAATTTCTTTAAGCAAATTTCTATAACATTTTAAAATTGTCTTTTACTCTGTGACAATTAAAAATCATTCTCTATAAATGTTGAGGTGAGTCAATTATAATTATAATTGAGTAAATAATCAGAAATCCCAAAACTCTGGTTACATTTTCTGAAATTAATCCATTTAAATCTTTTTACTTACAATTGCTTTGGCTATTTAGGCTCTTTTTTTATTCCATATGAAATTTAGGATTGTTTTCTCTAGTTTTGTGAAAAAAGACATGGTATTTTAACGGGAATTTCATTGAATCTGTAAGTCACTTTGGGTAGTATGGTCATTTGAACAATGTTAATTCTTCCAATCCATGAGCAAGGAATGTTTTTCCATTTGTTTGTGTCATCTATGATTTCTTTCATCAGTGTTTTAGAGTTCTTGTAGGGAACTGTCACCTCCTTGGTTAAGTATATTCCTAGGTATTTCATTTTCTTTCAAGCTATTGTAATTGGGATTGAGTGCTTGATTTGACTCTCAGTTTGACTGTTAATAGTATATAGAAATGCTACTGAGTTGTGTACATTAATTTTGTAACCTGAGACTTTATTGAATTTATTTATCCATTCTAAGAGTCTTTTATAGGAGTCTTTAGGATTTTCTCGATATAGGATCATATCATTGGCAAACAGAGATAGTTTGACCTCCTCTTTTCTGATTTGGTTACCCTTTATTTCTTTCTCTTCCCTGAGTGCTCTGTCTAGGACTTCTAGTACTATGTTGAATAAAAGTGGTGACAGTGGGCATCCTTGTCTTGTACCAGTTCTTAGGGGGAAAACTTTAAACTTTTCCCTATTAAGTATGATGTTGGCTGTGGGTTTGTCACATATGACTTTTATTCTTTTGAGGTATGTTCATTGTATGCCTAGTTTGTTGAAGGTTTTTATCTTGGAGGAGTGCTGGATTATGGTTTTTGTTTTTAATTCTGTTTATTTGGTGAATAACAGTTATTGATTTGCATATGTTGAAACATCCTTGCATCCCTGGGGTGAAAACCACTTGATCATAGTGAATTATCCTTTTTGTGTGCTGTTGAATTTGATTTGCTAGCATTTTGTTGAAGATTTTTGCATCTATGTTCATGAGAGATATTGGTCTGTAGTTTTCATTTTTGTTGTGTCATTTCCTGACCTTGGTATCAGGGTGGTACTGGCTTTGTAGAATGGATTAGGGAGGATTCTCCCCTTCTTGGTATTATAGAAGTTTCAGTTGGATAGGTACCAGTTCTTCACAGGTCTGGTAGACATTGGCTGTGAATGTGTCTGGTCCTGGGTTTTTTTGGTTGCTGTTGGGAGATTTTTTTTTTTATTACTGTTTCAATCTCCCTAATCATTATTTCTCTGTTCAATATTTCTATTTCTTCCTGATTCAAGCTTGGGAGGTTGTGTGTTTCTAAAAATGTATCCATTTCCTCTAGGTTTTCTAGTTTGTCTATGTAGAAGTTTTCATAGTCTCAGATGATATTTTGTATTTCTGTACTATCACTTGTAATGTCCCCTTTTTCATTTATGATTGAACTTATTAGAATCTTTTCTCTTCATTCCTGCTTAATCTAGCTAGTGGTCTATTGATTTTGTTTATCTTTTCAAAGAACCAATGTTTCATTTCGTTGATCCTTTGTACTGTTCATTTTGTTTCAATTTCATTTATTCTGCTCTGATTTTTGTTATTTCTTTTCTTCTGCTAGCTTTGGGTTTGGTTTATTCTTCTTTTTTTTAGTTTCTTGCAGTGTAACATTAGATTGTTAATTTATGATTTTTCTGTTTTAGATGTAAGCCTTTAATGCTATGAAAGTCCTTCTTAGCACTCCTTTGACTGTATCCCAGAAATTTTGGTAGCTTGTGTTGATTTTGTTGTTCAATTACAAAAATTTTTTGATTTTCATCTTGATTTAGTCATTGACCCAAGGATCATTCTTCAGCAGGTTGTTTAATTTCCATGTATTTGTGTAGTTTTGAGAATTCCTCTTGGAATTGATTTCTAGTTTTATTCCACTATGATCTGAACGCTTTACAATACCTGACTTCAAATTATACTACAAGGTCATAGTAACCACAACAGCATGATACTGGTATAATGGTAGACACACAGGTCAATGGAACAGAATAGACAACCCAAAAATAAAACCATATATCTACAACCAGCTGCTTTTTGACATAGCAGACAAAAATATACACTGGGAAAAGGACTCTCTATTCAACAAATGGTGCTGGGAAAACTGGGTAGCCACAGGCAGAAGAATGAAAATAGACCCCATATCTCTCACCATATACAAAAAATTAACTCAAGGTGGATTAAAGAGTTAAATGTAAGACTTGAAACCATAAAAATTCTAGAAGAAAACATAGGAAAAACTACATTGGCCTAGGCAAAGAACTTATGACTAAGACCTTAAAAGCAAATACAACAACAACAAAAATAAATAAATGGGATTTAATTAAACCAATAATTTTCTACAAAGCAAAGAAAATAATTGACAAACTAAATAAACAGCCTACAGAATGGGCAAAAATATTCACAAACTATGCACCTGACAAAGGGTTAATATCTGGAATCTACAATGAACTGAAACAAATCAGCAAGCAAAAACAAATAATCCCATCAAAAAGTAGCAAAAGAAAATAGACAAATGGCCAAGAAACATGAAAAATACTCAAGATCACTAATCATCAGAGAAATCCAAATTAAAACCAAAATGGGATACCATCTCACCCGTATCAGAATGGGCATTATTAATAGTCAAAAAAACAATAGACACTGATGTGATGAGAAGGGAAAGCTTATACACTGTTGGTGGGAATGTAAATTAGTACAACCTCTATGGAAAACAGTAGGGTGATTCTTCAAAGAACTAAAAGTAGGTCTACCATTTGATTCAGAAATCCCACTACTGGGTGTCTACACAAAGAAAAAGAAGTCATTATATCAAAAAGACACCCACACCTGAATGTTTATTGCAGCACAATTCACAATTGCAAAGATATGGAATCCATGTAAGTATCCATCAATTAATGAGGGGATAAGGATAATATGGGGGGTGTATATATATATATATATGTATCATGAAGTACTACTCGGCCATAAAAAGGAATGAAATAATGTCTTTTTCAGCAACTTGGATAGGACCTGAGACCATTATCCTAAGTGAAGTATCTCTTCACTCAGGAATGGAAAAAAAAATACCACATATTCTCACTTATATGTAGTATAACGAACATTGGAAACTAAGAAAAGAGAGGGTGGGAGGGAGGTGAGGGATCAAAAATTACCTGTTGGGTATAATATATATTATTCTGGTGATGTGTATACTAATAGCCCTGACTTTATTATACAATTCATCCATGTAACAAAAAACAGTTGTATTCCCTAAATCTACTGAAATAATAATAATAATCATAAAACTCTTTAAAAATATTATATACTTTATTTTATATCAACATATCCAGTAGCAGAGAGATAACAATAATAAAATGTAAATTTGCCTCTAAATTGACATATGACCTCTTCTCTTGCCAGTAATTATAACAAAGTAAGAAAATTGAGGTCTTGGTTGCAAAGGATGGTTGCATTTGCTATTATTCTGAAAAGAAACAGCCACCCTTAAGCTATTTAATAACAGAAAACAACAAACAATGCAGTTTAAAGTACTCTACTAAGCCTATTCTGTAATTACAACATTTTGTAATGTCAATGCAGACCATTATCTGCAATAATCAGAGTTTCAAAAAAATATAGTTAGGTTTTGAGCTAATCACAAAGTATGCTTTATTGTCTTCCAAGACAATGCTTTGGTAATGCTTTAGTGTCTGACTCTCCCACTAATAAGTATGTTGAGTAGGTACGGCTGATATCATGTCCCCTAAAGGCTGCCATTGAAGGCCAGCCCTAAGACATCCTGACTAATGTCATGCAATAGAAAGACATCTGAAGCCAGAAAATGATTTACTGTTACAAATTCATAACCATTCACTGTTGCTCATAAGCTTGCTCATGATCATAATGCAGCTCATAAGAGCTTAATTGCTAACAGTGCATCTTCTAATATACATATACCCACTTTTCAGAAGTGTACTTTCATCTATAACAGTTTCCTTTTCCATTACTTTTAAGGGGCAAATATACATATCTTCACATTCAGATACTTAATGGCTGTGGGAGAGAAATCTAAAAGCTTAACAATTGCAATAGAACTACCTTGTATTATCTGTAGCTACTATTATTCCTCACAGTGCCTTTAGGAGACCTGGCGAGGGAAACATGAAATCCACATGAAAGCATGATGTAAACTGTAGAGTCCCCAGATCACGCAGTTTATTTTAACTTATTTTCTTCAGTTCCCTCATGGCTCACAATGAGCAGCAGATTCAGTAGAAGTAAACTGTGCACATATTTCCCATTGTGAATGTCATCCCAATAAAATGTCTGCTAAAACAGAAGGCAGTAATACTAGTTGATAGGGTCAGTAGGTGAGACAGTCCATTCCAGAGGCAAAAAGAGTGAACAAGAATACAGGGAGCCTCTTTTTGTTTCCTTTGCCTCCACCATGGGTGGAAAGTTTGTAGGGAATGTTGTGAAGGAGAAGCACTTTGTCTTCTGCATGTTTCTGTATCCTTTTTCCGTACCCTTCTTTCTCATTTTTATGTTTTTTATCTAGATATTGTTATTCAAATTTCCCTTCATTTTGACAAGAGGTGGCTCAGCCCAAGAATTCTCTTTGTTCCTGCAGATCTAAGGTTCTCCCCGCTCACTGACAGACACCCAGAAGCCCGGCCAGTGAACACTCATTCAGCTCACTCATGCGGTGCCAGCAGTGACCAGTGGAAACCCCAGCAGCACCAGATGAGCCCAGGAGACCAAAGTGACAATTAAAAGCATTAAAAACTAAACTGCCCTTGGAACGATGTCTCACAAAAGTAGGCCTGGACCTGCATGCTAAAGCTAACAGTGTGACTACTTGCTAAAATAAAAGATTTAAATAGGACCCAAGGTCCCTAATTTAACAGACAAAAGGCCTACAATACAATAATAATAATAAGAAAAAAAAACCCTCCTGTCATACAAAAATCAAGAAAACCACAAATTTAATGGGAAAGAAAAATCAGCTGACACCAATATTGAGATGAATCAGATGGTTAAATCCAACAAGGGTTTTAAATAGCTTTCATAAACCTGTTTCAACAATGGATCACAAATGCTCTTGGAACAAATAAAAAGTAGAAAATTTCAACAAAGCTATTTCTTCAACAAAGAAATAGAAATTATAAAAAAAGAATGAAATTGAAAAGTATAGAAATAAAAAATGTAATAACAGGAATTTTTTTAAAAAGCCATGCTAGATGGACTCAAAAGAAGAGTGGGGGTGACAGAAGATAGAATCAATGAACATCAGTACAGAACTATTGAATTCACCCACTCTCGACAGCAGAGACAAAGTAAAATATCAAAAAATTGAACAAAGCATTCAGGGGCCTGTAGGACAACCACAAAAGATGTGAATTTATATACTCAGACTCTTGGAAATTAAGGAGAAAAAGAGTGGGGCTGAAAGAATATTCAAGAAAATAATCATTCACCACTTCCCAAATTTGGTGAAATACATATGTCTACAGACTCAAGAAGGTATAATAGGAAAACCTGAAACAGAAAATAAAGAATCTGGAGCACAAGGAAAGAAGGAACAAGGGAAAGAGCAGAAATATGTTTACATATAACCCTTTTATTTATGAGTTTTATAAATCATATTTGATGATTAAAACAAATGTTAAAGTGCAATTCATACTCAAAACAATGTTATCTAAAAATGGGGACAGTAAAGGAACCTGAATGGGAGTGAGGTTTCTATACTTCACTTAAGAGGGTAAAATATTGGTGTCACTAGACTGTGATAAATCAAGTAACATGTATTGAAATATCCAGAGCAACTACTATAAAAACTATACAAAGAGATACAATCAAAACTATTATAGAGAAATTATTTGCAAACACATATCTGAAAAAGGATTAATATCCAGAATATAGAAAGAACTCCTACAACATAACAACAAAATCCAATTAAAATATGTGTGAAGGACTTTGTATATGTCTATACAATGAACAATAGCACATGAAAAGATGCTCAATATCACTAAATAGCAGGGCAATGGAAATCAAAGTCACAATGAATTACCCCTTCATACCCATGAAGGTTGGCTGTTATTTAGAAAACAACCGTAGAAAATTACAAGTGTTGGGAATGATGTGGAGATATTGGAACACTTTGGCATTACTGACGAGAATGTAACATGGGGCAGCTGCTGTGGACAACAATATGGTGATTCCTCAAAAAGTTAAACACAGAATTATCATATGATCCAGCAATTCCACTCATGTATACCCAAAAGAATTGAAAGCATGGACTCAAGATCAGTTACATTTCTATATGTTAACAATGAACATGAGAAAACAAAAACACAGTATCATTTAAAATGGCTGCAAGGAAAATGAAGTACTTAGGTAAATATAAAAGGACCTCCAAAGCCTATATGTTGAAAATTACAAAATACAGATGAAGAAATCAAAGAAGATTGAAATAAATGGACAGACAGCGCATTCATGGATTGCAAGACTTAACACAGTAAAGATGTCAATTCTTCCCAAATGGATCTATAGGCTTAATGAAATTCCTATCAAAATCTTGGCAAGGACTTATGTAGACATAGAAGAGCTTTTTAAAAAATTTATATGGAAAGAAACAGGCCCTAGAATAGCTGAAATAATCTTGACAATGAAGAACAGAAAGAGAAATCAATCTACTCATGATAAGGCTTAACATATATAGCTGTAGTAGTCAAGACAGTGTGGTATTGATGGAGGAATAGACAATCCTATGGAAAAAAACCCTCAAACCCAGAAATTGATCCACAAAACTATTGGCTTTTGACAATGGTGCAAATGCATTTCAGTGGAGCAAGGGATAGTCTGTCAACACACAGTGTTGAAGCAACTGGACATCTATGGGCACAAATATGAACTTCAACCTAAATCTCACATCTTATGCAAAATTTAACTCACAATTCGTCATGAAATCAAATACAAAATGTAAAACTATAAAATTTTCAGGAAAAAAGAAAAAAATATTCAGGACCTGGGCCTAAACAAAGAGTTTTTAGACTTGACACAAGAAACGCACCATTGAAAAATTGATAAATAGATTTTAATAGCATATGAATTTACAATGATCTCAGTAAGATTTTCAATTAAAAAATAATAAGCTTAGCTTTTAAAAGTTAAGTTTCAAATGAAAATTATAATATTAATGAAAAGTAAAACAATAGAGCAATTTATATTTCCATTATAGTACGTATTAACTTTTCCTAAAGTCACTCTATGTGTGATTTGAATTTCAATTTCTTTCTTGGATAATAAAGTTTTATTGTGGTAAATATACATCAAATTTAACATTTTAATCATTTTTTTCAGTATACTATCCACTGTCACTAAGTGCATTCACAGTGTTGTATAACCATTACCACAATCTATTTCCAGAAGTTTTTCATCATCCCAAACTAAAACTTTGTGCCCATTAAACCATAATCTCACATTCTCCTCTTCCCCAGTCTCTGGTAACCACTCTTCTACTTTTTGTCTCCATGAATCTGCCTATTCTAGGAACCTCATGTAAGTAGAAACAGTATTTGTGGTCCTGTGACTGGTTTATTTCACTTAGAATAATGTCTTTGAGGTTCATCCATGTTTTAGCATGTATCAGAATTTCATTCCTTTTAAAGGCTAGATAATGTTGTTTTGTATGGATATACCATACTTTGTTCATTCATTCATCTTTTCATGAACGCATGGGTTGTTTCCACCTTCTGGCTATTGTGAATTAAAGCTGCTGTCAACATTAGTATACAAGTATCTGTTTGAGTCCCTGCTTTCATTTTTGGGGGGTATATATCTAGAGTGGAATTTTTGGATCCTATGGTAATTCTATGTGTAACTTTTTGAAGAACCACCATACTGTTTTCCAAAGTGGGTATACCATTTAAATTCCCACCAGCAATGCCTAAGAGTTAATTTCTCCATATTTTTGCCAATACTTATTATATTCTGTTTTTTATTGTATATTTGTATATATATGTATATATACACAAATGTATATATAAATGTCTATATATATATACACACACACACAGGTATAAAACACACACAGGTATATATAAAACAGTCAAACTAATGGGTGTGAACTGGTACCTCATTGTGGTTCTCCTAATTTGCATTTCCCTAATGTGGATAACATTTAAAAAAAAATTTAGGTGTGAAAAGAACATGACTTGTACCACCCCTTTATGACCAGAAAAATAAATTATTTTGAATCTTATGGAATGAATGTCCATATACTATTTATACTCAAGGAAGGTAACCTCATAAAATATATATGGCAAATTAAAAGTGTCTACTCTTATTGCAGTTACCATTAACACATACTATTTGTTATAAACCTCCAGTTCCCTCAATGCCTTGATTTCAGCTATCACAGGAAAGTTTAATGCTTCCCTGTAGAATTAACTAAAGCTCCGTTTGCTAAAGTCCCAGCAGTATTTTCATTTCAAAGTGTTATTAGTCAAAATAAATGCACCTTCAATGTTTACTTATATAAATTATAAGCTCTTGGATGGGAAGAGAACTGAGTCTAGTTCCAGTCTGTGTTCCTCTTCTTTATAGTTGTGTCACTGTGAACCAGTCACTTAACCCTTTATAAGACTCAGCTGTCTTAGGTGAAGAAAGCATGAACTCAGGAAATAGCCTGAGTCAAGTCCTAGCTCCATCGCTCATACTCAAACTCTGAGAGTCTCAGAGTCCTTGCTGCAAAATGTGGAAGTAATCCACTCACTCTACCTTACAGTCAGCTGCTTGTCAGAATCAAATTAGGTAATGCAGTGAGGCAGGGGTGGAGACAGAGTGGCAGTGACGACTGAAAAAGTCTGGGTACCAGGTGATGATGGTTTAGAGTGGGCTGGTAGCAGAGCAGGTGGGAAGAAATGGTAAGATTCTACACATATTTTCAAGGCAAAGCCAGTAGGACTTGCACTTTTATTGAAGGTTGAACACGAAAGAGAGAAGTTGAGAAAGACCTCAAGGTTTTTAGCCTTAGAGAGGGGATTAATGGAGTTCCATTTACTTTGATGAAGAAGACTGAGGTTGAAAAAGTTTCTGGTGTTAGGGAAGTTCAAATGTTAGGTTTGGACATGTTAAATGTATAAAATGTCTCCTATAATAGATATCCCAATGAGGATGATGAGTAAGCAGGCCAGCCAGATTTGTGTTTTAGAAACATCCCTGGAAAGGAGAATGGAGAGAGAGACCAGATGGAAGCCATTGGTATGGTCTAAGCAAGAATCAGGCAGGAATTGAAATAATGCTATGGCCATGGGGAATGAATGAGGAAGAGATCTAAGGGAGTTTAACAGAACCTGATCATTAGAGGTGAGATACAAGAGATACAGGGACACATGAATGACCTCAGGACACTTGGCTTGGGGCATTAGATAACAGTTGAACAGACTATGGGAAAAGAAGCAAATGTGAGTAGGGAAAGATGAATGACACTCTTGAGCTCAATTTAATGTAAGATTTAAATAAAAATAACCTTATTTAAATAAGAATACAAATACTTGCTGCCCTCCCAAATGTTTTCCACAAAAAATAATAATTCAAATTACTTTGAAAATATTTGAAAAAGGACACTAGTGTTCATTCAGGTTTTACATTTATTTGTCTGCTTGCTTTGGTTGGGGGGTATATGGAAGTAGGAGAGGAGACTGAGCTTGAGAACCACATACACATTTTTCTGTTCTGGTAACATCACTGAGCTCTGCTTTTCAACATGCCACAATTTTAAGGCTTAAATTTGCATGAGTATGAGTATATGTACTCATATATATGTGTGTATATATTTACCATCATGACTTGGAGATGAGATGGGAATTATTCATGTTTTGAAGTCCTCCACAGTTCTCATTCTCTATTTAGGAGGAAAAGAACTCACTTTTTATTCAAGAATACAATGTCTGTATCTATATATCCATATATATGTCACTAGTCTGAAAAGTCTTGTATAAATAATTCCTTAAAATCAATGTTAAGTTGTGTTTTCTGCAACCCAAATGCATACATGCCCCTTTAATTGTTAAAGAGAGAAAGTATTTTTAGGAGGGGAATTATTGAGATGAAAAACCCACTCAGCAGTTGAGAATAAATGATTTCAGGAAATGATTCAAAGTTATTTTCTAAAATAAATTTTATTATCAAAATGTCAAATTTGCTCATAAACCTAGCTTCCAGTGTTCTCAGAGTACAAATGCCACAGGAAAAATAATTACAAAATATGGTCATTATGTGCTTTCCAGAAGTAAAATCTTGATTCCCCAGGAATAAGCTAACTTAACTTATATTCCTTTCACAAACCCACTTCTTAGTGTATATTTGAAAAAATCACAAACTTGTATCTTGTCCTGCTTGTATAGACTAGTGACTAAGCAACCAGGGTACAGCAGCTCCTGGATCTTGTTTTCCAAAGTTTTTTTATTTTGGCACTTGAGATAAAGAAGATCAGATGGAAGACAATCATTATGATAATGAGGTTTTTTTTTCTTTTCAAAGAGTTTCAGATTTTGGATTGGCAATTGTCTGAAATACTCAATTAACAGCATCATGTAACAGAGGCAAAGACGGCCCCTTAGAAAGTTGATCCGATGGTACAGAACCTTTACCCCAGACCCAAACATCTTGATGTTGCTTTAAAAGTACAGGAAGGCAAAGAACTGCATTCATGGAAAATGGGCCCCAAATAGAAGTTATTGTGTTAATGTTGACAGCTGTCACTGAAGTTGACAGGATGTGGTCACCTCCGATTTGAAATAATTTCTCTGTTCAGGATAATTGCATAAATGCCAATGTTCATCCCTTTTTATTCCTCTGAATCAGATGTAAGAGTCACATGTCTTGTACACAGGCAAGATTCTAAATATAGCACCACTTAGTCTCGCATGTGCATGTATACGTGCATGTTTCCCATACATACCACTTGAATTCTTAATAAGTTATCTAAGGAGAGAAGTAGTGGGATTCCTTTATATCTGATTTCAGTTCTTCCAAAGCTGATCAACATTATTGAGTCTACCCATCAAATTAAAATAAAACAGCATGATTCAACATAGAAAAATGTCAACTGCTGAACATAAGGGTGCTGAAATAACCAATCATCGTCTGGCAAGCACCCAAGGCATCCCCCATAGCAACAGAGCTGATGGCATAGCAACCACAGCTGCTTCACCACAGAAAAATTAGAAGAAATATTCTTGGAAAAAAGCATAATCCATGTTAAAGTCAGATATGACATTTTTAAACAAAAGAAACTGTGAGCCTGAATGTGTTAAATGATACTATGCCGTAGCACCTGTGAGTGCTCTGGTGCAGGCTGAAAGACACTTTGATTACAACACTCAAGACCAAGTGCTTTGACGCTAAAACTTCCTAGGCTGTTCTCATCCAAACTGTTATGTTCTCGCAATGTTAGAGAACAATCTTTTCTTCAATTATTTATTTCCCTAAGCTAAAAGGTTTTTCACAATTTTTTGAAAGGATCATTTGAGAGCAAATTTTACTGAACTTATGAATCCACTTCATTAGCACTTGAGGGAAATTAATGTTTCAAATAAAATGTATTGACAAAAATAAATATTTTAAAATTCCATTAAAATAAAAATCTGTAGAATTAGATTTTGCCAGGCTATCAGCTGAACACTTGCATGTATGTTGGGCATATCTCATGTAAGAATTTGATCATTGGATATTTCCAGAAGGGGAGGAGAGTCTGATCCTTTCTCTTGTGAATCAAAGGCCAAGGCAGCCGTCCATAATAGCATCGAAGTCTTGGAAGGAACAACTTCTGTGAACACCAGCTCATCCTTGAGTTTTGGTGACGATGTCATCCTGAGGGATGCAAGGAGCCTGAGGGTGGAAGAACATCAGCTGGAAGGAGCCTATACTTGGGTGCATTACACCATCACATTAGCTGTGTAGAATTCAAGGTTTTCTGCGGAGCCCAAACTCAGAATTTTGCTAGATAAATAGACTTTAATATTCTCTCCTGGTTTCTGTAGAAGCCCATGTGATTACAAGAGTCAAGGGTAGACTTCTAAACTTGTCACTGAAGGCAGAGAGGTGAGTCAAGTTCTTCATGAGTGGCAGAGGTGATGTGGCCATAGAAGGCCTCTCTCCTCAGGGTCATTAGGCATATGCTTGAGTGAGCACAGAAAGTGGGCTGATGTTCAACCATTGCAGACATTTATTATTTTAATCAACTCATTTTCCATGTTTTTTATTTAAAAATTAATAAACCTGAGTTCTACTTATTAAAATTCAAAGCAGGTGTAGCAAAGTTTTGGACTTTGCTACTCACTTGTGAAGCATGACACTGCAACCTAGCATAACCAAAGACTACAGGGTCTCAATCAAGAGGAGAAAAAGAAATGTCTGTATTGATCCAGTCAGGCCTTGGGCCAGGGAGACTTTCTGGTGAAAAAGAAGACAATGAAGTAAACAAACCTGGTAGAAGCTCCATCCATGCAATGGCTGCTGAGAACTCTTTCCCTAACAAAGAAGCAATTTCAAATATGTGGTTCTTTCCCTCCTTTGCCCCATTACTGGACCAACTGGATCATCTCAGGGTTTCTACCTGGCTCCCAGGATAGCTCCAGTTCTTCCGCCCACAGAGGAACAACTGTATCAGTACCATATAAATCCAACTTTACTTACTGCACTCCTACCTCTACCTGTCCTCCCTCTCCCCCACCTCCCACACTGAAAGTTAGAAATAAGCTATTTGCTTAAACCCAGGATTCACCCAACCTCCACCCTCATCTCCAGTTTTCTTCAGGTCAACCAGATTCTTGATCCAGTGCTTCCAAGGCATAAATCTTAGGTGGCTGAGTGTATGCCCCAAACACAGCACTCTTAATTACCTGAATCCTAACCACACCCCATCCCAGCCCAGAGGCCAACCTTTCCTCCAAGAAGGGGCTTCCTAATACCTCCCATTTTGTTTTTTAGACCCCCAAGGCAATCACAGCAGCAACAAAAATAAATAAATGGGACCTGATTAAATTAAAAAGCTTCTGCACAGCCAAAGAAACAGTCATGAGAATAAACAGACAACCCACAGAGTGGGAAAAAATTTTCGCATACTACACA
>CM052443.1:41741915-41803338 GCA_028533085.1 Varecia variegata
AAAAAAAAAAAAAAGAAGGGGCTTCCTGTCTGCACAACTCCAGTCCTTGTGTCAAGGGCTAAAACCTGCCCTGAGATTCCCTGAACACACTGTTTAATTTCATCCGTCCCTTCATCTAGGTCAGAAGCTTGTACTACCTGACTTCCCTTTCTTATTGCATTTTCTAAATCGATACTGACTCCAACCATCATTTCTAAATGAATGACCCTCAAATCTCTGTCTCTAGTGTCCCAGCCCTTCATTTCCAGACATTTATTATACATACCTCTTCACTAGTTATGCAGCATCTCCACACATTTAAAACCACGTTTATTTCTATTCCAGACTAGCAGCCATTCATGAGGTGTACATTTTTAATGGACCAACACATTCATGTTACATAAGTTCAAAGGCCGAGAGTTAACTCTTACTCCTCAGTCTCCCTTATCTGCCCCATTCCAGGAACCCTCATGTGGATCCTTATTACAATCTCTTGCAACACTGTAGCAGTCAGTCTCCTTTCCCTCCTCCCACCCCTGCTCCACTCGCAGCCTGTACATCACTGACATTAATACTCCTGACGCACAGCCTTGGTCAGTCATGCTCTGTGTCACATTATGTTAACTTGGCCAAGTCTAGGAACTACTTTTCCCAGAATTCCTTCTTCTGCCATTGTTCTGAGTTAGTTTGGCCAAAGGAGGAAATTGCGTGAGATGTGGAAGGTGGAATGGAGCAGATGCCATTATTCTTGCAATGTTATCATGGTGAGTCATGGTGAAAGAAGGATGCAGAAGTGCTTGGCAGTGTCCAGCTTGTCCTTGCTCTCGTGCACTATGTGTCTGCCCAGCTCATCTTCCTGCCTGTTGGTCCCAACATCAGCCCCAGGCTCACAGCTGGATGCAGACCCTCAGCGACAGGTGCTACCCCGGGGCAGCAGCTTCCACAGGAGTGGCATTCATCTCCCCACAGCTCCTCCTTAATGGTTGCATGTCAGTGGCACAGTGTGCTTGGCTCCCTGTGTCCCCTGCAGGCTTTGCCCTAAGATGGTCAAGGTAGTGACTATTTCTCTGATCCTCTAACATGACTCTGGCAAATCTTCCCTTTCCTACCTTCTCCCATATCTGTGCAGGGTCTAACTCCCATATGAAATACTTTATTCTCACAATACTCAGAGTGACTATTTTCGAGATGAGCACTTGACTAATGCATGTGCCTTACCTTTGAACACATGTGTACACATGCGTGCACACATGCACGCACACACACACACACACACTTCCTTGGTTATCTACTGCCTACAAGTTTGGTTCCAACTCTTTTGTTAGAGATTCTAGTTCTTTTATTTTTTACTTTCCAGACATATCTCCTTACTACTTGCATTCAAATCCTAGTCCATTCCTATTCCATTGAAATCCTACTCTTCCTATTCAAATCTGTACTACTTCCATTCAAATCATTATTGAATCCCATTGAAGTAGCATCTATTTCTGAAATTCAGATTATACCACTCTGGAGTCTTGTTCTCTCTTCCTTATCTCTACCTATAGAAATCCTATTGGTCGTGGAAAACCCAGTCCACATATACCTTCTGCATAAAGTCTTTTATTATTTATATATATATATAGAGAGAGAGAGAGAGAGAGAGAACGAGATGGGGTCTCGCTATGTTGCCTAAGCTGGACTTGAACTCCTGGACTCAAGCAATCCTCCTACCTCAGCCTTCCGAGTAGCTGAGATTTTAAGTGTGTGCCACCACACCTGGCTCTATTTTCTGATCTCTGCCTACCTTGATTCTAAAACATGTTTTAGAACACGTCACAGTCTGTTTTATGATATTTTTTTGCTTACCTTTCTTAGTTTCTAATAGGAATAATCTTAAGGTCAGAAGCTAAATCTTATTTATCTTTGGGTGTCCCATAGTATCTAGATGGTACCTCAGAAATATTAATAGAATTAGGTGCTTATTAAATGACTGTTTAGTAAATGGTCAAATAAATATTTTTTTCATACCCATTTCCTTGACAAATTAGCTAACGACACTTACCAAAGTTTAGAAGGTCTTATTTTATATCAACTGTCTATAAAGGAAATACTTTTTATAATCATATTTTATATTATGAAAAAAATTCCAAGAATTCTTCCAAGAATTTAAAAATGTATAGAACTTGATAAATCTCATGTAACTTAAATAATAAATAGATAAATAGTACATATAAAGCAAAGTAAATGTATTTTCATATTACTTTTTTTTTCTATTTTTTAAATTTTTTTGGTGTCTACCTGAGATGAAAGATATTGCTTTTTAGAGTATTTGTGAACATATAGTTGTTCACTACTCAGTATAGAAATGTCTAAACTATGAAAAGATCACTTACATGATGGCAGATTATGTTGAAATAGAACTTTATTTATAACATTCTTATCTATAATAAACTCACTCATTGCAAGGAAAATTTTGCTTGTACTATGAAAATCACAGTGTGTTAGAAACATGATTTCTATCCTAAAACTATAAAATATTTACATGTTAAGAGTGATTTGTGTAAAGGTAGCTCCTTTGCAGGACAACACGACATGAACTAAAATGCAACTCTGTCCTCGAAGCTTAAGATAAACAAACAAGTTTTTTATTTATTAGATAAATCTGTTATTTTTCTAACCTTCAAACTGATGGGGATTACGGAACATAAAAATGTCACCAAGTGATAAGTGAATGTCATCGTTGTTCATAGGAATCATCTGAGAATGCACTGCATTCTGCTAAATGACACCAGCAACTGTAACAGCTGTCAAAAGTAATGGCTCTAATAATGCTCACAGGCAGAACTGCTTACTATAATTTCCGCCTAAGTTAAAATTCCTCACTTAAGATCATTTCCTTTTAACATTAAAATAGTTGTGACTACTTTTGTTATTGTTGTTCTCACTGATTTAGTGCTTGAGTACTTGGTACTGCGGTAAATGCTTTACAGTAATTATATGAAGTACTATTATTATTCTATGAGAGATGAGGAAACTGAGGCATGGGGTAATATATTCAAGGTCACATAGCTGGTACGACCAATATGTTAGCCCAGACTCTGAGATGTAAGCTGAAGTTTTAGCCTCTAAAAGCATCACATGTACCCTATGTGGCTTTAGTGGCTTAATAATTTTATGTTTAATAAAATGAAAAAGAAATGAAAGCTCTGTCCCCTTTTTTTACTACATGAATCCTAGAATCAAAACTTCAGGCATTTTGAATTCTTCCCCCAGAAGCCTCAGCCAATACACATCTAGCCATTAAATCTCACTTATTCTTCCTTGAAAAAACATCTTTCTTTGTTTTCATTCCAATGCCACCACTCTATATAATGCCCTTATTTTATTCATTAAATAAATACTTATTGAGTGCCTTATATGTTCAAAACATAGTGCTTTGTACTAAAAAAGAAAAAAAATGTTGGAAGATGAATTTTTGCCCTTAAGAGTTTTAAAACATCATTGGTAACAATGGTCAGATACTGTTATCTTTTATACACTTATCTCATTACTTTTTATAATAATACCATAAATGGTGTAATATTATATTGATGTTGTATATGAGAAAGCTGAGGCTCGACTTTTTTCTTTTTTGATTCTTACACTTTTTATAGCACAACGCTCCCCAATTGTAGTTGAAGGGGCTTGTCTGGTTTCCCACTGCCCACAGAATGAAAGAGAAGTGTTCTCATTTGGAATTATTCCCTAGCACTCTGGACACCAGCTCTTGGCTTCAGCTGCACTCATCTATCCATTCAGAGTCTCCCACAAAGTAGGGTGACTTTACTACTGGACTTTATTACTTTTAGCTCTGAAAGTCCTACATCTGGGAAACCCCTCAGTCCTAGGCAAAGTAGGACAGTTGATCACCCACCCCAAGGACATTACATTTTCCCAATTTTCCATGCATTTGACTTTTTCCTCTATGTTGCTCTATCAGGAAGCGTACACCTTGCAAGGCTTGATTCAAAGCCAATAATATCCTAATCACCTGTTGTAATTGGAGCAGATGGCATCTATATGAGAATTATGATTGGGTTTGATAGTCTGGGATCAGATGCTGATGGTTTTTTTTTTTAAAACTACTTATTTAAAAATAAATATTAAATATAAAAATTGGAAGACCAATACAAACAATATACACATATGTTTTACCCAGATTCACCTAGTATTAACATTTTACCACTTTGCCTCCTTATTTGTGTTCTGTCTCTCACACAGATATATTGCAGATGGTGAAGGCTTTAAAATTTTTAATGTAGTATAAAGAGATGTTCAGAGATGGGAGAAAGCACTTCTAACTGGGAAGAAATAATAAGGGAACTGGCCTTCAGCAAAGTGTCAAATGTTCAGAGATCTGCTTGCAGCAGATGACAGTTACGGAGGTGTCCAGTAAGGTCTAGAAAGAAGTCAGGAGGCAGCTCAGCTGTTCCAGTACCAAGGACTTCTACTAACGGACAGGAGATACTGACAGGTTTGAGTAAAAATGAAATAATATTCTGCAGTGCTCAAGCTAGACAACAGTGCCTAATATTTCCTTGACTATCTGACCTGACAACAAAATGGTTTCTGTCTAGGATTTTTCACCTTTCTTTTAAAAAACAGAGACCCATTTATCACATCCATTTTCTCACCTGGGTTATTCATAAATGAAATGATAAAATTAAGGATCATAGAAAAAATTAGGCTCCTGTTATTTCATGTGATGAGCTCATTTCTGGGCAGAGTTACTCTGGATGAGTTAAGTAGTAACTGAAACTGTGCTTCACTCCTGAACCTTTGGAATCCTGCTTTTAATTATCATTGAAATGCCACAAGAGATGCATTCAAACGGTTTTTGATAAGACAAAAACTAACAAACTGAATCCAACTGCTACAGGGAGAATTTTTTAATTTCACAGGTGGTTGAAAAATGTACTATGGCAACATAAAGGAGAAGATGTCGCAAGGGCCACCTGTGACATAAGAATCCATTAATGAGGAAAGCACTATTACCTTGGTTAGAAACACCTTTATTCATAACAAAACTTAAAGCTCCTCTATCTGATCATCTTAAAGAATTTCAAAGACCCATTTTGCAATATCCACTACTATATCTAAACACAAATCAACCTTTATTTCCTTTATTGCTCCCTTGTCAAAGTCTCTTTGGATTTCTCTTAAGTGTCCGGTATTTCAGCACTCTTATCTCTCACATGGGTTGTATTTATGTGTTGTTCTTATAAACAAACACATCTACAGCTGACACTTTGGGTAGATAATGTTCTGTTTGCTCCAAGGAAAGAAATTAGGGAAGATCTTACTGATAAAGTAGTAGCAGAACTACTATATAACACGGGGGTTCTTTTCATAGAAGAAACACCAGGCTGGTCCGAGTGCAGTGGTGTTTACAACTAATTGATCACAACCAGTTACAGATTTCTTTGTTCCTTCTCCACTCCCACGGATTCACTTGACTACAAAAACAATAAAATAAAACAAAATAAAAAAGAAGAAACACCAGTGGCAACCCATATTTTCCAATCTGTAGCACTATGTGCAGCCAGTTAAAGAGAAGACGAAGAAGGGATTCGAAAACCTCTTGCTAGGGCCTAGCTTGAAGTTGGCCATGGAAAAAGTGTACACACTACAAAAATTGGCAAATAATATCAGTCTTTTCCTAGAAGCTGGTATGGGAGAATACGCCACACCAAACATGCCTCTTTGGCATAAGGATTGTTGAGCTGAATGCAATTAAGCAGCAGCAGATTCAGGAAAGCTCTTTGCCCTCCCTCTGTTTGCCCAAAAGTGGGACATAAATATACATGGACAGAAGATATCTCACCTCCCCTTTATAAAAAGGTTAACCACTGAAGACAATTTCAGACCCTTTGGGCTTGGAGGTGGTACTAGAGGAATCTATGTTAACAAGATTTATCTGCCAGTTACTTGCCTTCCCCCACATTGCTGCCCCTAGAGATGGAAAGCCGTTTTCCTTGTCTTTGTCACTTCTCTAAAAATTTACTGTTCTTTGTTGAAGATGCCATATAAGCTGGAATTCAAAGCCATTTCTTTGAGAAGTGCTCATTCTCTGGTTATGTCTCATGCACATATGAAACAAACCTGTTAAGAAGCCTCTGTTTTTCTCTTGTTAAACTGTCCTTCGTTACAGGGCTACACTCCAAGTAAGAACTTATGAGAGTTGAAGAAAAAATTATTTTTTTTCCCTACACTGGTTATTAAATGTGACCAGCACATCACTGCTTATTAAGGATCTTCGGGTTATGATTCTGTTTTTATAAACGCTGGACCATTGACAAGTAGAACAGAGTGAAAGAAAAATGTGCCGCCCTTAGGAAGCTGTTGTCTGTCAATGGTTAATAACATTGAATTCACCCCAAAAAGGCAAAGAGGAAGAGAACAATGTTCAGAGAAGACTGTGGACAGGGAAGATATTCCGTATAAAAATGATCATAGTTGAGTTCCTTAAAATACCAATTATAAACACATCTCCATTATTTCACAGATAGGCCACTGACTGATGGTTACAAAGAACATGAGCTGTCAAGATAAGACTATAAGAAAACAAAAGAAAAAACATACATACAAAAAAAACCCTTTAGAAATAAAATACATTACATCAAATTCTTGGCATCCTGAATATGCAAGAAAGTTGAATACACAAGTCATGGTGAAAACTATTAGTCCTTTTTGTGCATAACTTGATGTCTACCAAGCAAATGATTTTCCCTAATTGAGTTTTTTTTAATAGACAAGCTTAATGCTAGCACAAAATAGAATGACAATTAATTTAATGTGAGAGGCAGAGAAAATAAATATTTAGAAAGAAGAGGGATACATCAGGATTTCACAGATAGGATAATATTAGACAGATTAAAGAAAAAATTTTGTCTATTATTCCTAACTATATATGTTTATCAAAAGTAGGTATTTGAGAGAAAAAAAATTTACTTAAAGGCAAAAGCCACATTATTGACAAATGTCTCCAGTACCATTTGCACTATCATTTCACTTTTCTGAATTTTTCACTTTGTTCCTTTACCTTTGTAAATTTTTAATCTTTTAAAATTATGTAGTTATGTTAGGGTGGTCTACATCCTCTTTCCTTCAGGAAGGGAAGATTCATGGATTTCAACCTTCTTGCTAGAAGCCAGGAAGAACTAAGTGCCATGTAGGTTTCCTTGGAAGACATCGAATGATCATCACTCAGTTTCATGCACAATCACTTCTTTAACAAGAGTAAGCATTAGTCATACCTATAAATTAATTCTGCCTCTTAGTCTACTACTAAGATCTGAAAACTCTATGCTTTTCTTCACATCAAATATGGTCTAAGCAGTCTTTTCGTTTTATTTTTCCAGAAAGCTTTCACAGTAAAAAAAGAGACCTAAGGGTATTTTCTCCTCTTGTTGCACAGAGTGACGGTACAGAATGTGCATAGAGCCCACGCAGAAAAGTTAATAATATTCTACGAGGAGTCTATTTTTAGACTAATAGAACTAGTTTACGCAAAGCAAATCTGTAAGGCAAAAAGAAGATCTTTAAATGTTTGAAATAATTATGGAGAAACTTTAAGAGAAAAAGTAACCTTTCTCTTTCCCACATTGAGTCTAAAATAATGCATTCAATAATTAATGCAAAGGCTAAGCCATTTTGTGAAGGCTTTTTAATTGCTCGTATTGATCATGACCTAAATTTGCTTCTGCACAGTTTATAGAGCTGCATTAGGCACTGGAACCAAAACCCTCGGGGAAGAAAAGCCTCAGCCTCCTAACATTACTAAATGGTAGAACAACTATTTACATTTATTAACGTGGAGACAAAGATCACTTTGTTGGTAGATCCGATAACTAGGGCTTCACTGGCTAAAGCTGTATTAAAATACGCTTTTTCAACAGCCAGGGATTCTCCCATTGGGTTTTGGTAGACCAGAATTTTAGCCTACCCAGAGAAGATAAATCTCTCAGTGTAAAGACTGGGTCATGATTGTAAATCTACTCAATACATTTGGATTGTATACAACCCTCACAAACATACATCCCAATCTCATTCAGTGGTGGTGTTTCTGAGCACCAATAAACCCACAGAGGCAGTAAAACACACCACCCAGAGTCCTACTATTTGGATAAAAAGCCAACAGCCCTCTGCCTTTGCTTTTTTAAAATAAAAGGGAAATCAACATGCTTTTCTTTTTGCTAAGAGTGGAACCTTCCTATTTTGCTGCACGGAACCATAGTCTGGGATGCCACGATACTTGTGCAAGCTACCGAATACACAGCTTTAATGGAGGAACGTTTTCCAAGTACCCTGGAAAAGCCACTTATATTTTGAGGCCTGAATTGCACATGCCAGTGTCTGGCACTGTCACTCAGAGATTCTTTTCTTCTCCCAGATATTCCTGGATCCTTTGATGTTCTCTTAGATCACTTGAACAGTTGATCTTAATGCTTTCTGCATATGCTCCTCTTCCCACTAGACTGCATACTTTCCTAGTTAGTCATCTTTTTCTCATTCATCACTTTATTCCCAAGGCCCTGGACAATGTATGTTAAATACTATTTTTTAATTTCAAAATATTAATTAAGGGGATATAAGTGTTTTTGTTACATGGATACCTTGTATAATGCTTAAGTCAGGGCTTTTGGTGTGCCCATAACCATAATAGTGCTCATTACCAATGGGTAAATTTTTATCCCACACCTCCCCACCCGCCTTCCCCCTTTTTTGGTTTCTCATGTCCTTTATATCACTTTGTGCACGTGTGTACCCATTGTTTAACTCCCACTTGTTAGTGAGAACATATGGTGTTTGGTTTTCCATTTCTGAGATACTTTGCTTAGGATAATGCTCTCCAGTTCTATTCAAGTTGCTGCAAAAGACAGTATTTGATTCCTTTTCATGGCTGAGTAGTACTCAGCCATACTCAGAAAATATACCACATTTTCTCTATCCATTCATGAATTGATGGGCACTTAGGATGATTCCATATCTTTGCAACTGTGAATTGTGCTGCAATAAACATTCAAGTGCAAGCGTCTTATGATAAAATGATTTCATTTCCTATGGGTAGATACCCAACTGCGGGATTGGTGGATTGAATGGCAAGTCTACATTTATTTCTTTTTTTTTAATTTAAGCTTATTATGGGGGTACAAAAGTTCTGGTTAAATATATTGCCCATGCCATCCCCATCCCCCTGAGTCTGAGCTTCAAGAAGTGTGTCCATTCCCCAGACAGTGCACATTGCACTCATCATGTAGGTATACACCTATCCCCTCCCCCCACCCCCATACCCCCGAGTGAGAACTTCAAGCGTGTCCATTCCCCAGACAGTGCGCATCGCATTCATCATGTAGGTAAACACCCATCCCCTCCCCTCACCCCCCACCTCTGTCTGATACCCAATTGGTGTTATTCCCAAATGTGCACTTAGGTGATGATCAGGGAAACCAATTTGCTGGTGAATACATGTGGTGCTTATTTTTCCATTCTTGGGATACTTCACTTAATAGAATGGGTTCCAACTCTCTCCAGGAGAACCAAAGAGATGCCATATCACCATTATTTCTTATAGCTGAGTAATACTCCATGGTATACATATACATTTTACTAATCCATTCATGAATTGATGGACATTTGGGTTGTTTCCACATCTTTTCAATTGTGAATTGTGCTGCTATAAACATTCGGGTGCAGGTGTCTTTTTTATAGAATGACTTTTGTTCTTCTGGGTAGATGCCCAATAATGGGATTGCTGGCTGGATTGAATGGTAGGTCTACTTGAATCTGTTTAAGGAATCTCCATATTGCTTTCCACAGGGGTTGCACTAGTTTACAGTCCCACCAGCAGTGTATGAGTGTTCCTGTCTCTCTGCATCCACGCCAACATGTATTGTTTTGGGACTTTTTGATATAGGCCATTCTCACTGGAGTTAAGTGATATCTCATTGTGGTTTTGATTTGCATTTCCCTGATGATTAGAGATGATGAACATTTTTTCATATGTTTGTTAGCCATTCTTATATCTTCTTTTGAAAAATTTCTATTTATGTCCTTTGCCCACTTTTTGATAGGGTTGTTCGATTTTTTCTTACTGATTTTCCTGAGTTCTAAATAGATTCTTGTTATCAGTCCTTTATCTGATGTGTAGTATGCAAAAATTTTTTCCCATTCTGTAGGTTGTCTGTTTACTCTCATGATTGTTTCTTTGGCTATGCACAAGCTTTTTAATTTAATCAGGCCCCATTTATTCATTTTTGTTGTTGCTGTGATTGCCTTAGGGGTAGTCTTCATAAATTCTTAGAGGAATCTCGATACTGTTTTCTATAGAGGTTGTACAAATTTGGAATCCCACCAACAGTGTATAAGCATTCCTTTCTGCATCCACATCAGCATCTATTGCTTTTTGACTTTTTAATAATGATCATTCTGATAGGGATGAGGTGGTATCTCATTGTGGTTGTAATTTGCATTTCCCTGGTTATTAGCAATGTTGAAGATTTTTTAACATGTTTTTTGGCCATTTGTCTATCTTCTTTTGAAAAACTTCTGTTTATGTTTTTTTGCCTACTTTTTAATGGAGTTTGTTTTATTCTTGTTGATTTGTTTGAGTTCTTTGTAGATTTTGGATGTTAGCCCTTTACTGGATGTATAGTTTGTGAATATTATCTCCCATTCTGTAGGTTGTCTATTTACTTTACCAATTAATTCCTTTGCTGTGCAGAAGCTTTTAAATTTAATGTAGTCCCATTTATTTATTTTTGTTGTTGCTGTATTTGCTTTGAGGTCTTAGTCATAAATTCTTTGCCTGGGCTGATGTCTATAAGAGTTTTTCCTCTTTCTTCAAAGATTTTTATGGCTTAATGTCTTACATTTAAGTCTTTTGTCCATCTTGAATTCATTTTTTGTATATGGTGAGAGATAGGGGTTCTATTTCATTCTTCAGCATGTAGCTATCCAGTTTTCCCAGCACCATTTATTGAATAGAGCTTCATCTCCCCATTGTATGTTGTATGTTTTATCAAAGATCAGTTAGTTATAGGTAGATGGTTTTATTTCTGTGTTCTCTATTCTGTTCCATTGAACTGTATCTCCACTTTTATACCAGTACCATGCTGTTTTAGTTACTATAGCCTTGCAGTATAATTGGCAGTTTAATAATGTGATGTCTCTAGATTTGCTCTTTTTGCTTAAGATTGCTTTGAATATTTGGGTACTTTTTTGGTTCCAAATGAAGCTCAGGATTATTTTTTCTAGATCTGTGAAGTATGATGTTGGTATTATAATGGGAATTGTGTTGAACCTGTAAAACACATTGGGCAGTATGTACATTTTAACAATGTTGACTCTACTAATCCATGACCAAGGTAAATTTTTCCATTTGTTTGTGTCATCTGCAATTTCTTTCATCGCTGTTTTGTAGTTCTCCTTATAGAGATTTTTCACCTCCTTGCTTAAGTATATTCCTAGATATTTTATTTTCTTTATAAATAATGTGAATGGTAATAAATCCTTGATTTGACTCTCGGCTTGACTGTTTCATAGAAATGCTACTAATTTGTGTAAATTGATTTTGTAACCTAAGACTTTGTTGAATTTATCAATCCCATAAGTCTATTGGTAGAGTCTTTATGGTTATCTATATACAAGATCATATTTTTAGCAGATGGGGATAATTTGACTTCCTCTTTCCCAATTTGGATGTCCTTTATTTCTTTCTCTTGTTTGACTGCTCAAGCTAGGACTTTCAGTACTATGTTGAATGGAAGGGCATCCTTATGTTTTTCTGGTTCATAGGGGGAATGATTTAAACTTTTCCCCCATTAATATGATTTTGGTTGTGGGTTTGTTGTCTATGGCTTTTATAATTTTGAGGTATATTCCTTCTATGCCTAGTTTGTTGAGGGTTTTTATCATGAAATGGTGCTAGATTTTACTGAATGCTTTTTCTCTATCTATTGAGATGACCATATGGTCTTTGTTTTTGTTCTGTTTATGTGGTGAATCACGCTTATTGATCTGCATTTGAAACCATCCTTGCATCCCTGGGATGAAACCCCTTTGAGTACGGTTAATTATCTTTTTCATGTGCTGTTGAATCGGTTTGATAGTATTTTGTTGAGGACTTTTGTATCTATGTTCATAAGGGAAACTGGTCTGTAGTTTTCTTTATTTGTTGTGTCCTTTCCTGGCTTTGGTAACAGGGTGATACTGGCTTCAACGAATGAGTTAGAGAGGATTCCCTCCTTGATATTATGGAATAGTTTCCAAAGGATAGATACCAGTTCTTCTTTGTAGGTGTGGTAGAATTAGGCTGTTAATCTGTCTTTTATGGGGCTTTTGTTTGTTGGGATATTTTTTATTAATTCTTCCATCTCACTGCTCTTTACTGTTCTGTTCAGGAATTCTATTTCTTCCTGCTTCAGGCTTGAGAGGTTGTGTGCTTCCAGGAATCTGTTCATTTCCTCTCAATTTTCCAGTCTGTTTATGTAGAGATTTTCATAGTATTTGTGGATGATATTTTGTACTTCTGTGGTATCAGTTGTAATGTCTTATTTTTCATTTCTGATTGAGGTTATTTGAGTCCTTTCCCTTCTACTTCTGGTTAATTTGGTTAGTGGTCTATCAACTTTGTTTATTTTTCCAAAGAACCAACTTTTTGTTTCATTGATCCTTTGTTGTGATTTTCTGGTTTCCATTTAGTTTAGTTCTGCTCTGAGTTTTGTTATTTCTTTTCAGCTGCTGGCTTTGGGTTTGGTATATTCTTCTTTTCCTACTTCTCTGAGATGTGACATTATGTTGTAAATTTGTGATCTTTCTCTCTTTTTGATGTAGGCATTTAAGGCTATGAATTTTCTCTTTAGGACTGCTTTTGCTGTACTATATACATTTTGAAAACTTGTGTCCCCTTTTTATTCATTTATAGGAATCTTTTGATTTCCTTCTTAATTTCATTTTTCACCCAAGGATCATTCAGCTGCAGGTTGTTCAATTTCCAGGACTTTGTGTAGTTTTGTGTGTTTCTCTTGGAATTGATTGCTAGTTTATTTCCACTGTGGTTTGAGAAGATAGATGGTATGCTTTCAATATTTTTGAATTTGCTTAGACTTGTTTTGTGGCCTATGATATGATCAATGCAGGAAAATTTCACATGTGCTAATGAGAAAAATGTGGATTTAGTTTTTTTCAGGTATAATGTTCTGTAAATGTCTGTTAGGTCCATTTGTTCTAGAGTCCTGTTTAAGTCTAATGTTTCTTTATTCATTTTCTGCTTTGCCAATCTATGCAGTTCTGTTAGATAGTGTTGAGATCCTTGGCAATTAAAATGCTACTGGTTCTTTCTTTGCTTACATGTAGAAGTATTTGCTTTATGAAACTGGGAGCTCCTGTGTAAGGTGCATATATATTTTAAGATTGTTGTGTCTTCCTGTTGAATTGTTCCTTTCACCATTATATAATGATCATCTTTGTTTTATTTTTTACCATTGTTGATTTAAAGTCTATTTTATCGGATATGAGAGTGGCTACACCTGCTCACCATTGATTTCCATTTGTGTGGAATAATAATTTCTATCCCTTAACCTTGAGTCTGTGTGAGTCCTTGGGGTTTAGATGTGTTTCCTGGAGACAGCAAGTACTTGGGTTGTGTTTTTTCATCCATTCACCTAGTCTATGTCTTTTGAGTGGGGCATTCAGACAGTTTATATTGAGCGTTATTATTGATATGTGGGATCCTGTTCTGTTCATCATGTTGGATATTACCTTATTCTTTTGTTTTCCCTCCCTCATATGCTATTGTGTTATAAGAACCTAGAATGGGCCTTATGATAGAGCAGTCATGGTTTGTCCTACTGCACCTTGCAAAGAAAGAATGGGAATATCATAAACATGTCATTTAATAACTACCGTAACTTGTTCTTTCCCCCAAAGAACTTAGAACTCTTAGAAGTGGTACTGGAATCAATATAATTTAATCTTAGAAGCAGAAGCTATCCTTGGAACATGCTTATCCTGCAACCTCGACTAGTTTGAACTTCCCTCTCTAGACTGCCCCTGAAGGCAGGCTGCCAGATGGGACACAATTGTAGCAGACTTTGATCTTTCCCATTTCTATGATTGTGTAACAATACTGTGTGCTCCTGAGAGGGAATATCATTGAACCCAACAAGAAGCAACCAAGTGAAGATCTGGAGGAAGCAAATTCCAGACAAAGGAAAGAGCGAGCGTTCCCTAAGGTTAGGACAATGGATTTAAATGAGGCCAATTGGTTGCTGCCAACTAGAGATGAGGTTAACGCTGCAGGCACACGCTGGATCACGAGTTTTATAAGCTTGGGAGGAATTTAGGATATGTTTTGGATGATGAGTTGACAGAAATTGTTGATGTGAGAAGAGAGGCAAAGACGGGAATCAACTTCTCATTGAAACAAGGCACTGATGATCCAAATTCCAGGAAAAGACATGTTAATCCGCTTAACCTTGAAGCATGATGTAAAACTACAGAGTACAGTAGATTTTTGTGTCTTCTTTATGGATGTTCACTTTAAATTTCTGTTTGTCATTTGTACAGGATTCTGCTTGCATAGAGGAATCAACCACTAAATGGAAGAGGAAGTCAGGGCTATCAAACACCTTGGTGTACCCCATGTGCTTTTTTAAGGACTCAGTTTCCCAGCTCCTTGCTCTAACAATACAGTTTCCTTGGAGCGTGTTGCACAGAGAAAGCTGTGTTTGATGCAGGCCTGGCTGGGATTGCAGTACTCATGCATGTCCAGCTCTGGCTAGAGTCCATATTTGATCTCATTTTTTTGTATGTTTCCCTTATATTTTCCAAATTATGCATAACTTATTGAAACTGGGTCAAAATGAAATCATCAGTTAAGTAAACAATTCATGACGCTTTTGCAATTTGTCCCATCCAAATATTAATATAAAGGCTTAGAGAAACTTTGTAGTAGTCTAAAGTTGAGCCAACATCACAACTCTGTGAAACTCTCCAAAACCAAGCTTTGGGGGAAAAGAGTCAAATACTGGACTGACACCAATTTTCATTCTGGAATCTATGAAAAGACTAATTTAACAACAAAATACAATAGCTTTATAGTCTTTGGTTAAAAAAGACTCGATGTAGCAACAACTATATCTTATAGAATTTTATAAATGGGTATGTTTTATATGATATTTGGAGGAAAATATGACTTTTGTTAGTGTTTTATAAATGTTGGTTAAATAAATGAAATAATAAATAAATTTGAGAAGGGAATTCAAGAGAAACAAAGCTAAATGATAGTTTTGTATTTTGTCTTCTACATTGGCACTTTGCCTTTTCTGTTTTGAGTATATTTTCAAAGTCCAGGTGAACTCAATAACACCTCCAGCAATAAAAAAGATTTCAAATGACTCAGATCCATAAGCTAATGTGAAAAACTGGAAATCTAACAGAATAACATAGATGAAGAAATTAATTTTCAGCAGTTGTTTTTTAAAGATTTTTCATGGCCCATTTTTCAAAAATTGAAACTGATGCTGAAATTTTAAAAGATTTTTTGCTATTGATGAAAAATATCAAGATAAAATGATTAAGAGATATATATATACTTCAAAAATTAGCTTCCCTACACATGAAAAAATCTTACCAAATTTGATTAGTAAATTCAAGGTCAAACTAATTTTGAAATTGTTTAGAATCAATACTAATAAAGACTTCCTATTAATAATGTGTATGTGTATCTCTCTATAGATATGTGTATATGTGTATATATCTCTACATATATGTACATATGGGTATGTGTGTATGTTTGTTTTTAGAACATAGCCTAGTGTTTTACTTAATATTTTCTAGATTTATAAATTATTTTCAGCCAAATTCTAGCAATGAAAAAACTCTATATAGTTATTTTAATTTGTAATTCTGCCTTCTTATTTAATAAAATTCAAAGTTATATACTGGTTTTGAAATTTTAGGATGTCTTCTGTTATTTAATAGGGTTTATAGGGGCATTTTACTTTTAAATGAATATTATTTTTGATTGACAAATAATAACTCTATGAGGTACAATGTAATGTTTTGATATATGTATGTATTCAATGTGGAATGGTTAAATCAAGCTAATTAGCATATACATCACCTCCCTTACCTCTCATTTTTTATGGTAAGACATTTGAAATTTATTCTCTCATTTTGAAATATACATTATTATTAACTATAGTCACCCTACTATGCACTATATCTCAAAGCTTATTCCTCCTATCTATCTGCAACTTTGTAACTCACAAAGATCAGTGGAAGAAAAAGGAAAAAAAACTCTCCAAATCCCCAAATATTTAAAATTGCCATCACTAATGATTACTGTTTTAGAGATACAGGAGTATAGAACACTAGAGAGTTTTATCTGCACATGAATTCTAGAAAATTTTATCTATGTGTACTTGAAGACATCCAAATGGAGCAATTCCCATACAAGATTCATGAGACATCATAGTTAAGAGACTGTAAACGTTCCTTTTTACCTCATGAACAACAGCCTTGTGAAAAATCAATCCATTTGAGGAAACAATATGCATCTTTAAAAACTCCTAAACCTGCAGATAGGCACAAGCTGAGTACATTCCAGCTGTATTATGTACTTTGCTGCCTACTTCTCGTGAGTCCCCACTGTCTTGAACTATTTTAAAAATGATGAAAGAGGAGAAATTTGCATGCTACCCATAAAGACTTTTCAAAATCAGCATCAGAATATCAGATGATATTGTTTTCAAAGAAGATTGCTCTTTTAAGAAAGACCGTATTCTCTCCAGCAGATGACATAGTCAAAGATGAAGGAGTTTGCAGACAGGAGATAAACCTTAGGGGTAAGAAAATCAGGGCACAGAAAATCCAGTCTGCTTGTGTCTTTGTTTTTGTGATTGTCAGTTGGTCACTCAGCTCTCACGCTTGTGGGCGCTGCAGCTGTGTACACGTGCCGGCGACAGTGTGGCTAAGAAGAGGGAGGTGAATGAATATCCATGTGGGACCACCATCTGGTGCTTCGTTCAATATTGTACTGAACACTGCAGAGTGTCAAAAGTCTAGTTAGGCACTTGGTTGTCATCGTGAAAAGGGAACAGGCAGGGCGTCTGTTCTCAGACGTTACAGTAAAGAATAAAGACAGCAAGGTGTTGCACTAATGTATAAATTACAACAAACTAAAAATGGGCTGTGGAGAAATGGTACATAGCGAATACAATGAAGGAAATTGATCTTGTCCGGTTATAGGCAATGCTTCCATGAATGGTATATTCAGGGAAAGAAATGAAAGTTCTCTGCTCCCAACTTGAAAAAACATAAGCAAAAATGTTGATTGCCATGAGGACCTTATTTGCAAAGTGTCACACGGTGTTCATGTATTATTCATTTATAAAAATGCTGCATGTTTACTACATGACCAAGTGTCTACCCAGCACTGTCAGCAATACAAATGAGAATGTGGCAGAACGTCTGCTTCCAACACGTTTACTGACTAGCTGGACAGAAAGACTTGTTACTATGTGCACAGCAGGATGTGTTGAGAGCTGATAGAGGAGCAAATAAAAGCCAGTGGGAGCACAGGGGAAAGGTGAGGGCAATCCCAACGATGCAGCTGCCTTGTAAGGCACATGGAATCTGTTGTCATGCTTTTAAAAACTTTAAGCTTATTTCTGGTTTTGTGTTATGTGTGTACATTTAGTTCGATTTTCACATCACTTCTATTTTATGTAATTACCAAATATTGTATACACATGCATTTTGTGAGACATCTTAAAACCTTTTACAAAGAGGAGAGAGGCACAAGTAAATAAATATTAAGTGAAAATCAGGAAAAAGAGAAAAGAAAAAAGCAGCAACACTTCCAGAGCAAGACTTTCCAAATGGGAGAACTATCTAAATATGGAAAAGGCACAGAGACAGGAAATACAAAGGCCGTATTGGAGAAGGAGGCGCTGTTGGTAAATTGGATTACAGGGTCCTGCATAGGATGGAAGTTTCCACAAACAGGTTGATTTCAAAATATGGAGGGTCTAGAATGGTGGACAACGGAGTTTAGATGTGAGTGTCTGCAGAGCCAGGAAGGTCTGACCAAGCCTGTGTTTGAGGAAGATAATGCTGGTGGCAGTGTGAAGTGGCAGACCATGATCAGATTGATAGGATTTGAGACTTAATTAAATTTGGGACACAGGGAGAGAACACAGTTAAAGAATTCCCAAATAAAAGGCTGGAACTACTGCAAAGATGGTAATGTTTTAATGATATACAAAAGAGAGAGGGACAGGTGTGGTGGGGCATGTTGGGTCCACTCTAGACATGCAGAGTTCAAGCTGCCCACAAATATCTAGGACTGGGATTTCTAAGAGAAGTTAAGATGCAAAGATTGGGAATTATTTACATTCAGGTGTCAGCTAAAACCCCTTGAATACCAGAGACTGAGTAGGGAGAGATTATTGAATGAAAATGGTGGTGAGCCAGTACTTACTTCCCAAGGCCCTCAGAGTTGCTGCAATACTGTACACAGGAAGCTGAACCTTCGCAGAGAAAGATGTTGAAACCCATTCTTGGATTCCTAAGAGAGGGTCATGGATTATTTGAGATATACTCCATACCTGGGGAAGAAGTCAGATCCCAACAGGGTCTCAAACAAGGGTTTTATCAATGAAATCAATGACCTCTGTCCCCAAAGTCCATGACAATGTATATTTCTTTTTCTTCATGTAAGTACTATAATGTGACCACTAAACAATAGAAGAAATCAATAGAGAATATATTTGAATAATGCATATTGAAATAATGCATCAGACAGATGTCACCCTTTCTAATCCTTTAAAAACAGATTAGGATTGTCATTGATAATATAATAAAAATTTTCTAACCTAAAAAATGAAATCCATCAAATTTAATAGGATGAACCAGTTGGCCAGGAATGTCGGTGAATTGCTAGACTCTCACGTTATCATATTGTTGTAAAAGGTTCTAATTATTCAGTTTTTAAAATTACATCTTTAACATGGTCTAATTTGCCAGAAGTTTGACAAGAATAAGGACAAGAGAATTATGCTATTTGGCTTCAAGCTACAATTGACCTTTCTTCTCAGACTCCTCTGTAGGTGTATATCAAATGATTTGTTACACGAGATTTTCCAAGGATATATTTAAAATTAATTAAAATGGATTCTATATTATCCATTCTCATTTACTTGCACTGGCGTGGTGGGCAAACCCCCCAAGTTCCTGTGGTTCAAAGGAAAAGCAGGCATTGCAGCGGGAGGTGGGCGGAGGCTCAGCCGGGAGCTGCAGCTGGAAGCAACGTGTGTGTTGTTCCACAGGAGGCGCCCTACTCCTCGCTTGCCCTACTTTTTATTGGCAATGAAAGATGAAAGCATTTGTGAGTGTGAAACTGGAAAACAGTGGAAAATCAGCCTGAGGCTATGTGCAAGTTGCTCAGGGAGGGAGGATAGAAGCACCGCTAGATAATCCTGCCTAAACCTTCTGCCCTGGAGAGGTTGGGCCTCCAGCAGGACATGAACATATCCTGGTGGTAAACATCTTTGTCTCTCTCTTCTTGCTTGCATTCAGACATCCTCTCCTGTGTAGGGCAAAGGAAGAGTGATTGCAAGCATATTATGTTAATGTTTTTGTTAATTTTAATATGTATCTTAAAAACATTTCAACATCTATGCAATGATAATGCTGCTTACAAGCAACGGCATGTTATCATTTAATGATAAACAATTCTGCATTCTGACTCAGTGGTATTTTACAGCTGGTGAACTAAGGTGATTGTGAATAATCCTGTTCATACCAATGGGAGCTGGTATGTGTGAACTGGGGAAAAACATTGTCCCATTTAACCATTGCCTTTAAATAACCACCACATCTCCATGGAGAATCTCTAACTTCTGGATTTGCCTTTAGGAATTGAGCCATGTTTGGAAAACAATTTTAGTGGATTAGCATTTAAGACTGGGAGAGATGGTGGGAGGAGGCAAGGTGATTTGCTTAATTCTCAGAGGTAGTTTCCTTCCTCAAAATGTTGGGAGCCCCGATGTTATAAAAAGGATGTAAAGGTCTCATTGTGGCTGAAAACATTTCCCTAAGAGCTTTGGAGGAGATTGAGTAGCATAGTTTGACTACTTAGATAAATAACTTTATTCTTCAAAAGATCCTACACTTCAATATATTTTTCATTGTCCAAGTATAAAATCAGAGTCTTAACACTCAAACATAGCTATTAATATTATACATATATTTCCTTGTAGTCTTTTTCATAACCATATTTTGCATTGTTATTGTATGTGTATGAAACTTTGTATCTTGTGTCTATTTAGCTACAATTGGATCACAAGTACTTTCTGAGTAGTATCCAACCTTTGGTAACTGCCATCTTTAATGGCTGCATAATAATCTCTTAAATGTATGTACTGTATTTTATAATACATATGATTTTCCCTATTTTTCCAATATTTGGCAATATAAAGCTGTAATATAAGATTTACAAATTTTGAAATATTTCTTCAGGCAGAATTTAAGAAATAAGATTTAAGTTATCAATGGGTATATATTTTTTATAGCTTTTGTAGAACAAATATACTGTTATAGTTATTTGTATACCATTTATAGCCATACAGATTCTATTTCTATTGTACTTTAATTAGTGAGGATCATTAGCTTTACCTTTATTTTTGACCTCTCTTAATAGAGAAGAAATTAAACCTAACTTGCATGTCTTTGATTAAATAACTTCCTATATGTTTTCTTAATAAATATGGTCCCTCTTTTATGAATTATCTGCCCATGTTTATACCCTTTTACATATTCAGTTACTTCAGTTTCTCACTCAATTGTTATAATCTTATTGCATAATAAATATATCATGTAGTGTTCTGTTGTATGACATTTTTATATGAATACTTTTGATATTCAGAAATTGAAAGAATTTTTATATTAAATATATCTAAATTTGATTATATATTTTTAAAGCTTAAGAATTTTCTTCTTTACCAGAGAGCTGATAAATATTAAATTGAGCTTTCTTCAAACGCTTTCTTTTTGTTTCTAGCCAGTCAAATTTAGCAATGGGAAGTTTTATACAACTTTAGTGATACTAATGTTAATAAGTTCTGATAACCCACCACCATCAGACCAGCTTTCAAATGTTCTTTTAAAAAAAATGAACTTTTTAATTCTTTTTGTTTTTTTTTTTTTTGAGAGAGTCTCACTCTGTTGCCCAGGCTAGAGTGCCGTGGTGTCAGCCTAGCTCACAGCAACCTCAAACTCCTGGGCTCAAGCAATCCTCCTGCCTCAGCCTCCTGAGTAGCTGGGACTACAGGCATGTGCCACCATGCCAGGCTAATTTTTCCTATATATTTTTAGTTGTCCAGCTAATTTCCTTCTATTTTTAGTAGAGACGGGGTCTTTCTTGCTCTTGCTCAGGCTGGTCTCAAACTCCTGACCTCAAATGATCCGCCCGCCTCGGCCTCCCAGAGTGCTAGGATTACAGGCGTGAGCCACCATGCCCAGCCATAATTCTTAAGGATTTTACTGTAGTCAATAAGGTAAGGGTTTAAGTTTATTTGATACTAGGTATTTTCCTCAGAGATTGATAATGATTCTAGTGATACATTAAATTTCTAGATATATCAGGGTCTGTTTCTTGGCTAACTAATCCATTGGTCCATTCTCAAGGTAAAAACACATGACTTTATTATTGTGCAGATATCTTATAATATTCACTTTGCTCATGACCTCCTTACTCATTTTTATATGTTTATGTTTATATTTCCTCCTCAATATTTCTGATAAAATTAAGAAATATTTTGTTATGTTTTTAGAAGATATCTTTGAAATTTGTATTAGGATTGCAATGAATCTGTCAAATCATAGAGATTATATTAAAATATCTGTGATATGTACCATTCTATTTCAGAAATATGCCCTCTTATTTTAGTTTATTCACATGAGTTATATGTAATTCCTATTAAAATGATTATGAGACTTTTATATAATTTTGCCACTATAAATAATTTTGTTTTGTATTTTATCTTCTAAAAGAATGTTTGCAAAGTTACAATTGATTATTGAGTATCTTTCATGTACACAAGTTACCAACAATTTATTCATTATTTTGTTTTGGTTTGTTCTTTTTGATCTATAAGATACATTGCATCACTTGTAAAGATTGCTGTATTTAGCAAGAAGGGCCAAAATGACAGACTAGAAGCCTATACAATGCTGCTCTCATGGAAAGGATCAAAAGTAGCAAACAGATAATCACCTTAGGATTGATTATCTAAGAGAAAGCATTGGGAATTCACAGAGAGGTGAGGGGAGCCACCCCGATTGAAAGAAGGGGCAGTGTGACCTCCGGCTCAGCAGGATCAGAGGTCCCTGGGGAAGATGCTCACACTTGGGGAAGGGCCAGAGGAGAGAACCCAGGGGCTCCACACTTCCCCTGCGGACGCTGCAACCAGAGCCGAGGGATGGCCCCTCCACTGCATTAGGCCTCTGGACTGAAGAGACCTGGCTGGAGCCTGTGCAGCAGTGTTGATCCAGAGAGAAGGTACTCTGTGGCTGATGTCATTTTGAGGTCCCAGGCCCAGAGCACTGAATCTACCCAAAAGTCAGATCCATCGCTGCTGCCTTCCCCTTACCCCTGCTGGGTCCGGAAGGGGGTGGGAAGGCCAGGTGCTCTCACATGCCCTGTGAGTGAGTGCCGCTCATCCCCCCTCCACCGGAGGACCTGGCCAGAGCAGGTGCCCATGGACCCACTGCCTGTTGCTATAGCCTAGGTGGCCCCACTCAGCAGTGCTTCCCACAAGACCCAGAAGGAACACAAACCCATCGCCCTCAGCACCTGCTGCCCACTGTCTGGGCAGTGCAGCCACTACTACCACCACTTGGGAAGCCCCACCACATATGGACCTGGGTGGGGTGAATATCAATGCAGCTGCCACTGTCAGACCTGGGTGAACTGCTCCACGATGGGCCTCCTCTGCTGTGGGCCTGCCCCACTGCAATCCAGCCCTGCTGCAGCGGCCCTGTGGCAACCACAGAGCAATGTGAGATGCAGGAGAGCAGCAGTGTTAAAGGCTCATAGTGCATCTGCCTCTCCTGCTTTGTCAATCTTATGGAGTAGGACTCAAGCACATTATTCAGGGATCTCTCCCTGTCTTCACCAAGCAACAGAGGTCCCAGCAAGGATGAACAGGTATACCTCAAAGCCACCTGATTTGAGCTTAGAGAAGTTCCAGATGAGAAGGAACAAACATGAGAACTTTCCCAACATTAAAAAAAGGTTATCTTGATATCCCCAAAGGATCACAATAGCTCTCCAGCAATGGACTCCAACCAAAAGGAAGTTGCTGAAATGTCAGATATGGAATTCAGAATATGAATGGCAAGTAAGATCAATGGGATTGATGAGAAAATTGAAAACCAGCACAAAGAAACCAAAAAAATAATTCAGGACATGAGTGAAAAATTCACTAAAGAGAAAGATAATATAAGAAAAAATATAACAGAACTTCTGGAAATGAAAGAGTCATTTAGGGAATTTCAAAGTGTAACAGAAAGTTTTAACAACAGGCTCGACCATTCAGAAGAAAGAATTTCAGAGACAAGGCTTTTGAATTAACCTAGTCAGTCAAAAATGTAGAAAAAAGAATCAAGAAAAATGAACAATCTCTCCAAGAAACATGGGACTATGTAATGCAAACACATATAAGAATCATAGGTATCCCTGAGGAAGAAGAAGGAAAAAAAAAAGAATAATTGAGGAAAACTTCCCAGGTATTGTTAGAGATTTAGACATCCAGATACAAGAAGGCCATTGAACACCTGGAAGATTCATGGCAAATAGGATATCACCAAGGCACACAGTGATCAGTCTGGTGAAAGTCAAAGTGAAGGAGAAAATCATACAAGTTGTGAGACAAAAATCATTAAATAACTTACAAAGGAAACCCCATCAGACTAATAGCAAACTTCTCAACAGAAACCTTACAAGCCAGAAGTGACTAGGGTCCCATTTTTTGTCTCCCTAAACAGAATAATTTCCATACAAGAATTTTGTATCCTGAAAAACTGAGTTTCATAAATGAAAGAGAAATAGTCTTTCCCAGATAAGCAAACACTAAGAGAATTTGTCACCACTAGACCTTCCCTATAAGATATGCTTAAAAATACTGTATACATGGAACAGATCAATACACACCAGTGTAAAAACACTTGAAAGTTAAACTGATAGCTCATATAAAACAGTAACACAAGGGAGAAAGCAAAGCAACTAGGTAGCAATCAATACAATGAACAGAACAGTATCTCACATATCAACATGGACACTGAATGTTAGTAGTCAGTCTTAATGTTCCACTTAAAAGATATAGATGGGCTGAATGAATAAAACAACACAACCAAAATATAAAGTGTCTCTAAGAAACCCATTTAACTCACAAAGATTCTCAAGGTAAAGGGTGGAAAAAATATTCCACACAAATGGAAACCAATAGCAAGCAGGAGCAGCTATTCCTTATCAGATAAAACAGACTTTAAATTATCAATGGTAAAAAAAAGACAAAGAAAATCATTACATAATGATAAAGAGAGAAATCAAGAAAAGGATATAATAATCCTAAATATATGTGCACCTAACACAGAAGCTCCCAGATTCATAAAATAAATTTCACTAGATTTAAGCAAGGAAATAAATAGCAACATCACAATTTACTTGATTTTAGCCTAAAGACTGAAAAGTGATTAGCAACATCATAATGGCCAGGGACTTCAACACTCCACTGATACAACTGGATAGATTCAACAAAGAAACAGGGGATTTAAACAGGACTGTAGAATGAATGGATCTAACAGACATTTCTAGAACCTTCTACCCAGCAACTGCTGAATATACATTCTTCTCATCATCACATGGCAAAATTACAAAGAAGATCATATGTTAGGGCACAAAACAAGTCTCAGCAAATACAGAAAATTCTAAATCATACCTTATATCTTCTTAGACCACAGTGAAATAAAACTAGAAATCATTTCCAAGAGGAAGTCTCAAAACTACACAAATACATGGAAATTAAACAACCTGCTGCTGAAAGATCCTTGGGTCAATGATGAAATCAAGATGAAAATAAAAAGATTTTTTTGAATTTAATGACAAAGATGATACAAGCTTCCAGAATCTCTGGGATACAACAAAAGCAATGTTAAAAGGAAAGTTCAAAACCTTAAATGCCTACATCGAAAAGACAGGAGGATCACAAATTAACAACCTAATTTCACATCTCAAGGAACTAGAAAAGGAACCAAATCCAAAGCCAGCAGAAGAAACAAAACAATAAAGATCAGAGCAGAACTAAAAAAAAATTAAACCAAAACACCACCACAAAGGATCAATGAAACAACAAGTTGGTTCTTTGAAAAGATAAACAAGATTGACAGACCAATAGCAAGATTACCCAGAAATAGAAAAGAAAGGACTCAAATAAGCTCAATCAGAAATGAAAAAGGAGATGTTACAACTGATACCACAGAAATACAAAATATCACCTGTGACTACTATGAAAACTTCTACACACGCAACCTACAAAATGTAGAAAAAATGGATAAAATTTTGGAAATACACAACCTCCCAAGCTTGAATCAGTAAAAAATAGAAATTGTGAACAGACCAATAATAAGTAGTGAGATTGAAACAATAATAAAAATATCTCCCAACAACAACAGAAAGGTCCTGAAACAAACAGACTCACAGCAGAATTATACCAGACCTACAAAGAAGAACTGACACCTATCCTACTGGAACTGTTCCTTACCATGGAGAAGGAAGGAAACCTCCCTAACTCATTCTACAAAGCAGTATCACCCTGATACCAAAACCAGGAAAGGATACAACAATAAAAGAAAACTATAGACCAATATCCTTAATGAACTTAGATGTAAAAATCCTCAAGAAAATACAAGCAAACCAAATCCACCAGCACATCAAAAAGACAATTCATTATGATCAAATAGGTTTCATCCTAGGAATGCAAGGATGGTTCAACATATGAAAATCAATAAATGTGATTCACCACATGAAGAGAATTATAAACAAAAATCATATAATCATCTCAATAGATGCACAAGAAGCACTTGATAAAATCCAGCATCCCTTCACGATAAAAACCCTCAACAAACTAGACATAGAAGGAACATCATAACTCAAAATAATAAAAGTCATACATGACAAACCCACAGCCAACATCATAATGTGGGGAAGTTGAAAGCATCCCCCTATGAATGGGAACAAGACAAAGATGTCCACTGTCACCATTTCCATACAACATAGAAATCTTAGCCAGAGAAATTAGGCAAGAGAAAGAAATAAGGGGCATCCAAATCAAGAAACAGATGTTCAAACTATCCTTGTTTGCTAATGATATGATCTTATATCTACAAAACCATAAACCTCCACCAAAAGACTCCTACAAATGATAAATCAATTTAGTAAAGTCTCAGGCTACAAAATTAATGTATGCAAATCAGTAGCATTTCTATATACTAATAACAGTCAAGCTGAGAGTCAAATCAAGAACTCAATCCCCATTATAATAGCTGCAAAGAAAATAAAATACCTAGGAGTATACTTAACCAAAGAGGAAAAAGATCTCTACAAGAAGAACTGCAAAAAACCAATGAAAGAAATTACAGATGACAAAAACAAACAAACAAAGAAATGTCCCTTGCTCATGGATTAGAAGAATCAACGTTGTTAAAATGTCCACACTGCCCAATGTGTACAGACTGAATGCAATTCCCATCACAATACCAAGATCATTTCTTCAACAATCTAGAAAAAAATACCTAAACTTCATACGGAACCAAAACAGAGCCCAAACGGCCGTAGCAATCTTAAGCAAAAAGAACAAATTTGGAGGCATCACATTACCTGACTTCAAATTATATTGCAAGGATATAGTAACTGAAACAGCAAGATACTCGTATAAAAGTAGACACACAAACCAATGGAACAAAATAGAGAACCCAGAAATAAAGCCATATAGCTACAGTCAACTGATTTTCAACAAAGCAGGCAAAAACATGTACCAGGAAAAGGACTCCCTATCAAGAAATGATGCTGGGAAAACTGGATAGCCACATGCAGAAGAATGGCATTGGATCTCTATCTCTTATCATACACAAAAATTAACTCAAGATGGACTAAAGACTTAAATGTAAGACTTGAAATCATAAAAATTCTAGAATAAAACTTAGGAAAAATTCTTCTGGACGTCGGCCTAGGCAAAGAATTTATGACTAAGACACCAAAAGCAAATATAGCAACAACAAAAATAAATAAAAGGGTCATACTTAAACTAAAATTTTCAGCACAGCAGAGAAAATAATCAACAGAGTAAATAGACAAGCTACAAAATTGCAGAAAATATTTGCAAACTATACATCTGACGAAGAGTAATACCCAGAATCTACAAAGAACTCAAACAAAGCAGCAAGAAAAAAACAAATAACCCCATCAAAAGTGGACAAAAACATGAATAGATTCGTTTCAAGAGAATATATATAAATGTCCAATAAACATATAAAAAATGTTCAACATTACTAATCATCAGGGAAATGCAAATTAAAACTATAATGAAATACTACCTTACCCCTGTCAGAACAGTCCTTACTAAAAAGTAAAAAAATATTTGTTGTTGGTGCAAATATAGTGAAAAGGGAATGTTGTCAGTGGGAATGTAAAGTAATACAATCTCTATGGAAAACAGTATGGAGATTCATCAAAGAACTAATAGTAGACCTACCATTCGATCCAGCAATTCCACTACTGGGTATCTACAAAAAGGAAAAGAAGTCATTTATAAAAAAGACACCTGCACTAGGATGTTTATTGTAGCACATTCCATACTTTGAAAGATATCAAATCAACCTAAGTGCCCATCAATGGAGCAGTGGATTAAAAAAATGTGTGTGTGTGTGTGTATGTATGTATACATACATACATACACACACACACATACATACATGCACACACACACACACACACACACACACCATGGAGTATTACTGAACCATAAAAAGGAATGAAATAATGTCTTTTTCAGGAATTTAGATGGAACTGGGGACCTAAATGAAATACCTCAGTAATGGAAAACTGAATACCATATATTCTCACTTATAAATGTGAACTAAACAAGAGGTATATATGGTCATATAGTGGTGTAATGGACATTGAAAACTAAGGAGAAGGGAGGGTGGGAAGAGGGTGAGGGATAAAAGTCTACCCATCAAGTACAATGTATAATACATTATTCTGCTGATAGCTGCACTAAAAGCCGTAACTTCAGCACTGTACAATTCATCTAAGTAACAAATAGCACTTGTACACCCTAAATCTACTTACATAAAAAGAAAGAAAAAAAGAAAAAAAAGAAGGTTATAATTGTTTCTAATATTTATACCTCTACCTCCATCTATTTTTCTTATTGCATTGGCCAGAACTTTCAAAACAATATTAAATAATTAGGGTGATACTAAGCAGCATTATTGTATTTCTTATTGTAAGACAAATGCCTCCAGTATATCACAGGTGAACCATAATTACCTCACTTTAGTATATGTTGAATCTAGGGCAAGTCTTGCCCTTAATTTCCACATGTAAGGCAAGTATTTGGTCATAATCCCTACAGTGGTGTTATATCTTTTTTTTTTTTAAAGGTCAGGGTATTTTATTTCTTTCTTTGTTGAACTTCTGATACATCATCATAGCATAGATTTTAACAAGTAGAAAAAAATGATGCAGTACATATCATTTTTTTTCCTGATAGTGATTAAGCATCAGAAATGGCAATAAAGTTAGCTCTTAGCACCCTCAATTTAGTCCCTTTCCTTAGCATATTTTGTTTGGAAACAATTGCTAGATAAGAATGTGTTCCCTACTATCATTTTATATACTAGTAAAAAGGGAAGGATAAGTATATACATATTTTCTACATGGAACATTTTTGGTCTTCCTATTTACATGTTTACCTAAAATATGTATGAAGTAGTTTTAATTTCACAGTCAACATTTTTCATGAAATGAAAAGTTTTTGCTCATCCTCATGCATTTAATTCCTTAGATTAGTGCATTTTTCTTCCCTCCCTCCCTACCTCACTTTCTTCCTTCCTCTTCGCTGCCGCCACCACCTCCTCCTTCTTCTGCTCCTTTCTTTTTCTCCCTCTCTCTCCCTCCCTTCCTCTTTTTTTAAATGAATCTTCTACAAAGCACTTTAATATACTTAATAAATAAAATAAAACCTCTATTCATTAGTGTGGGGTCCTGAAGCCTTCTCTTGTAGTGTCCCTCTACTCTCTGTGCATCACACAAGGTTCTTGAACTCCACAGTAACTGTTTGAAAACCACTACTCTGGATGATTGACAAAAGCAATCAGTGGGCAATCTACATAAATAGTGTAATAAGAAATTTAAGCATTTCTGATGCACTCATATTTTGGTGTCTAGGGTATTAATAGTCTCGTAAAAATATGTTTCCTAAATGCCTGTTCTGCTTGAAGATGCCATTAGGAACAAGCTATAGAATATCAGAGGAGATGCCTTAGAATTCATTCAATCCAATTCCCCACCTGATGAATAGATTCTACACGTAAGCCATTTTAGAGGCAGGTCATTTTAGCTTAAAAAGCTATAATTTTGAGATAATTATTTTTATATTAGGAATTTTTTTATTTCAGCATATTATGGGGGTACAAAATTTTAGGTTATATATACTGCCCTTGCCCCCCACCCCATTGAGTCAGAGCTTCAAGTGTGTCCATTCCCCAGACAGTGCGCATCGCACTCATTATGTAGATATACACCCATCCCCTCCCCACCCCCACCTCTGCCCGACACCCAATTAGTGTTATTCCCAAATGTGCACTTAGGTGATGATCAGGGAAACCAATTTGATGGTGAGTACATGTGGAGCTTATTTTTCCATTCTTGGGATACTTCACTTAGTAGACTGGGTTTCAACTCTATCCAGGAAAACATGAGAGATTATATATCCCCATTATTTCTTATAGCTGAGTAATACTCCATGGTATACATATAGTGGTGGTATATCTTGTTAACTGCATTTCTGTTTATCTAACTTAAAGGATTTACTACAGAATACTATGGAAGTAGGAAACTTAGGAAACACAGAAGTCCTAGACATCATTATTGTCTTCACAACTTTGTAATCAAAAGAATGTACTTTGGGCCGGGCACGGTGGCTCACGCCTGTAATCCTAGCACTCTGGGAGCCCGAGGCAGGTGGATCATTTGAACTCAGAAGTTCGAGACCAGCCTGAGCAAGAGCGAGACCCGGTCTCTACTAAAAATAGAAAGAAATTAACCAGACAACTAAAAATATATAGAAAAAATTAGCCAGGCATGGTGGCACATACCTGTAGTCCCAGCTACTCGGGAGGCTGAGGCAGGAGAACTGCTTGAGCTCAGGAGTCTGAGGTTGCTGTGAGCTAGTCTGACGCCACGGCACTCTAGCCTGGGCAACAGAGTGAGACTCTGTCTCAAAAAAAAAAAAAAAAAAAAAAAAAAAAAAAGAATGTGCTTTGCTCAATTCCTCTATTGGACTTTGAGTAAAATATGATTAGAAAGATAGACCATAACCAGTAGAAAAATAAAATCTAGTTAAAACCACCAATGATAAGATTAACATGTTATGGTAAGCCAGGAATATTTCAGAAAATATTTATAAACATGTAAAAGAAAAAAAGTACAGATTTTGTACTTGATGATAATGAAGTGTAAAGAATGCAACAACACACTGTTAGCAAATATTCACTCATAATTTTTTCAGTCTATATGGCAGAAGGAAGATAGGAGTGTTTTTGCAGTAAGATTTTACCATTTCTGACCAGAAAGTTTTATCTCATTCTTTTACTTAGTGAACTAAACAGGCTAAGTAAGATGTTACAGAATAGAATTTACAAAACAAAGTTCGATTTTAAGATGACCAGGCCTTGAGATGTATAAAAAAAGAAACTTGTTCGAACATTACAGTGGGTAGTGGAAGAAAACAAAATCTGGTATGGGAGAGTAGAAGAGAGTGGAGTGAGGACAGTCACTGGTCTCAGGGCCCTGTGCCCGAGTTCACTGAATACACAACGGTTACACACCATAGTTGATTTTTGCCAAGATGCAAAATTAACCAAAACTTTCTCAGAAAGAGTCTCTTAATTTCTAAAATTAGCAATTAAAAATTAATGGTGATTTTTGTGGCTATCCATTCGAAAACCCCAAATGTAAATTCCCCAAATCAGACTACAATTCTCTAAATTAACATAATTGGCATATCAGAGGTGGAGCAACACGATTTAGACAGTTGTGTCACGCTGGAAATAGATGATGAACATAATGGAGTTATATTATGACCCTCTAACTGAGGAGGTCGTGGAATGTGGCATTTCATGTATCAATAAAACATAGAAAGGACATAGCAACACCAGCAGGGAAGAACCACATCTGTTTGCACATTTTACATGGCAACTATTACTGTAACATAAATATAGTATGATGAACAAATATTATTTGATAGGAAAATGATAACTTAAATCATGTTACATTCTAGGAGGTACAAATGAACACAGGCAGATTTTCTCCCTGAATTGGTCTTTAAAGCACTCCATTAAACTATCCTTATATAAGCATGTTATTTTAAAGCATAAATATAGTATAAAATACTCCCTAGTTGCAACAATGCATCCTTGAAATATCCATTAAATATTTTCCAAGGACCCACATTTGTCATGAGGAAATACTTTAGGAATGGGTAGAATCTAGTTCCATTTTTCAGATCTTTAATATAGAAGCAGTTATCAATCAATCTTTTAAAAAACATAAATTTGTTTTGCCATGAGCTTTTATTTGGGCTTCCAGTTTGACACATGTTAAAGCTTTTAGGTCTCTTAAAATTTAGGAGCTTTTAGCTTTTTAGGTCTCATAAAATTTAATGAGAATATGCTCATTATTCTGTAAGGCCCAGAAAATAACTTCCCCTTCTTCCTTTTCTCCCTGCCTGAAACATTTCCCGAGTGCCTAGCTAGGTCACAGCAAAGTGCTAGGCTCTGGCAGGGGGACGGTGATGACTAGCAGAACATGGTACTTGGCCTCCGGAAGTTCACAGGTCAGTGGGATGCAGAAATATTCACATCTAATTACAAAATAACCAGGTACGTTCAGTGGTAAGTGTGTGTGGACACAGGGTGCTTTGAGAGACAGAAGAGCAGCTTCCCACTCAGCCTGAGGAGGCTGAAAGGACACAGGAGAGGAGGCAGCTGTGTTAAGGCCTCAGCTTTTTCTCAAAATTCTTTCCTGATAGCATCTGCACGAAAACAACAGGCTTAGGATTTACCACCATTTCTAGATTTGACTGTCAAATAACACACGGTCCATAATTTTAAATCTGGTTGACTATAAAACTCTTCGTAGTAAAAATGGGAAGTAACAGAAACCCAGTCATTATGCATTCATGTTCTATAATATTTAACTCTGCTTAATGGCCGTAATTCTTTCAACTGTCTGTACATAATAGTGTCAATGAAACTAGAATAGTTTGAATAAGTGCTAAGGAGCAGACTCTTTCTTTTTAAAAATGGTAATAATAGCATCCTCAAAAACACAGCAGATTGCTTTGCCTTCCATAAAATCAGGACAAGAAGGATGCTATTCTTTTCACCCTCCAGTAAACTCAAAAGGTGGGAATGATGCCAAGATAATTCAATGAGCAGGAAGTCATTTTCCCAGGAAATTTCAAAATATCATTAATTCACTTTGATTTTTTACAATGATTATAAAACATTTATAAGGCTGGCTGTGTTTCACGGTTTTAACTGGCAGGACTATTCTTTCCTATTGCAGGGCATCTCTTTAAAAACATCCTCCCTCTCTACCATCAATTTTACAATGGAAAATCCAGGCAAAGTGTTTTATTCTTGTTTAACCTTGAAAAGTATATGGTATGCTCAATGGAAAATCTATTACTTAATTAGTTTTAAGAGATTTGACATCAAATAGGAACACATTTGAAATACAGATGAAGTAAGAGGTAAAAGAATTCAGTTTAGAATTGTAAAGGAAAGTGTTGGCTGTTCTTTGAAGGTCAATGTCAACTCCTTCCCTTAAGTTCCCTCAAAAGACTATATACCTTGGAGGATGCAGTAATAACTGTAGTGAGCATCTTCCCACTTTATTTTTCCTTGTTTTCTTTTGTAATTCACTTGCAATTTAAGTTGACTTTTTTCTCCCCAACATACTAGCTGTCTATCATGTGTAATAATTTTGAAATCTTCTTTCTAACTGCTTAAGGGGAAAACATGAGATTGAAGATAATAGATAAAGAAATAATTTCCAGGCAGTATATTCAGTGCTTTTATTGGAGAAGATATAAGTTGTTATGGGAAGCCTGAAAAGGATGTTGCCAGACGCCTGAGGAGGTAAAAGAAGGCTTTTCAGAAGTCACATCTGAGCATGGCCTTACGGGATCTGTAGATGTTCTCAGGAGGTTAAGAAGAGAAAGAAAGTGTTAGACAAAAACACACAAAAACTGACACACATACAGAGCAGGTCATAACAAGAGATCCTTTTGGAACTCTGAAGAGGTGAGTAGCAGTGTGAGGTACAGCACACAGCACCGAGGGGACGGGGCAGGACAGGGGAGACCAGGAAGCTGTCGCTGGCCTGCGAGGATCTTACACACCAGGCCAAAGATTTTGGATTTTATCCTTTGGGCCTTCACCATCCAATATCACTATCTATAGGTGGCTATTTAAATTTCAATGAAAAAGAAATACAAACCAAAATTCAGTTCCTCAGTGGCACTGGACACATTTCAAGGGCTCAAGAGGCACGTGGGACTCGTAGCTCCCACACTGGACAGCACAGACACAGACCGTTTTCACAGTCACTCACAGCACTAATGGACAGCGCTGCTTTCAATAAGTGGAAGCCACATCAACTGCTGATTAGAAAGCAAGAAACTGGCCTGATGAAAGCTGTGGTTGATTAAAAAGGTAACTCACATACGTGAAAAACTGGCATACAAGTGAAAGGGACTGCAGGGGGCCAGTAAGCAGGAAATTATTTAGCAACTCCACTGAAACTGTAGCTGTGGGGAGGTGGAGAAAGTTGCTATTTCAGAAGATTTCAAGGTGTAGACTCAAGAGGGCTGTGCTAAGTTTCCAGCGTAGATGACTGAGTGGACGGTGACACCTTCACTAGAAGCCACTAGAGGAAATGATAGTGAGCTAAATAGAGGAGATTATTTTTTGATCTGTTGAGTTTGAGGTGCCTGGGACTCAGGGACTTAAGGAGGAGGTTTGAGTCAATAGGTCTCAATAGTGATTTCTGGTCAGTTTTTCCTTTATAATTGACTTCCTTTCTCAACTGCCCAAAACAAGCATTCTAAGCTTCCAGGCAACTCCCAGAGCTTTCAAACTAGGTTAAACGAGAAAGGAGAGCTGAGGTTCAAGTTGGCAAAAATGATGACTTAGTCTCAGTGTAGGTTTTCTCACTTCATTTTACCACCCAACCTGCAAACCAGCAGTGCACAGGAATTATGCCAGCGGAGGGTACCAAGAAGTGTCTGCTGCTCCCTGATGTCACCGTAGTTCCTTCTGAGGATCAGTAATGCCCACACAGGTCACAGGAAAGGAACTGTGGCTTCCAGTCTTTAGTATGCGTTAGCCTGGAGAGGGCCCACGTCAGCATGCAAGTGTCTGCCTGATATCAGATAAGGGAATTCTTTTTGCACCACAGTTAAAGGCTTTAGTATTCTACCTCTTCCTTCTTCATGCCCCTTCACTTCTCTTTCCCATCCTCTTTATTCTTCACTATTCACTACATCTCCTACTTCACAAAGAAAACAGAAAATTGGATAGCCACATGTAGAAGACTGAAACAGGATCTGCACCTCTCACCTCTCACAAAAATCAACTCACGGTGGATAACAGACTTAAACCTAAGGCATGAAACTTTCAGAATGCTAGAAGAAAATGTTGGAAAAACTCTTATACACAGAGTTTATGAAGAAGATCCCACAGGCAATCACAGCAACAACAAAATAAATAAATGGGACCTGATCAAATTAAAAACCTTCTGCACAGCCAAAGAAACCATCATGAGAGCAAACAGACAACCTACAGAAAGGGAGAAAATATTCTCAATGCCACATATCTGATAAAGGGCTGATAACTAGACTCTATATAGAACTGAGGAAAATCAGCAAGAAAAAAACAAACAACCCCATTACAAAGTGGGCAAAGGACATGAACAGAAAATTTTCAAAATAATGGCCAAAAAACATATGAAAAAATGCTCAACATCTCTAATCATCAGGGAAATGCAAATCAAAACCACAATGAGATATCACTTATTTCCAGTGAGAATGGCTACTATCAAAAAGTTCCAAAACAATAAATGTTGGCATGGATGTGGAGAGATAGGAACACTCATACACTGCTGGTAGGACTGCAAACTAGTGCAACCTCTGTGGAAAGCAATACGGAGATACCTCAAAGAGATACAAGTAGATCTACCATTTGATCCAGCAATCCTATTACTGGGCATCTACCCAAAAGAACAAAAGACATTCTATAAAAAAGACATCTGCACCTGAATGTTATAGCAGCACAATTCCCAGCTGCAAATATGTGGAAAGAACCCAAGTGCCCATCAATACATGAGTGGATTAATAAAATGTGGATATTATACCATGGAGTTCTTCTCAGCCACAAAAAACAATGGTGATCTAGCACCTCTTGTATCATCCTGGATAGAGCTGGAGCCCATTCTACTAAGTGAAGTATCACAAGAATGGAAAAACAAGCACCACACATACTCACCATAAAATAGGTATTAACTGATCAACACTTAAGTGCACACATAATAATAACATTCATCGGGTGTCAGGCAGGTGAGGGGGAATGGGTATATTCACACCTAATGGGTGCGGTGCACACCATCTGGGGGATAGACAAGCTTGAAGCTCTGACTCGGGTGGGGCAAAGGCAATATATGTAACCTAAACATTTGTAACCCCGTAATATGCTGAAATAAAAAAAAGAAAACAGATGTATGCTCCAACTCCAAATTCACTGCTACCTTCATTCTTTCCATCAGTTTCTTGCTTATTTCACAGGAACTCATCCCTATTTATACAGAAGGCATGCAGTAAAACTGAAGAATGATAGAGGGAGACACAGAATTTCTTTAGGATGAAGATCAATCGAATATGCTTAAATATTCATGTAAAAGAGACAGTAAAGACCAAGAAGTTAAAGATACAGAAGAGAAAGGATCGTTGATGAGGTCTCATAAGAGCGTAGCTGGGATCCAAGTGCAAGTGGTGGATTAGCACTGGGGTAGAGGAAGGACCACTCTTCCATCGTTATATTAATAGAAGGAAAGGAGGCAAGAATGCAGACTGTGGAGGAGAAAACATCTTGCCTGAATCCTAAAAGTCTTCAAAGGAATTTTCCAGTTGAGATAGTCACCAAGCCCGCCTGCAGTGTGGCTCAGCATGGCTCCTAATTCACGTGGCTCCATATAAATCATGACTTCTGGGACTGGTTGGGAACAGTTTCTCCAGCCTTGTGAGAGGCCATACATAGGGCCTGACTCTGGATCTATCCCCTCTTCCACATGGACCACTTTTAGTCCTCGTAACCCCAAAAGAGCTGAACTGCCATCCACTATTGCTTGTTTATTGGAGCTAAATCCCAGATTTGTGTTTCTGTCCAGGAATACATTCATTTTGGTTTGAATCCTAGCTCTGTCTTTTAAGCTTCTTTTTCCCCTCTATTTTTAAAAATCATTTATGTGTATGGAGTAGACTGAATGCCTCAAATTGTGAGTTATCCACGAGAAATCATACACCCTTTCTGAAGGAATGAACCTGCTACTTTTTTGACATGATGGTGCCAGGCTGCCATTTTAGTTCTAATCTAGAATCTTACCCAACTCTGAGGATCCTCATCTGTAAAATATTTTTCACTTTCAGTGAAAGTTCAGATGTATAAGGAAAATTTCTACACAATTAAATTTTAAAATGAAAATTGGTCTATGTGTTTTTGATACAACAATCAAAGAGGAAAGAAAACACAAAATCTCTGCCATAATGACTTCCTGTACAGGTTGTCCCCAACTTAGGAGCAGGCTGTGTATTGGAAGTTCACTTGTAAATTGTGTTTGGAACATAGAACAAAATTTCCATAGAAAAAATATTACAAATTTTAATTAAGTTTCCAGGCCAGCTCATAAAAGCAAATTTGATATACAATATACTTGAAATATCATAAATTTGCATGAAATAATAGAAGTTAGCATATGGAATCATGATCTGTTTTTCTTTTACACATGTTAAAACACTTTTTGAATCAATGCAAAGCTGAATGACTTGAATAATTTAACACTGCAGTCTTATCATTGGTGGAGTTGGGAGCTCATTTTGGTCTATTTCCATTATTCTAGTAACATATGTTATTGGAATTCAGGATGAATGGAACAATGAGGATGGGGAGAGTCTGACTGTAGCTTGGGGGTTTTGCAACAGGGAAAGATTGTTCAATGGTTCTTGAGCTAAGAAATAAATTTTAATTTTCACCACCTTTAGACCCCAAATAATCAAGATGCTCACTCTCTAACCAAGACCAAGAGGGAGACAGAGAGAAAAAGAGAGAGAAAGATGAGAGAGAGGAAGAGAGAGGGAGAACAAGAAAGAAAGAAAGAATACGAGAGCTGTGGGAACAGCCAACAATCCAGACGTGTCCTCAGGTGGAAGCCAAAATGGCAGCTCTAGCAGACAGAGAACTCACTGCTTGCAGAAATGAGGGGAGAGCTCCCACGTGACCACAGCAACTGTCGGTGGTAATCAAGTTGTCAAGTAGAGGGAAGAGAAGTAAACAACAGTAACTGTTCTCAGGTGGGGGGATCTGCTCCCTCCATCAGACAGAAAAGGGGGAGGGGTTAAGAGTCAACAGACGGTGCTGAGGGTGAGGTTCAGAGGCTGAGAATACGGCTGCCCTCACATGTCCCCACAGCAGAAGGGCGGGGACCCCGGCTCCCCTCGCTGTGGTGCTGGAGAGGTGGGGAGTAAGGTTACGGCAGTGCTGAATCACCACAAGGCAGCCTGAGAGCTGCCAGGAAGAGAGAACTGAGAACTAGAGCCATAAAAAGGGGCTCAAAGAGGCAAACTAAGACTAGTGGGTCATAAAGAGAAACACCATTTTCACTTCAAGGATGGTAGTGAGTTGTGTGCGTATAAGTCAGTGACTGCTTTTTCAATCCTTAATATATCTGATAAGCAGACCTGCCTTGATTAATGTTTCAAAGTACGCTTTTTAATAGGTGTTTCAACTTGTTACTTCAATTACTTGAGTAATTGAAACCGATATAGTTATCAAACCATTGAGGTGTACACTTCCCTGTTTATATTTCGTAAAATTTAAGAAGATCGCATGCCTCCTATTTAAATATATGTATGATGGTTATATTACATCAAATGTAAATCCTTTTTTGGGAACAAGCATGGGTATAAACAAATACATTATGAAACATGATATTACATTACTTAATATGTGTTTGAAATTTAACTATAATTTATAAAGGTTTATTCATTATACAAAATTTTAGTGGGTACATATTGGTGCCAGGGTCTATGTTAGTCTAGTAAATATAATAATATATAAAAAAGACATAGTTCCTACCTTCTTGGAAGATAAAGCCTGGCAGAAATGACAGGTAAACAGGAAAGTGCCATGTATTTTGAGATGTGCTATGACAGGATAAATTGAGGCTGCTATTGTATCACTTAAAGGACCAGGGAAAGTTTCTGTAAGAAGTGACTTCTTAGTAGAGACTCGATACGTAAGAAGCCTGGAGTTAGCCAAGTAAAAGAGGGAAGGGAGTAGGGGGAATCTTCCAGATAGTGCCTGGGATATTTGGGCAGTGACAGCAGTTATTCCTGAGGAAGGGACTGGATGAGAGCAGGATGAGGAAAGCGTTGAGGGCGATTCTCACCCTTGGCTGCCTGCCCAGAAGCAACTGCCCCATCTGGTTTCCAACAGAACCCTAACCCCATTCCCATGTCCGCCTCTCCCCCTCATGGCTTGGGATAAGCTGACTCCAGCCTCAGACCAGCAGGTTCACCCTGATTAAGCCACACCCATCATGGTAACTCGTTGGCTATTCCCATTCTTGGATGATGAGCATGAGAGTAAGTCAGCTGTGGGTTTTGGGGGGAAATCGCCTTGGTATTAAGAAAGCCACAAGAGGAGCTGAAGCTGCTGTTTCTCTTCTGCACATTCTCAAGTTGGAGTATGACACCACCAGCTTGAGAATGAAGTGTGACACCAAGAAGGACTGAGCCAACGTCTTTACAAGAAGATCACCCTGGAGCCCAGCTCCTCTGTGCCTGCAGACTTTTCTACCTCGGCACTTTTGCTTGTGAGATAGTAATTTTCTCACCGCTTAAGGCAGTTTGAGGAAAGGTATTCTTTTACTTGCTACGGAAAATATGATAATCAATATAAAAAGTACGTAAAAGCTAGATACAGAAAGGAAATCCTGAAGGGACAAAAGCCACACCCACATGGAAAACGTCTCATCCTCTACTCTCTGAAGGGTTTAAACGAGAAAACACATGTTCTGCTTGGTTTTCTGGAGAACTTGTTTTGGGTATGGGTGAAGAATGGAGTGTGGGAGGACAGGTTCAGGGTCAAGGTGAACAAGCAAGAAGATGCTGCAGTGACAAAGGCTAGCGTGGAGAAGGATGCAAAGATGGGGACAGAGGCAGGTATTAGTTCAGCTCAGTTTAAAGAGAAATTTTGTGTGCTTACCATATGTACTGCACTGTGTTAGAGGTTGAAGATCCAAAGAAGAAGACAGTCTTTGCCTTCAAAGAGCCCACAGATTAGTAGCAGGGTGGGGGGGAGAAAGATACACACACAAAAGGTCAGTACAATGCAGTCAGTGCATTACTGACGCTGACACCCAGTGGGGTGTGAGAGGACTTAGTGGCCAGCAGAGAGGGCAGACAGGGACTATTTCTAGGAAAAGGAAGGACATGAAATATTCAATATATGCACTTCCTGGTGTCTCACCTACTCCTTCATGCATTGCAATCTGACTTCAGCTCTACTCTATTAGAACTTCTCTCCCTGAGCCACCACACATGGTTTTGCACGGGACTTGAACATGCCTGCATTCCGCTTCATTAAACTCTCTTCAGCAGTTCAGTTTGGGCTTAAAATTCATTTCCTTGGAAACTTTCCCTAAGGATGCAGAGTGAGTCAACTACTCCTTCCCTGTGTTCCTATGCCATGCTCCACATCCTTTCACGCATCATCATTTTTTAAAGTCCATTTATTGTCTGTGTGAGTCCTTCACTGGCCTGTTAGCGCCCTGAAGTCTGGCACCATTTCAGTTAGGTTCACCATCAAATTCACTTCCCTATCAAGTTCATGGTAATTAAAAGGTTCTGAGTAGTATCTGATGAATGAATGAATGAATGGAAGAATGACCATATGGTAATAATCAGAAGCATCAAGTTCAAAGCGGAGAGTGAGGGGGGATGAAGGTGGGAATGTAGTCAGCTCATAGAGTGACTTGGGTATCTTTTTGTTGAGGTGGGATCCTACTGATTAGAAAATTGGAATTGGACTCAAGAGTTATGGTTAATGCCACATATGTGCTGGCCAGGGAAAAGGAATGATGATTCAGGTGGAACAGATTTTTTAACATGATTCTTACTGCCCTGATTGGCTCAATATTTACTACATACATGACACTACTTGGGAAAATGAGCCAAGAGAATGGAAACCTTTGAAGGTGGAAGAGGACACCAGTCTCTCAGAGAACAGAAATTGTAGAGCTAGAGTGGACATAAAGTTTATCTAGCTTAGTGGCTCCCAGAAACAGAACAGCTAAATAAAACCCAAAATTTAGAAGATTCCTGATTCCAATCCCAGAAGACTCTAATCCACCACATCTGGATGGGTCCTAAGAATCTATTTAAAGCTCTTCATTCAATCCTGATGTGCAAAAAGAACCTGTCCTCTAGTTCAACTCTGTCACTTACACTGAAGGAAACTGACCCCGGGAGAAGATGGGTGGCACAGTGCAAGTCATTACCTGCAGAGCTGGGGCTGTAACTCCAGTGTCCTGGCCTTGAGGTCAAGGATCACAGATCAGTTCTAAATATAAGCCCAAGAATTAACTAGATAGAAGTTGGAAGAACAAAATTCAAAGAGGGCGATGTAGCCTGATCTACTTATAATATTATATTTTTGAAGTTAAAGGTAGAAACTAGCTCTTTCAACCTGAGTACTGAAGCTCAAGAATGAGATGGGACCACACTGCAAAATACAAGGACTTTGTTTAATGAACTGAGATCACAGGAAACCAACAGAACCTCACAAATTTCTGGACCTGGGATGACAATGCATCTACAGATGGCAGGGTGCTTTATGCCGAGGGGTGAGTTATTAATAGCCTTAATCATGAGCAGATTGTAAAGAATGATAAACATCTGTTCTTCCTAACTCCTAAGTGCAGGAGAAAAATGATGGACCAACATTACAGTGTTATTGACTTGGGCTGGATATGCATTAACTCTTTTCATTAGTAAATGTTAGAAAGGGTTATCAAGAAAGATTGTTTGATTATCCTTTTTGGTGGGTTCTTTAGTTTAAATCTAGGAGGCATTAGACCTAATCTTTTGAAATGACAGAGGGTGCTCCGAATTGATGCCCCATTAAAGGCCAGTGAGACTTCTGGCCCTAAGTGTTGCCGCAGTGGAATATCCCAGACAGTCCTTAACAGAACCAGCACGTGTGTGCATAGATTCTATTAAAAAGGTTTTGTAGTAAGTCACCATTCCCTGCATTGTACCCAGAAACATCAGCAATCACTCAATATGCTTCTGCAGAGAAACAACGGCCAGGATTTTCCTTTTGTCTCCAGAGACAAGGATAAAGAGTCCATCACTATGTAAAGTGACTGCATCAATACAGGTGGAGTGACAGGGTGCGAGTCTTGTAATATCAACGTAAGTCACTGTAGTAATGAGGCTTTCCTGAATTAGATTTTAGTCTCACTCCTTCCCCCTTCTCCTTTGTTGGCCCTTCTTTCTCAGCTCACTCACCCAATGAGGGAGAGAATGCAAGCATAGTTCCATATTTTCAGCAGCCCTAAGAAAGTCTCTTTAAAAATATAAATACATCTGTGTATTGTATGCATCTTTGAAAATGTACTAATTTGTCACACTTTGTATATACTGCTTCTTTACTGTGTTTATTTTTTGCAAAAGCAGGTATTCCCAATGGGAGTATGTTTTCCCTACAGTATTAGAATCTACACAGGTCGAATTGTACATGACTTAACTCTGTGACAGGAAGGCAGGCAGGCGAGTTGGTGCCTAATGCATAGCACTGACAGGAGGGGCAAGGGATGCTGAACTTAAATGTCATCAAACATGGTGGCTTTGAGATGGGTCCTGCTGGACCACAGGTACCACCAGAGTTATTGAGTTCATAAACCATATCATCTCTGTTAATAACTCCCAAACTGAAAGATTCTGTTATTCATCTGGAAATGCAGAAGGTTGTAAGGTGATTTAGTTCTTTAAAGTAAGGATGATAATTATACCACATCATAAGTCCTTTATGAAAATAAATAGCCTAATTGGTGCCACATACATTTAATAATATTCATGATACAAATATTTTGGTTAATTAAGAATCAATATATATCATATATGGATTATCAATTTTTAATCAGTATAAAAATACCCCATCACTGAAATCACATTTAATATAATATATCAACTTTAATCATTCAAAAAGTTTTTTAGGAAGGCCTAATGAATCAGCATTATTAACATGAGCAATATATAATATTTATCATAAGTGAGAGAATCTATCATCTATAGATGTGCAAGAAATCTATAGATGATAAAGTGGCAAATAAATTATAGTCACATTATTTTATAAGGTACTTTCTCATATGTTAAAGCATAATGATAACACTATTTTCATCTGTTTGCTTATGTATTGAGCAAAAACATGTTTTGGGCATTAAGTACAAAGCACCGAGTTAGATTTTTGAGGGTATAAAGATTAATGAGATACAGTCTCTGCCCTTCCTTGAAGCAGATTAGGAAGAGGGAATAGAAGCCAAAACATGAATGTCAACACTAAAGGATTTCATCCTTCCCCGAGGGCAATGGAGGATCATTGAAGGACTTAGAGGAGCAAAATGATATGATCAGCTTTGCATTTAGATTAGTGTGGGAATGATTTGAGGGAGCCAGCTGGAGGGCACTGCAGTAGTTCAGCAAGAAATGATGCCAGGCAGGCCCAGAACCAACATCAGTCAGTAGGAAGAGATGCATTAGAGAGTGTAAAGCCCCCTGGTTTGAGACGGAATGAGGGCACGGTTATTCCCAAACTTTAATTTGGGCCTCTGGGTAGGTGATGGCACCTGGAAGAATTGCAGGTTTAATTTGGGAGAAATGATGAGATAAAATTTGAACATTTTATACCGGAAATGTTAGTGGGAAACCCTAGTGGAAATGGCTCCCCTTGAAGACCAGGGGAAATATTTAAGTGGGAGGTATACAGACATCAACACTAACAGTGTTTAACAGGTACAGAAGACCATAGAGAAAACCACCCACTACCACCACCATCAACCCAGGGAAAGTTTTCTGAGAGTGACAAGACTTAGGCAAGAATGAGTCTCTGAATCCCAAGATTGAAGTAGTGACAAGCCTGTAATGAAGGCTGGAAAACAGTCAGACAAGCAGGAGGAAAATAAATGTTATAGGTGGTGTTAATGTCCCAGAAGCCAAAGGTAAAGAAAGAAGACCTGTTCTGGGTGCGGTGGCTCACACCTGTAATCCTAGCACTCTGGGAGGCTGAGGCAGCAGGAGAGGATGGCTTGAACTCAGGAGTTTGAGACTAGCCTGAGCAAGAGCGAGACGCTGTCTCTACTAAAAATAGAATAATTAGCCGGGCATCCTGGTGCATGCCTGTAATCTCAGCTACTTGGGAGGCTGAGGCAGGAGGATCGCTTGAGCCCAAGAGTTTGAGGTTGCAGTGAGCTATGATGACACCACTGTACTCTACCCAGGGTGACAGGATGAGACTCTGTCAAAAAAAAAAAAAAAAAAAAGAAAAAGAAAGAAAGGAAGGACGGAAAGGAAGAAAGGAAGGAAGGGAGGAAGGAAGGAAGAAAGAATACCAGGCTGAGGTCATCAGGTGATTCAGAGCCCAGTTAGGAAGACTTCTTGATTTGGCACCAAAGGGTCCTCTGAGACCTTGTCCCAAGAAGTTTCAGTGGAGGCCAGAGTGCCCTGCATTGAGGAGTCCTTGCTACAGAAGGTGAGAAGATGGAGACATTCTGTGAAGACAATGCTTCCAAGGGGCCCAACTGTGCAGACTATGAAAAACCATGAGGATGGATCAAAAGTCAAAAGAGGGCTTTGGATTTTGTTTTTTTGAAGATAGAAATGTTTAAACATTACAAGAAAGAGACATTAGAGAGGGAAACATCAGGGACTCAAGAGAAAGTGAGGGAAACTGATGACCAGATGATGAGTCAGGTGAGGATAAGAACTCAAGCCCTGGGTTACAGATATTAATAGATCAGGGCATATAGGTACAAGTTAAGGGGGCAGAGTTTTTTATTTGGGGAAAGTATTTGGTATAAAGCCTCACGTGTGTGACTGTGATTTCATTCAGAGAGTGGCCCATTTTTTCTCTTCATTTAACAAGATTTACTGAAGATCTGTCTATTCTGGGGATTGTACTAGGCACACAGAGGACATACTGGTAAATCAAAAAAGGTCCCTGCACAGAAAGAACCCACCCTGTTGGTGGAGGGGTAGAGGCAGAGTGTACGTGTACATTTCTAACCCAAGGCAATCTGAAAAATCTCAGCATTGATTGACAGTTTGCAATGAGTACAGAAAAGACCTATATACCTTTCTATCTCTTAGACATGAAAACCAATATTAAAATAGTTCACCTTCTCTAATATAATTGCAAATAGCAATCTCATAAATGTTGACCACTATATAGATACATTAGTTATTAATCTAGCCAAGGGACTGAAATTAATTAACCTTAGCAGTGAATTGCATTTTGGCCGTGGCTAATCAGGCCAATTTTCCACTCTGGAGAACATGATTAATTATCTGGTTCATTTAGGGAAAGAACCCCCAAGAACAAAACATCCAAATAAACACTAGAATTTTTTCCTTAATTATTAGGATTTTAATACAATTCTTGATACAATGTGTCTTTCCTCTGATAATAAAATATGCAATAAAATGAGAATGGCATTTTTCCCTTGCTATAAATAGATAAGGAAAGAGACAAATGAAAAGTTCAAGTTAATCTATCAGGGAAGCTGAGATTTATTTTACTGTAATATCAAATGTGTTCTTGTTATTCTCACTTTATCTTGTTTTATTTTGCACCAGTTTCCCTTTTCATAAGATGTAAGATAGTTTTCTCCGATCAACATCTTACATACCTAAAAGACAAGAAAGTGACAAACTACTCTAAAATACTTTGAAATGATGCCATATGCATAACTTATTTTTATTGTATAAATTTACATAGCTCCCTTGACAATTTAAAAAATACTTCAAGATGAACATCAACTGAGAGATCTCACCACAAAATATCTAAAATAAAAGCTCTGTATGACAAAATGCTATTTTATGTAGCATTTATGTTGCTATCAATTATCTATGTCAATATTTAAAGACAGGCTTTACACTATTTTCACAGTTTGCACAAGAAAGAGTGAACATATTGAGAGACAACCAAGGGGACAAGTGGAGTCTCATTCTTTGAACAGTACATCTCATACGATCCAGGTTTCTGTCAGCCTCAATGCTGTGTTTGTATTGAATTGATCTACCACATGAACCTTAAAAGTGAGTACTCTTGGAAGGACAGCAACAATTCTCTGATACTGCAGTCAGTGTTTCCAGTTCTATGTGGCAAGTAAGAGGGACATTTTTTCCCCTTTCATTAAAGCAGATGGGCTCATTTACTGGCCAAAAGTGAAGAGCATCAGCACTAATTTGGGGCAGCCTTTCTGTGCCAAAGATATTGGCAGATTATTAACACTCAAGTAATGGCGTGGTGTGTTTTTGAAACAAGCACTAATGCAGTTTTCACAGCAAAGGTAAAACATCACATCTCTGGCAGCGCATCTCCCCCTAATGTGGGTGGTCCTTTTCTCCTGCCAAAAGCAGTAGCAGGAACAGATTTGGGAAGGAAGACGGAGATTGGGAATTCATTGGAACAAGGTCAATGGTTACACCAGGGACTTCGACCAAAAGGAGATAAACATGAAGCAATTTTAGAACACACAAATGTATTGCATCCTTTAAAGTCACTGCTTCCTACCAACTGATTTTAAATGTCACACTCTTTAATTTTCTGCCTGTTTATCTTTTATTCACGCTCATAGTCAAACTTTTAAAATACGATTTTGAATGCTTAGGAAAAACATGGGCATGACATACACAAACACATGTATAGACACATTCACATCGTTTTATTAAGAATAGATGAATATATCCTAGGTTAATATATTAATAACAATGACTGAGTCTGTAGATTTTACCTTGTATCTATCTTTGTAGGGTTTCATTTTTGAGACAAGTATAAAATACTTACCCAGAGTAAATAACATCTATCTTATTCCCCCATAGATTTAGGGTGAAGTAGATTGAATTAAGATTGAATTTTTTAAATTTATAGACTTTGTTTTTAGAGAAGTTTTAGGTTTACATAAAAATTGAGCAGAAAGTACAGAGCTCTCATAAGCCCCCTCACTACCACCACCCCCGGTTTCCTCTATTATTAGCATCTTGCATGATTGGGGTACAGTTTTTACAATTGAGGATCCAATATTAACACATTATTATTAACTAAAGTCCATAATTTGCATTAGGGCTTATTCTTTTTGTTGTACAGTTCTATGGGTTTTGACAAAGGCATAATGTTATATATCCATCATTACAGTATCATATTGGATAGTTTCACTGCTCTACATATCCTGTGTTTCATCTATTCATCCCTCTCTCCCTCTTCCTGAACTCCTGGCACCCACTGATCTTTTTACCCTCTGTAGTTTCACCTTTTCCAGAATGTCACATACTTGGAAATATGTAGTATATAGCCTTTCCCGACTGGTTTCTTTCACTTGGCAATATGCATATGGAGTCCCTCCATGTCTTTTTATGGCTTGACTGTTCATTTTTTTAAGCACTGAATAACACTCCACTATATTATTGTACCACAATTTGTTTAAACATTAACCCATTGAAGGACATCTTGGTTGTTTCTAAGGTTTGGCAAATATGAATGAAGCTGATTATAAATATTGATGTGCAGGTTATTATATGGAGATAAGTTTTCAACTAAATTAGATAAATACCTAGGAATGCAATTGCTGGAACATATGATTATATTTTGTAAGAGACTGCCAAACTGTCTTCCAAAGTAGCTGTACTGCTTTGCATTTCCACAGCAATGAATGAGAGTTCCTGTTTCTCTGCATCCTCACCAGCATTCGGTATTGTCCATGTTTTGGATTTTAGTCATTCTAATGGATGTGCCATGGCATCTTGTTTTAATTTGCCATTCCCTAATGACATATGATGTTGACCATCTTTTCATATGCTTACTTGCCATCTGTATATCATTTTTGGTGAGGTGTCTGTTCAGATATATTTCCCATTTCTTAATTTGGTTGGTTGTTTTCTCATTGTTAAGTTTTAAGAGTTCTTTGTATATTTTGGATACAAGTGCTTTATCAAATGTGTGTTTTGCAAATATTTTATTCTTGTCTGTGGCTTATCTTTTCATTCTCTTAAATGTGTCTTTTGCAGAGCAGAAGTTTTTAATTTTAATAAAGCCCAACATCAATTTTTCTTTCATGGATTGTGCTTTTTGCTATTATATCTAAAAATTCATCACTGAAATCAAGGTCACCAAGATTTTTCCTTTCATATTATCTTCCAAAGTTTTGCAATCTATGTGTCTATGATTTATCTTTATTAAATTTTTGTGAAAGGTGTAAAATCTGTCTAAATTATTCTTTTTTTTTTTGCATATGGATTTCCAATTGTTCAAGCACCATTTGTTGAAAAATCTATCCTTTTTCCATTGAATTGCCTTTTCTCCTTTGTCAAAGATCAGTTGGCGACATTTGTGTGGTTCTATTTTTCGGCTCTCTATTCTATTTCATTGATGTATTTTTCTATTCTTTCACCAGTACCATACTGTCTTAGTTACTTTTGTTTGTAGTAAGTTTTTACAAAAATTTTTAGTTGACAAATAATAATTGTGCATGTTTATGGGATAAAATGTGATGTTTTCATACATATTTATAATGCAGGATGATTAAATCAGACTAATTAACAAATACATCATCCTCACATACTTATCATTTTTTGTGGTGAAAACATTTAAAATCTACTCTTTTAGCAATTTTGAAGTGTATAATACATTATTATTGATTACAATCACCATTCTGTGTGGCAGATCACTACAGCTTATTCCTCCTATTTAACTGAAACTTTGTACCTTTTGATCAACATCTCCCTTTTCCCATTCATCCTCCACCATAGCCTCTGGTAACCATCATTCTACCTTCTACTTCTGTGAGTTCAACTTTTTAAGATCCATATGTAAGATCAGGTAGTATTCATATCTCTGTGCCTGGCTATTTCACTTAGCATAATCTCCTCCAGGCTCATCCACATTGTTGCAAATAATAGGATTCCCTCTCTCTGTCTCCTTTTTGTGTTTGTTTTTTTTTTTTTTCTTTAGACAGGGTCTCTCCCTATTCTCTGAGCTAGAGTGCAGTGGCATCATCATAACTCCCTGCAATCTCAAACACCTGGGCTCAAGTGATCCTCCTGCCTTGGCCTCCCAAAGTGCTAGGATTACAAGCATGAGCCACCACACTCAGCCTCCCCCCTTTTAAGGAAATATATATATGTATGTATATTTCCTTAAAAGATATACATATATATATATATATATATATATACATGTACACATCACATTTTCTTTACTCATTCATCTAATGATGAACACCTAGGTTGCTTCTATATCTTAGTTATTGTGAATAATGCTGCAATAAATATGGGAGTGCAGATAGCCCTTCAATATACTGATTTCCTTTCTTTTGGCTATATACCTAGCAGTGAAATTGCTAGATCATATGGTAGTTCTATTCTTGTCTTTTTGAGGAATCTCCATACTGTTTTCCATAATGGCTGTATTAATTTACACTCCCATCAACAGTGCAGAAGGGTTCCTTTTTCTCCTTGTCAACACTTGTTATCTTTTGTTTTTCTAGTAATAGCCATTCTAACAGGTGTAAGATGATAGCTCATTGTGGTTTCAATTTGCATTTCCCTTATGATCAGTGACGATGAACATTTTTTAATATATCTGTTGGCCATTTATGTGTCTTCTCTTGAGAAGTGTCTATTTAGGTCCTTTGCAAATTTTTTTGATTGGGTCATTTGTTTTCTTGCTATTGAGTTGTTTGAGTTCCTTTTATATTTTGGATATTAGCTCCTTATATCAGATGTATGGTTTGCAAATATTTTCTCCCAATTTGTGGGTCTTCTTTTCACTCTGTTGTTACCTTTGTTGTGCAGAGGTTTTTAGTTTGATGTAATCCTATTTGTTAATTTTTGCTTTTGTTGCCTCTGCTTTTGGGGTTATAGCTAAAAAAAAAAAATCTTTGCCAAAACAAATGTTGTCGATCATTTTCCCTATGTTTTCTTCTAGTTGTTTTACAGTTTCAGGTCTTAGGTTTAAGTCTTTAATCCATTTTGAGTTGATTTTTGTATATGGTAAGAGATAAGGGTCCAGTTTCATTCTTTTGCTTGTGGATATCCATTTTCCAAACATCATTTATTGAAGAGATTGTCCTTTCTCCATCGTGAGTTCTTAGCATCTTTTTGGAAAATCAATTGACTATAAATGTGTGGGTTTATTTCTGGGCTTTCTATCTCATTCCATTGTTCAATGTGTCTGTTTTTATGCTAGTATCATGCTGTTTTGATTACTATAGTTTTTAACATATTTTGAATTCAGGTAGTGTGAAGCCTCCAGCTTTAATGTTTTTGTTCAAGATTTCTTTGTGTAGTCGAAGTCTTTTGTCATTCCATATGAATTTTAGAATTTTTTTCTATTTCTGTGAAAAGTGACGTTGGATTTTTGATAGAGATTGCATTGAATTTGTAGATTGCTTTGGGTAATATGGACATTTTAACAATATTAATTCTTCCAATCCACAAACATTGGATATCTTTCCATTTACTTGTGTCATCCACAATTTCTTTCATCAATGTTTTATAGTTTTCAGCATATAGATATTTCACCTCCTTGAAAGTATGTTTTATGTTATTGTCAATGGGGTTGATTTCTTAACCTATTCTTTAGATAGTTCATTGTTAGTTTAAAAAAAATGCTACTAATTTTTATGTGTTAATTCTGTACCCCACAACTTTAATGAATTTGCTTATCATTTCTAAAAAAATTTTGGTGGAGTCTTTAGTGTTTTCTATATATGAGATCATGTCATCAGCAAGCAGAGACAAATTTACTTCTTCCTTTCCTATTTGCATGTCTTTTATTTCTTCTTCTCATCTAACTGCACTGGCTAAAACTTCTGGTACTGTGTTGAATGGAAGCAGTGAGAGTGAACATCCTTGTCAGGTTCCTTGAAATCTATTTTCTCTGATAGAGTACAACTACTCCTGCTCATTTTTTGGTTTCAATTTGCATGGAATATTTTCTCCATCCCTTTATTTTCAGTATATGGGTGTCTTTATATGTGAAGTGGGTTTCTTGTAGACAACATACAGTTAGCTCTTGTTTTTTATCCATTCAGCCACTCTATGCCTTTCTTGCCATGATAGGTAAGAACTTACTACTGCCATGTTGTTATTTGATTTCTGGTCGTTTTGTGGTCTTCTCTTTCTTTTGTCCTTCCTTCCTGTATTTCTTTGTTAAAAGTGATTTTCTCTGATAGTGAGTTTTAATTTCTTGCTTTTTATTTTTCATGTATCTGTTGTAGGTTTTTTGATTTGAAGTTATCATAAGTCTTGCAAAAAAGATTTTATAATCAATTATTTTAAACATATGACAACTCTGCTTACACACAAGCAAACAAACAAATAAACAAGAACAAGGTAACACTAACAAATTATACACTTTAACTCCATCCCACCCCCCACTTTTTAACATTTTGTTGTTTCAATCCATATCTTTTTTATACTCTCTCAAAAAGTTGTTGTAGTTATTTTTAATAGATTTGTCTTTTAGTCTTCCTGCTCAAGATATAAGTGGTTCATACACCTGAATTACAGTAATATGGTATTCTGTATTTGTGTACTTACTGTTACCAGTGAGTTGTATTCTGCCAGATGATTTCTTCTTTCATACTGAAAGACTCCCATTAGCATTTTTTGTAGGACAGGTCTGCTGTTGAAGAAATCCCTCAGCTTGTATTTGTCTGGGAAAGTCTTTATTTCTCCTTCATGTTTGAAGGATATTTTTGCATGATATAATATTCTAGGGTTAAGGCATTTTTCCTTCAGCGCTTTGAATATGCCATGCCACTCTCTCCTGGCCTGTAAGCTTTCCACTGAGAAGAAGTCTGCTGCCAGACATATTAGAGCTCCTTTATATGTTTTTTTTTCTTTTTTCTTGCTTCCCTTAGGATCTTTTTTTATCTGTGACCTTTGGAAGCTTGATTATTAAATGCCTTGAGGTAGTCTTGTTTGGGTTAAATCTGCTTGGTGTTCTATGACCTTCTTGTACCTGAATATTGATATCTTTCTGTAGGTTTATTTCTTTGAATAAACTTTCTACTCAAATCTCTCTTTCTCTACCACCTCTTTAAGGGCAATAACTCTTAGATTTACCCTTTTTAGGCTATTTTATAGATCTTGTAGGTTTGCTTAATTCTTTTTTTTTTTTATTTTTTCTTTTCTAACTATGTGTTTTAAAATAGCCTGTCTTCAAGCTCACTGAGTCTTTCTTCTGCTTGGTCAATTTTGCTGTTGAGAAACTCTGATACATTTCTCAGTTTGTTGATTGAATTCTTCAGTTCCCAAATTTCTGCTTGATTTTTTAAAAATTTTAATCTTTTTGTTAAATTTCTCTGAAAGGCTTCTTCTGAATTCCTTCTCTTTGTTGTCTTGAAGTTCATTGAGCTACGTTAGGACAGCTATTTTGAATTCTTTGTCTGCAAGGTCACGTATCTCCATCACTCCAAGATTGGACACTGGTACCTTATTTAGTTCATTTGCTAAAGGTCATGTTTTCCTGGCTATTCTTGATGCTTGTGGATGTTCATCATTGTGTGGGAATTAAAGAGTTAAGTATTTATTTTAGTCTTCACAGTCTGGGTTTGTGTGAATCTATTTTTCTTGAGAAGATTTTCCAGATATTCAAGGGGAATTGAGTGTTGTGATCTAAGTCTTTGGTCACTGCAGCCCTATCAGCACTGGGAGTGCCTGAAGCCCAGTAATGTTGTGACTCTTGGAGATTTCTGGTGATACTGCCTTGGTAGACTTGGGTAAGTCACAGGAAAATTTTCTGGATTACAAGGCAAAGCCTCTCACTCTCTTCTCTCACTCAGTGCTGAGATGCTGAAGTTGGGGGAGGAGTGATGTGAACACTCCCTCATGGCCACCTGCACAAGGTCACACCTGAAGCCAGCCCAGTCTTCCCCATAGTCCATGGTAACTGTTGCCTGGCTACCTCTGAGGTTTATTCAAAGCCCAAAGGCTCTTTAGTCAGCAGGTGCCAGGACTAGGTCCTTTCCTTCAGGGTAGCATGTTTTCTTCTGGCCCAGGGTGGGTCCAGAAATGTCCTCCAGGAACTAAGGCCTGGGCTCAGGGGCTTCAAGAGTCTGCTTGGTACTTTTTTTTTTTTTACTGTGGCTGAACTGGTAGCAAAGTTCCAAAACAAAGTCCTCTGAACTCTTCCCTTTCCTTTCCCCAAGTGGAAGAAGAATCTCCCTGAGCTGCACTGCCCGGAGTTGGAGGAGGAGTGACACAGGTACTAGCTTGACCACTGCAGCTGGTGTCTCACTGGGTCATGTGCACTCCAAGTCCACTGGATCAGTGCCAGAACAGCCATAGGAATTGCCCAAGGACTGCAGCCTCTGTGGCCCAACTGCCTTAAGAATTTAGTCCAGGCCCCAGGCTGCTTTTTGTCAGCCAGTTGTGGGGCAAGCCAGAACTTCGGTTTTGGGGCAGAGGATTTCCTTCTGGCCAGGCTGTTCTAAATGCCCCTCTGGGGGCACTTGCTGAATTCTGCTTTGTGTGTGTTCCCCTGTGCCAGGGCAGTTCTGAGTTCCAATAGAATGTCCCACAATCACTTCACCCTCCCTCCCCTGGGCACAGAGATTCTCTCTCCACTTGGTGCCCTGGCATGGCACAGCTGGGGGATAGGGAAGTGGTGGCATAGACAATGTAAGATAGTCTTTTCTCCTCTCTTCAGTGCCTCTTTTCTTGATATAAGGTTAAAACCAGGTAGTATGATCACTCACCTGATTTTTGGTCCTTCTGAAGGTGCTTGCTTGCACTGATAATTGTTGAATTTGGTGTTTGTGTGGAGGGATGATGGCTGGATGTTTCTATTCAGCCATCCTGCTCTTCCCCCAGGATAACTCTTTTCTGGTTCCTGATCTTAAACAAAGAAGTTTTCAACTTTTCACCATTGAGTATGATATTAGCTGTGGGTTCTTAATATATAGCCTTTATTGATTGAGGTCCATTCCATCTATGCCTAATTTGTCAATTATTTTTAATATTAAAGTATGTTGAATTTTGTAAAATGTTGTTTTCTTCATTTATTGATATGATCATCCAGTTTTTGTCTTTCATTGTTACTATGGTATATCACACCGATTGATTTGTGTATGTTGAATCATACTTGACTCCCAGGGATAAATACTCTTTGATCATGGTGGATGATCTTTGTACTTGTAGTAAGTCTTGAAGCTGGGTAGTGTCAGTCATTAGTCTTCTGACTGTTTTGCTTCAGTACTGTACTGGATATTTTGGCTCTATTGCCTTTTCATATTAACTTTAGAATTGGTTTGTGGATATCTACAATATAACTTGATGGGATTTTTATTAGGATTGTGTTGAATCTATCCATCAAATTAGAAAAAAGCGATATCTTAACAATATTGACTCTTCTTATCCGAGGACATAAAATATCTTTCTATTTATTTAGATCTTTGATGTCTTTTCTTAGAGTTTTTTTATTTTCCTCATATAGATCCTGTACATTTTTAAAAAGAAATAACTAAATATTCCAAACTTTTTGGGTGCTAATGTAAATGCTTTTGTGTTTTTAGTTTCAAATTCTGAGTGTTCGTTGCTATTATATAGCAATACAATTAACTTATTTATATCAACTTCGTATTCTGTAACCTTGGTGTAAGTGCTTATTAGTTCCAGTAGTGTTTTTGTCAATTCTTTGGGTTTTTGTTATATAGACAAGTATGTCATCTGTGAATAAAGACAGTTTTATTTCTTCTTTCCCTATTTATATATCTTCTATCTCTTTTTTTTTGTCTTATTGCATTAGCTAGGAGATGTGGTTAAATGTAGAATGGGGAGGTGAGAAGAAACATCCTTGCTTTGTCCCCGATCTTAGCAAGAAAGTATCTAGTTTCTTATTATGATGTTAGAGGCAGGATATTTGTGTATGTTCTTTATCAATTTGAGGAAGTTCCCTCTATTCCCAGTTTGCTCATAGTTTTTATCATGCATGGGTGTTGAATTTTGTCAAATAATTTTTCTGAAGACTAGATTTATCTGTTTTCTATTTCTATCTACCATTATTCCCCCTACCTTTTGGGGCTGGGGGTGGGGAGGCCTACTGATGGAGTGCCACATTATTTTGGTGGGCTGCTATTTCTCCCTCCTTGTCACTAGCAGCTACAGATGACCAGATCACTGTTTATTCATCAGAGCTGTTGGCACTTGCATATAGTTTCTCTTTTCTGCTATGAAAATAAATGTCTACAGCACACAAGTGGATAAGCTCTCCAACTTCTCAGCTAACTAATCCACCCACCTCCACTTCTACAGTCACATTTCAAAACTTGTCATCACTGTAAACCTCTTCAAATCCCAAAGTAATAACACTAAAATGACTCACTACTTCTACCTCCTCTCTTTTGAGCTTCTGTGTTCAACTGCTTCCACATTTCCCCCATCAAAATCTGTGGTCTGATTTACCATCACTCTAACACATTAGCTTTTTCTTTATTTCCTTCTTTTTCAAGCTTATATTCCATGACTTATAATTTCATCAAGAATTTTGTCAAAAACTTAGTATCTTTTGTTCCTCTCATTTCTTCAGTTCCATCTGGCAAAATCCCAATTGTGCATGAGTGCAACTCAACTGCTTTATTTTGCCTACATTTGAGCAAACACAGCTGGAGAAATCAGAAGAGGGCAGATGGTGACACTGTAAATTTATAATCAGAAACATCAAAGTTGCCCTCAGGACTATTGAGCAATTTGACTATATTTTTCTTTTCCACTCTCTCTACACATCCCCACGGTGATTGTTTTAAAACTTTTCCACTTTCCTCAACTTTTGACACATTTTTTAATGTTCTCCATTGTCATAGTAGATTTCTTGTGATCTACTTCACAGAGCAAGGAGAAGCTATCATACATATGGAAATTCCATATAGTACCCTTTAACAACCCTACAAATCTATCTTGGTGAACTCTTATCCTTTTTTTTTTTTTAACTTTTATTTCACTAGTGGGGGAGAAATGCTTGCTATCTAGGGCCAGAGCCTGTTCTTATAGAGTCATGTACTGTGTAATGACATTTAGGCCCACAACAGACTGCATATACTATGGTGCTCCCATAAGATTATAATATCATATTTTTACTGTACCTTTTCTATATTTAGTTATGTTTAGATACATAAATACCATTGTGTTATAATTTCTTGCAGTATTCAGTACAGTAATATGATGCACAGGTTTGTACCCTAGGAGCAAGAGGCTATACCATTTAGTCTAGGTGTGTAGTAGGCTATACCTTCTAGATATGTGTAAGTACACTCTATGATGTTTGCTAACAACAAAATTGCTTAGCAGTGCATTTCTCAGAATGTGTCCCCATGGTTAAGCAATGCATGACTGTAACTTAAATACTATTCCTTAAAAACCTCAAAATAGCAACCATCCCCTCTTTTTCCCATGTATGTAATAATTTTCTTACAATTAGAGCCTTTGCCCATTATAATTAAACATCACCAATGATCTTTTAAAAAGTTCTCTCAACTTAATATGGTTTCTCATCTACCATTCCTCTCATTTACAACAAAAATAATTAAAAGAGCTCTCTATACATATGACAGATTATATATTTAATTAAAATATTCCCTCTCGACTGCTGCCTCATTGACATCAGGTTTGGCCATGTGACTTTAGCCAATGAAATATATGCAAAAGTGATGTGTGCCACTTCCAAGAAGATTTTAGAGTAATTGCATTCTCCTACTCTTTCTCTTTTTTTTTTCCACCATAAGACCAACAATGTCCCAGATAATGGCTACTGCCTCATCCTCATCCTGGATGATGCAGGGCATCAACAGAGCTGATGTCAATCACAGCGGACGGTTGTTTGAGCATAAAATCAATCTTTGTGATGGTGTGCCTGCTGAAATTTTAAAGTTGTTTTCTATTGCCCTATACTTCAGCCAAAACTGACTAGTACATGGCTTTTTGCCTCCACCACTCTCTCCTGCCATTATTCCTCAACACACTTAAATCTGACTTCAGGGTTTTCTCTTCACTTCTACATGTTAATATCCACTTAATACAGTTAAGTGGATATTTTTCAGTACTGTTTCAGTTGACCTCTTTATATGGGGCACTGCAAAAAGTTGATTATTACCTCCTTTTTGAAACAATCTCTTTTAAAGATTACTTTGCAGTTTGTGAACACAGAACATTTCTGATTTCTCCTTAATATCTTGTGGCTTCCCCTCAGTCTTTTCATTCCCCATTTCCATGACCATTAAATGATGTAGTTTCTCAAGATTTTTTCCTAAAACTTCATCTCTTCTTATTGTATATTCTCTTCTTAGACAATTTCATCCAATCTATGATTTTATTTTCTTCCTTTATTTAGATGATGTTCAAACTTATATCTTCAGTCCAAACTTCTGAGTTTCTGACACATATATCAAATTGCCTATCCTATGTCTCCACTTAAATACCTTAAAGACACATCATATTCAGTATGCCCAAAACATAATGCTTAACCCTTGTGTTTAGATGTTAGACAGCTGATTCCTCAGCAACAAGAATGGAAGCCAGAACTTGGTGGAATAATATATTTAAGAAGCTACAAGAAAATACTATCAACTTAAAATAGTATACTCAGTGAAAATATCTTGCAAGAAAAAAAATAGAATTAAGTAGTTTATATATATATTTTTTCCCAGTGGCTCCTCTCTATAGGGAATTCCAAAAGATATGTTTTAAACAGAAGGTAATGAAACTAGATGAAAGGCTGAGATGCAAGAATAACAAGGGACAGAAAAGTCACAAATATGTGGATAAATCTATGTAGGAATTTGCTGAATAAAACCATAATTATGTCTAATTTGGGGAAATTAAAATTAGAAAGAAAATGAGAGGACATAATTCAAGACTGGAGTGGCCATAAATAAGAGAAAATATTAATAAAAGGGATGATAAACATACATTAAAGATTTTTTTACTGCTTTGTTTTTAAACTGTGTGTGTGTAACACCGGTATTTAGTGCATCATTATTCTTTATACCAAACAGATGTTTTTATAAACATCACTTTCTTTTAATTAATATTTAATAAAAATATAAAAATGCATTTTATTATCACCAGTTGAGTTTGAAACATGTTTATACAGAAGTAAAATTTATAATTCATTAGAGAGTAAGACTGGCCTAGGTTACTGTTACTTATACTTCTTGAATTGAAGATGTTTTCCAAGAACGAATCCATATTTTGAAACTTTGTAGCTTGGTGGCTTAGTCTATGGTTCTGTACCAAAATAGTTGCATCTTTTTCTATAGCACTAGATGATGCTTTTGACATCTGAACAAGATGTGCTAAGTGCAAAAAAACCATAGTAGCATTGTTTTTGTTTTAAAGGAAATGATTTAGTGGACAAGGTTGGAAAAATGTGGCTAGTGAAATCATGTGGAATTTCATCATTTATAATGATTTTAATAAATATCAAGATTATGCAACAACAGTTGACATTACAAAGGTCACTAGATATGTAAAAGCATTATTATAATTCTGAAAGCTAGTCTAAATGCTTATATTTCCCTGCCAGAAATGAAAATTTTCTTGAAGCTGTGTTAGTGTTAGTTATATAACATGAGACATCACCCTTCCCAGTCTGTACAGAGAACAGAGAAGTAGTCCTAAGAGCATCCTTGTGGCAGATACTTATACAGCCAGCCACATGAAGGAGAATACCTACATTAAAGTGTCTAATCTTTATAACTAAACTCTTAGCTGTAATCTCATAACATCTTTATATAACCAGTCAGATAACAGCATCAATAATTTAAATACAATTTGGAAAATTCTAGCCAGAAAAAAGGGATTGACTATAACATACTACTGAAAACTATGATAAAAGACAATGCTATGGAATCTGTCCATGGTCCTGAAGAGGCCATCCACCGGGGTTTGTTTCACTACTTGGCCAAAATTTATACAAATTAATGTCAAGATTACTTATCAGGTAGTTTTTTACTGATTATTTATTATCAGAAATATCTCTTGAGAAGAAACAAATATAAGATTCAGTAATGTTATGGTTATTCAATTTATATTAGTATTTGAATGAAATCTCAAACACCTGTAAATCCTTCCTTACATTTAAGTACATTTAAGATATGACTCACAAAGACAGAATGTTTGCTACCACTACATCATTTTCTCATGAAGACATGCTGTTTATTCTCCATTATCCCCATTTCCAAAATCCCTTTTTTATGCTTCTCTGCCTTGCTCTGGAGGCCTGGGTGGCTGATCTATCGGGCATATTGCCAAGCTAGCTGGCTTCTGATTGGATTTTGCCTGTGGGAAGCATCTCCAGGAGAGCAAGAGATTAGCAGGTAAGATGAGAAAGAGATTGGGGTATTTTCTCCTTGCAATTTTATTACTTTGGCTAAAGTATCAAGAAACAATTAAGTCTTTTAAAGACCACCACTCCCACTGGGTGATCTCTGTTTTAGGGCTTCAGCCCTCTCTGGGTGCATCTTCTCTTTTCTTAGTGTTTAAGGAAATTTACTTATTCCTGCCATTGCTATTTTCTGGATCTGTCCACATATTCTATTATATATGTATCCTCAGTCCTACCAACCCTTCAGTAAATAGATTCTTCATTAAAAAGTTTCTTCATTTAAACCATCTGAGTGCATCCTATTTGCTATTAGGACCATGAATGATATGGAATGTGTTTGAATCAAAACCTATATATCTAATTGAGAAGACAATATTAATAGACAAGAAATGAACATTAAATGTCTATAAGATACATAAGTTAGTAGGAAATAGGCTATAAACACTGTGAATGCACATATGTGGCAACTTGGTCACCGTGCAATCGCCAATGTGTAGCCCATTGTGTCCATTATTATTAATGATAATGAGCATCAATGCATATTTCTTCAATTCATGTAGACATAAATACATGAAATATTTAGTATTTCATAATTATTTGGAGTTTACCAAGAGATTAGCTTGAAATTTTAGAAGAAGGTATTATTAAATCAAGGATTCCTTTAGTTACATTTAGGGCTGTTAATTTTACAAAGAGAAAAAACTGGGGAATAGACCTATACACTACTCCAAGAATTCCTGCCATCCAACACAGAAACAGATGTTGCTGGTCACAAAATACAACCTTAGTTACAGGAAAAATTATGTGATCTCTTATTCTATTGATAACCCTTAAATGTTTTTTAAATCCTATTTGAAAGAAGCTCAACTTAAATTTAAATGTAACTAAAGGTATTCTTATTTATACTAGAAAGACCCATTAATCAACAGGTCAGTGCCCACAGAAGAGAGAAATTATGAGAAATTTTCAATGATTAGGAGTGTTTTCTCCATAATGATCTTTCCACAACAAACACCACCTTGAAAGGGTCTGTTGGATGATTTAACGCATGTGTCATTTTATGAATGATGGTATGAAGATTATAAGAGTGCAATAAAATTTATAAGACAAGGATGTTGTAATGTAAAAGGTCATTTTTCAGAAAGAAATGTAAGAGCCTGAATTAACTATCAACTTTAAAAATCAGATATTAAGAAAAGGGAAACAAAGTTCTACCATAACAAATGTAAGAAATTTTGCAATCTCTGGTTTGTGGACCTCTAGAATGTAATTCAATCCATGGTTAAGGATAAATTCCTGATATAGTTAATTGAAAAATAAAATATAACAGCAGATAAATGTAAAACAGTAAAAACAAAGTGACACTGTATGAAAACAGTGTGAATTTTCCTTAGATGTTGGCTCTCTGGTTGATCTTGAGCCTCAGATTTAGGAATGTTTGGATTCTTCAAAAAATGAAAATTCATCTCTTTCATAGTAATGTGGCAGAAATAGTAGTAGTTTCAAGTAGGAGAAAAGACAAGAAATATGAATATTTCAAATTCAACTTAACCATCCTTCAGTTTAGTGGATTTTGGCTTCTTCTTCTTCTTATTATTTTCAACATAAGCACATATTTCATTAGGCATTGACTTAAAATCTGTAGCAAATTTTACTGTTGATCATCTCATCCATGGAAGTCCCAAAATATTGTAAGTAACATTAAATAGGTACAGGAATTGCTTATAATAAATAACATCATCAGATTAGCATTTAAAGAATTTATATATTATAATTTAAGTAGCTGTGTTAATTATCTATTGGTGCATAAGGAATCACCCAAAGCTTAGTAGTTTAAAACAACAATAATAATCAGTTGGGTGTTTCTGGTACAGGGTCTTTTTTAGAGTTACAGTCAGATGTTGGTTGGGGCTATGGTCATATGGAGGCCTAACTGGGACTGAAAAATCTATTTCCAAGGTGGCTCAACATGCTAGTAAGTTGTTGCTGGCTGGTGGAGGGAGGCATTAGTTTCTTACCACATGTGGCTTTCCTAGGGGCTGCAGGAGGGACCTCACAGCGTGGAGGTTAGCTTCCCCCAGAACAAGCAACCCAAGTAACCAAGGTGAAAGCCACAGCACCTTTTATGACCTAG
>CM052443.1:41803838-41849861 GCA_028533085.1 Varecia variegata
TAAGTATTTCAACTTCATTTTGACTACTCATAGCCTATCACCACTTATTCATTCCTATACTTATTTTAATATAAGTAAACATAATCCAGATAAATTTTATTTTCCTCATGTCATAACTGTACTACATCAAATAAAATCTTTTGAGAAATATGCTTTCAATAACTAAATGTCTTAATTTTTACCCTTGACTCACTTTGAGAAAAATTCTAAGCATTTACCAAAAATTGCACCAAAAAACTGTCCTCCAAACACAAGGCATATAAAGTTTCTTGTTTTGCTTTGTTTTTTAGTTTCTTGGAGGAAAGATCAAACAGACATTAAATACAATGGTCTCTAATGAATACTAATAATGGTACCAAGAACATCTTGACAAAGTACTGGAGAGGTTCCCAGATAGCAGATTTTTAAGATTGAAAATTATATTAGTGGCACTAAAATTCAATTTTAATTAGCCATGACACTTATATATACTTTAAAGCTGATGAAGTGCTCTTCAGACTAACAATTCTTAATAAGCTCCGTTTAAATTCAATTTCTATTTCCATTTCACAGTAACCAAGCAAAACTTGTGATAACACAGCATGGTTCAAGTGCTGTAAGTTTTCAGTTTGTTCTTGGTTATTCACCCAGGCAATTTAATTTTAAAATCATAAACTCTTTCACCTTCCCTTCTGAGAACAATAATTTACTTTGAAAGATTTCTTCAGATTTTTAACTTTGATAGAAAGAATATATCAAATGGAAAATATTTTACATAACAGTCCTTTTGTTCTTTAAATTATCAAAACAGTAGCACTTCTCTGAATCATATTTTAGCAAATACATACTCCCTTAGAAGAATGATAGAACAAATTTCAAGCTACTTTGATAATTGTAGTAATGACATTACTATTTAATATGTCAACTGACGACAAGCGTTAGCATCAACTCTCACTACACCCATTTCTACTCATGGCAATTCGGGTAGACACTGACATTCTTTGTCTTCTCTTTTACTTATCCATAAAAATAAATCTAAAAAAAGAGTTTAAAAGAAGTAACAGGCCAGGCGCAGTGGCTCATCCCTGTAATCCTAGCATTTTGGAAGGCCGAGGCAGGCAGATTGCTTGAGACCAAGAGCTCAAGAGCAGCCAGAGCAAGGGCAAGACCCTATCTCTACAAAAAAATAGAAAAATTAACTGGGCGTGGTGGCACGTGTGTGTAGTCCCAGCTAATTGGGAGGCTGAGGCAGGAGGATCACTTGAGCTCAAGAGTTTGAGGTTGCAGTGAGCTCAATGATGATACCACTGCACTCTAGCCAGGGTGACAATAAAAGACCCTGTCTCACAAAAAGAAAAAACAAAAAGTAGTAGTAACAGAAAAGCATATAACAACAACAACAAAAAAAAGCACGTGCACATGTGGGTAGACACTGGAATCTATGTTTTAAACTTTCCTTCCTTTCTCCTTTTTTTTTTCTTTCATTTCTTTCTCCTCCCCTCCCCTCCCCTCTCCTTTCCTTTCTTTGGTATGAGATGAAAAAGAAAATTTCACAGCCATTTTTACCTCATTTGTGAAGTTTCCTGACTTCTGCCCAGGTCAGGGTTTTTCCCTTTTCTGAGCTCGCCCAGAACGTTTTTGTCCCCTTTCCAACACTTGTCCTACTCAGACCTGTTTTCCAGCTCACTGGAAGCACATACTCTTCTGCCACTTGATGAAGCACTCCTTGAAATTAAAGAGAACGACACATTCATCTTGTGCCTCATGGTGGCCGCCACAGAGCGGACACCCATTAACTATGTATTAAATTGGATTTTAAGAACATCTTTTATGTTAAAAATTCCAAAATTGCATATATTCAATGTAGAGAACTGGGGAAGCACAAGAAAGAGAAAAAAAAGGAAAAAGAAATTTCCCTAGAAGGTGGGTACTATTGTTACCCCACTTAGAGATCGGAAATTGAGGCTCAGAAAGGCTACATTGTCCAAGGATGCGGCTCCAGCATCAGCTTATCATTCACCCCGTGGGCAGGGGCTGTATAATAACGACACCCTCTGATAGGTATTAAAGAACTGTCCGAAGCTGGAAATCATAAATGTGTGACAGCCAATTAGGAGAAATATTCTCTTTCCTCTTGCATTTATTGACTCATTTATCATATTATTTAATAAATCCCTGCCAAATATTAGGAACCGTATTTGTTAGAAGCTCTCTAGCTGCCTAGAAGCAGAAACAGAAGGGTTAAATTTACATGTGGGCTCAGGGCATGTTGAGTCTCATGACTACAAGGAAAAGGAATCAAGGGTGTTGCTGAAAATATTAATGAGATGACTATCTAGGTAGGGGGTGATATTATCCTGGAGAGACTGAGTATTCAGAAAAATAAGACTCTGAGTGATTAATAAGACTAAAACAAGGATTAATATAAGCGTGGCTTACTGCCAATTAAAAATTCCACACATGGAGTTGTGTGGGTAAGGTCTAACTAAAGGTACTACTGACATTGGTGGATGTTCTGTGGGGCCGTGAGGGTAACGAGGACTAGCACCTGACAGTGCCCTTTATGGGAGAAGAGGAAAACAGGTGCCAACCTGGGGCAATTCCCCCTCCCCAAATGTGAGGGGGTGACTGGTACTAGGGGTGACATCATGAGATTTAACAGCATGGGAACTACGTGAGAATTGCTCACATCTGTCTGTAAAATAGCAGTGATTCTGCTTATGGAGCCATGATCCATGAAGTTGTCTAAACCTTTTTTGATCCTGCTGGTATTTTATTCTATTTGGAATAATGTGCTAAATAAAAAATTTTGTTTGGTTAATTTTGCCTGCATTGCCTAAATTAACACTTTCTCTCATTCTTCTGAAAATAACAACCTATTTTCAGTACCAGCATGGTTTACCATTTCATAAATTTCAATAACGTTTTTTTTCGCCATCTTTCCATACAGAACAGGTGACTTTCCCTATACAGTGTCCCTGGTAGTCCCACAGCATGGACTTTAGGACCAGATTGCCTGCGTTCAGATCTTGCCTCAGCCACTTACTAGTTGACTGATTTGGGCAAGTCGTTTAAAGTCTCTGATCCTCAGTAACCTTATCTGTAAAATGAGGATAAAATAACATCACCTGCCTCAGGATACTGTGAGGAATCAGTCGGTAAATATACAAAAAGGAGCTCTAGTGTGGACTGGCACACAGTAAGGACTGAAGCAGTGTTGGATACAACTATTATAAATATTATCAGCAGTGCCATAATTCCTTCAGTCATGCAATGTTCCCTTCAGTGGATTTTTGTCAAATCCACGATGTCTTTTGCAGGCCTGGTGTGCAACCGCACCTGACACCTGTGCGGCTGAAGCGAGGCATGGCGCAGTGCAAGGAGGTCGCGCAGTTTCCCCTGTGCTTCCGCGGGAATTTGCTGGCTCCTGTGCCACGGCAGCACACAGAGCTGGAGTCTTCAAAGGTCAGTCAAAAGTGACGCCCCGATTCCCAGGTGACATTTCATAGTTCACACCTGTTAAGTTTGAACTAAATCAACTAAGTTTCAACTTAAGTTGAAAGCTAAATCAACTTTAGCTTTCCCCCCACCCCTCCATTAAATGAATTATTTTAATGCTTCGATGCCATGTTGTTTATTTCCCATGTTGTTTATTTCCCATGTTGAGCTACTTCCATTGACACTCAGAAGAGGTGGCTTCTGCTACATAAAAGAAAATAATACTATCTACACATCTGTCTTTTCTAGCTGATTTAAAAACATGTAAGACCTATGGCCCTACCAGTCTCTAGAATATTAAGTAACAAACTGCATGTAGGTCCTTTATTCTTATTGCCTCATTGTTATTATTTAGCAAACGTTTATTAAGCAGTTCAAGAAGATGTGCTTCGGGGCACAATTCAGCAGGAAAGAGCAACACATAAACAGGTCTCCTATCCTTGAGAACTAAATAAATAAATCACGCCCACCTGCTCTTCCTAGTTCAGGTGTATTCACCCCACCACGGAACACTATGGGATTAGTCAAGATGACGCTATCTCCACTATACTTCCCAGAGGACATTGTCCAAAGCTACCGAGTGGCTCAGTGTTGGGACAGAAGAAGCCCTAAAGACAGAAATGCTGTGAGTGGTTTTCTGTAACTAATCCTGGGCTCACTAATTAATTACCAAGCTATGTTAGGCTTCGGTCCTTCCCTATTTGCAATCTGAAGGACAGGATGGACTTGCAGGTCCTGCACTAGAACCACTTTCAATTTGCATTCATTGTTGGTTGCCAGCTAATATTCATTCCCCTTCTCAGCAGCACACCTACTTCTTTTGGGGGAATTCCCTGTCCTCTAGTAGGTACAATCTTGGTGAGATGACAAATCCTGGAAGCTCAAGGAGTCCCTGGGGCCTCCTTCTGGTTGGAATTTGAATTGAGTGAAAAAAGCAAAGACGGAAGAAGGAATGGTTAGAGTTAACGCCTTGATTGTGAAGGAAGGGGACTTGAGTGCTTCAGCCACACTGTCGCTTCCATCAAGAGCTCTGGAGTGTCCAGATTCCTGCCTTTTCTGAGACCAACTATGAAGTCTTCTCTTCATTATTTGTTAGTTTCCCTAAGATCCTTCTAATAAATTCCTAATTTGTTTATGTCACCCAGAGTGAGTTTCCGTTTGCAGCAAGAGACCCTAATACTGTGGTCCCCAACCCCCAGGCCATGGACCGCCTGTTGGGAACCAGGCTACACAGCAGGAGGTGAGCAGCGGGTGAGGGAGGGAAGCTTCATCTGCATTTACAGCCACTCCCCATCACTTGCATCACTGCATAAGCTCCACCAACTGTCAGATCAGCCGTGGCATCAGATGCTCATAGGAGCGGGAACCCTACTGTAGACTGCGCATGCCAGGGATCTAGGTTGGGTGGTCCTTATGAGGATCTAATACCTGATGATCTGAGGTGGAGCTGAGGCAGTGATGCTAGCGCATCATTAACATTATCATTAACAGAGAAGTTTGAGCGCACAATAAATGTAATGGTCTTGAATCATCCTGAAATTGTCCCCCCATCCGTGGAAACATTGTCTTCCATGAAACCAGTCCCCGGTACCAAAATGTTCGGGACTGCTGTCTTAATAGATGCCATTTAGGAAGACAAAAAAAAAAAAAAAAGGATGCAAATTGTTGCCTGAGTTATGAGTCGATGAAATTCAATATTTCAATATGTACGAATGGCTCCAGTGACAGCATGAATTATTAAACTTAAACTAAGTTATGTTAACATGAATCACTTTGTAATTATTTCATATCACTGATCATGACTAGTGCCAAATGAGTTATTATGAGTTGTAAAGCTATAATAAAAATATTATGCTGCAATATTATCATACATGCAAAATGAAAAATTCCTTTGAATCTCATACCTGCAAAAACAATCTGTAAATGCCATATGCCATTTAAAGTATTTCAGGTATAGCATAGTGGTTGAGCACCCCAAATCCAAAAATCTGAAATCCAAAATGCTCCAATGAGCATTTCCTTTGAGCATCATGTTGTTGCTCAAACATCTTTGGATTTGGGATGCTCAACGTATACCTCTGTTGTACAAGGTAGACTTCCTCTCAGTTTGTTTCATCATTTGTAAAAGAGAATACAACCTTCTTCAGAGTATTGTGAGTTAAATGAGATCTCTGTGAAAGTTCTTAGAAGACCCTCCATAAATTATGATCCAAATCTAAATTAGCCATTCCAAACTATTTTCTATTGAAAACCCAAGGTCAGTTTTATGCCCTTGTTAGGTAGAATAAAAAAGACTGACATTTGAAGTTATTTAGGTCATACAAAAGAATAAATCTAGCTTTTTAATTTAAGTAAATTTGACAACTTCTTGACAATGTTTTGATGAATTGTGTTTTCTTTTAATTAAATAGAAGCAGAACAGACTTCTCAGTGTTGGAATTTTTTTTAACTATGTAAATACACAATAGAAGTTTTGAAAAATAATACCCCCTTTTTAATTGTCCATTTTTGGTAACCTTCTTTCAGAAAACTTATTCAGTAACTACTTATTCAGAGGTTTTATTCAGTAAATAAGACAATGATGATACAAGATAATGAGGAATTGTATGTGAATTGTGGCACTATTAACTCTAATCAAAATATGTAACCACTAAGCCACTGGAAGCAAATGAGCTGGCAATGGGAGCTGCTTTCAGATTTCTTTTAGATAACTGAAAATAGATATCCTTTAGGCAAAGATCTCTCCAAGAGTAATCCATGGACCATCTCTATCCAAATTACTTGGAGTTACTTTTCAATAAGGCAGATTTCTAAAATGCCCCTTCCCACCCCAAATTATTGAATTACTATTTCTTAAGGAGTAGAAAGCAGGAATGATTATTGATGAAAAAACCTTTCTTTGTAACATGTAATTTTCATGAGCATAAAAATTTGAGGACTATAGCTCAGTTCATTTGTGGTAGACTTTATCGCTGAGTAGGCAGCAGGCAAAGCAGGCCACTCTGTGATGTTGGGAGGGTTGTGCACTGTGCAACTTTGAAGGGTGCTGTTGACATCACAGTCTGTACTGCACAGCAGCTCTGATTGCAAGACTTAATTCATATAGTAGCCAGGAAGAAGTTACCAAAATAGCAACTGAGAGAATCTACTATTTGTACTTTTCAAATCTCCAGGTTTTCAATGTCATCCAGTATAAAATGTATGAAGGGTTGTATTTTGATCTACCCTCTACATTCTAAATAAATTATTGACATCATTTTAAAAATTAGTTTATCAAATAAATGTTTCATCATTTATGTAATGGAGTCTAGGTTTTTTGAAACCAAAGAGCTGAAGAAAAAAGAAAATCCTGTGTTTAGAAATTTTGGACTATTAAAGTATTGGATGAACAATTTTAACTAATGAGAATTATCAGTTTTTAGTCTGTAGTTTTTTGGTATAGTCTCAAAAAGTCCTTGATGAAAACAAATCTATTAAAAAATCCATTTCTTCTTTTCTTATGGAAGTAGTACCAAAAACTGACTTGCTGCTTTAAAAAATAGTCTCACATTATAAAACTTAGCCCACATTTAAGTGATAATCAGGGTGAGTGGCCTTGGGAGCCACCACCAAGAATTGTAGCATAGCAACACCCATTTCCGCAAATGAGATGCTCAGTACAGTATCCTCGATTTAAAATCAAACTGTAGAAGCCTCCTTGGTTATCTGCATGTTCATGGATATTTTCAGTAATAGAGTCTAAAATAATATTTAATTAGAAGGTTTAAAAAGTGAGATTATCACTTTTCTCAGTGTGGGTCATCTAAATTGGTCCAGTTTCAAGAGGGTATTTTTCAATCTGGATGTGGTTCTGCAAAGCCACACGGAATCCATTAGGACCTACTTAATATCAATTCCTTCCCATATCTTTTATCCTCTTTTTCCACGCTCTGTTTGTTTATTTAAATCTCTTCTTTCATCTTCTTAGTCCTTCAAGCATGTCAAGTTTGCCCTCCAAAGAGACATTTCTTTTATCTTGTAAATTACTTGTTGTGTTAGAAATTCTCAATTAACCAAATAGTCCTTTGCTGAAATGCAAACTAGTTATCAGATTCCAATTGTTGTATTTAATAGGCAAGGAAATCCCAAGGATTACTGGTTATGTAGTTTCCACGGTATTTATATGTATTTTTAAATTAAAAAAGGATGGTTTATTCTTATGTGTAGTTTTTCCTTATAGCCTGATGATGTATTTTATCACACCTGTATTTATGCATCAAAATCTAGTTGGTATAATTTATCAGTGAGAATGAGCCCCGTGATGCCTTAGCTTTATTTACCAAATATACTACTAGAGAAAAAAATGTTAAAAAGTAAAAACATTATTGTAGAAAAATTTGAGAACTGAAAAATAAATGAGGTAGGATACTAAGAAAGTAATCCTTTTAATGATATTCCTAGAAAATTAATATCAGACTAATAACAATATCTTGAAATCAGATTTTCTGATGATAAGTAGAACTTACATAAGACCAGATTCAAAACTTAAAGAAAAAAATGAAATTAAGTTATGCAATAGTTTTCTATTCCTATATATGGATAAATATAAAAATGAAACAAATAGAATAAAATTGTCAGTGCCTTAACATGACTCACATAATCAGAGCCTCCTGGCTACTTCCAGTTATGATCCACAGAAATAACTTTTATCTTTTCTGATGTGAACTGAGTTGCTAAGAGCATTGAAATTTTGAAGGTATTTTATTAGAAATTGGCAAAAGCTTCAAATCTCTTTCAAGGTATGCTGTTGAAAAGATCAAGAACTGACGGTATCTGTAAGTTCCATGTGATTTCCACACAATCACAAGAACTTACACAATTTCATATTGGCTAAATGATGATGGATAACAGATGTAACACAGGATGCACGTGCCCTTTGATCTCAGTATTAATGGGTCCATCATTATCTACCACGCTACTCCCCATTTTAATGGAGATGCTGAGAACTAATGAAGATAAAAAAAAATGGCCTTTTCATCTCTTTTATTGGTTAACTTGAGCAATTCATTTTTGCTCTATTACAAGCCAAAGCAATAAGTTATCAGGACTTGGATCATATCTTTCATCGCTGTACAAAACTTGCCCTGTTACTGGTTGTTCCTGTTAGGATTTCTGGGGATGAGACTCAGTAATGTGTGATTGAGCAAGTCCTCCAGGGGATTCTGATACGCTGTGATTCTAAAAGCACTGATTGCTGGAGCCCACTCCCCGAGTGCTTGATTCAGTAGGTCTGGGATTAGGCCTCCAAATTTGCATTTCCAAGGAGTTCACTAGAAATACTGATGGTACTATCTGGAAAGCACACTTTGTTTACGGCATTGGTAAGTGAACTGGTCTGTGAATTTTCATGGATTGCCTTCCATTTCCAATAAGTTATGATGATTAAATCTCACTGTAAATCCACAGATAAAATCAACACAAAAATACACTGTCTCAGCTTAGAACACAACTCTTAGAAAGAATGGTTTCATATGAAACATTAGTACAAACATATTATAGAAATTGCACAGCACTTACAAAGAAATGGACTGTTAGGATTAATGAGGAAAAGAAAATAATTTACCATCAACCTGAAACATATAGAAATGGAAAATCCAACAACACTGTAAGACATGGGGTACTACTGGTAAAAAGCCTCATTCTTCCCTTTACTTTTAAAAAATTGGTTTTGTGGAATGCCATTAGATTGCTACACCTTGGTATATTCCTGAACATTTTGGAAAGAAACTCAGGGAATATTTCTCTTAAGAGTATCGTATCGACTGGCCAATGATACCATCCTGGGATTTTCTCCTTTATAATTAGTTATTTTTTCTAAACATCTTTCCATTTATTTTTTCAATTGACAAATAAAAATTGTATATATTTGTCATGTACCACATGTTGTTTTGAAATATGTCTACACTGTGGAATGGTGAAATCAAGCTATCCCTTATAGTTACTAATCCAGGATGGCCCCCTGCCATTATGGAGAGAAACGATACATTATTTTGCTTCCATCTTGGAAACCACTGGGCACCAGACCTGCTACTTGGACCTTGCATTTTATGATTCTGATTTTCATAGAACATATCCTTCTGTAACAATAAAATACACTCCATTTCTTTGTTTTAAGAAGATTATAGCTTCCTCCTCAGTCTTTTTTAGAGGCTAAAGGAGTATTCTCCATATGACTTTATCCAGATTCATCTTAAAATACTTTATGCATTCTGTTTTTCTTAATCCACTGGAATTAACTCTGCTCATGGATCACCTTTTCAAGGACACAAGCAGCTCTCACAGCTGACTGCTCCAGTGGGTGCTAGAATGTATGCCCAGAATTCTGGCACACAGACCTGAAATGAAGGAGAACACAAGCAGCCAGGCATTAAGGAGGACTTGGGGTAAATCCGGTCTTGGAAATACGAACCTAGGAAAAACTTTCTACTTCAAAAAAGAGTCATGATTTCCTCTGCAAAGTGGCAGAGCAAAGGGATCATGCTATTATGCTCATTCCAAAATTCTTTTCAGACACAGTAGAACACCAGGGAGGAAGAAAGGGGAGGGAAGGGCAGGCAGCTGCACGAGGAACTCGAGAGCTGGGCACCTGTGATCATGCATGTGGTACACAGGGCCAAGGCCAGAGATGCGGGAAGCAATGCGCCCCACCGGTGGTCCTCTGTGCTGCGGCTCACGCCAGCGTGGGGAGGATAGGTCAGAGAGAAAGGCGATATTGCACAGCTGACACAACTGCCCTCCCAGCCCAGAGCTAATTTTGTTGATGAAGCCGCCATTGGGCAATGTTTTGCTAGGCTTGTGCACTGCAGTGTAATGTGTAAGTGGGGAGTTCCAGCATCCTTCTTGGACGCTTAAAAAAACTGTTTCTTGAAACAAGTTATTAAAATCTTTCTAAGTTTTATTTTCCCCATCTGTAAAATGGATATGATAATAGTTCTTTCCTCATAGGAAGTGCCTGTGTGTAATTGAGTGTGTGGCATATGATAAGTGCTCCTTACATAACAGTGACAAAAATGATAAGTAGCATTGTTATCATCTCTAAAGTATGTAGAGGTTGACTGAAAATTGATGAGCATAATCTGAGGACAGTCTTGTCCTTAGTTTTGCTTCTGTGTACTTATCGCTAGATCTTTCTAAGGCTCCATATTTCTGGGGCATTGTGAGAAGAGAACTCATCTCCATGAGAGAAGACAGTCTTCGTCAATGGTCTTGTCATATCAAGAGCTAATTCAAGGTCACTTTCTAGTATGTGTGTCAGAGATTTCAATATCAAACCCATGATAACAGAAGCAAATTTGAATACAAAACAAAACAATGTCACAGCAATGTGATCTTCCATGACATGCCCATGTCCACCATATTTCTTTCTAAGACCATTTACTTTGATGATAAATATTATCATTTTGGGATTTCCCCTTGGCATCAGAAATGTTCACTATTTTTAAAATAATAAAAAGATATTTAAGTCATCTGTGTGTAGTTTTGATTTTTGGAAAAAATGAAACCCACTTATTATTTTTTACCTAGATGAGTTACCGGACGCTGTGGCTAAAAGGTAAGTAATATCCAAATAGCCTTTAAAAATTAATATATCTGTATTTTGGGATATTTTCTCCCAACACTTATATTTTCAGATGGTTCAGACCTTCAGAAAAACATAACAGTAATACCATGAACACCTGTGTCCCATCATCTAGCTTCATTAATTATTATTTTGCTCATTCTTGCTATCTTTTTTTCTGTGCCATTTTAAGTTAAGTTGGGGACATCATGCTACCTTACTGCTAAATGTCAGCATGCATATCTTAAGAAATCAGACATTACCCTGTATAATCATACTATCTTAAGTACTTCAAAAATATCACTTATCTAATATGTAGTCCATTCTATTAGGACTCTATTTTCATGACTAAAAGTATCAATAGGAAATCTGAACTAACAAAATTCATCCTCTCCCTCCAAGTCTTATGTAGGAGGGGAAGATACTTAGGACAACTACACTTTAGTCAGATTAGTATATCAATTCTTAAGAATTTAACAAACATCTCTGGTTTTCCATTTAACAAAAATTACACATTAAATAATATCCTTTATTTTCTAGGCTTTTTGAGATGTTTCCTAGATTTTTGTCAGTACCAGAGTATATTAACTTCACTCTTGAAGAGAAAATACAAAGCTACCTAATCTACACAATTTACTTATTTACCTTTATAGCAAGCAACTCATGCGGTGCATATTTTGGAGTAAATACTGCTTTTGATGTAAAAGAGTAATCCAAAATATGAGTCACCAGATTACTGACAGCAACGAAAATAAAGTAAATACCATTGGTTATTCTTAGTTGATTCTATATCAAAGGTTGTCCCCCTCCCAAGACAAAATATTTAAGTGATTATGGATCAGTTACATAATCTGTGCTTCGTTTTCTTAATCATAAAACAGGAATCATCTTATCACCATCAACATCACAAGGATATGAAGATTCTAAAGGATATAGGATGAAATTGCTTTTAGTTCACAGGTGATAGAGTATGTCATAAATCCAAAGTATATGCATCTCAATGATATCTGCTGTCATCCAATGTAACGAAATGGCTTTTAGCCAAGTACATTGGGATAGCATACCATATTGGAAGAACTTTTCTTATAATGCAGCATCTAGTAATATGTTTTCTGAACAGTTTGTAGAATTCAATAAGCAGTTCTTCCTTATTCTTGTTATAAATATAGTAAGGTTAAATCATATGAAATTGCCATTTTATAGATTAAGAAGGATCTAATAATAGCAATTTCATATTGTTCAACCTAGTAATTGCAATAGACATGGTCTACTACTATTATAGCTACTATTGCAATTACTCAGAACATTGCTCCAATATTTAAATTGTATAAGGTTATACATGTGCTTAGGGAAGTGCTGGACACATGACATTCAATTCATAAGGGGTATTACTATAACAATTAATTCAATAAAGTCCAAATATTTCCATATTAATTGTTTCTGATGCTTCACACATTATGCCTTCATCAGCATTATGAAAACATATATTGTGATGTGTTACAATGGTGACATCAAATCCTCAAAAGACATACATACTGTTCTGGGAGCTTATGCTACAAAGAGATTCTCTAGTACATTTCTTTAGTTTAGTAAGGGGTTTTGGAAAAAAAGCAAAGCTTGCTGTTTTAGCAGCTTTATTGCTTTTTTTTTTCTTTATGCAATAAAACACACATTTCAATCTCTCAAAAGTATTAATCCTAGCAAAGCTATTCTTTTTTATAAGCAATAGGCCTAGATTTTAAAATGAACAGCAAGTTCCAGACTACAGCAGCACAGAGATAACACACAGAGTCCCAGAGCAATTCATTGACCTTAGAGCAGGAAATAATGATGTATCATCAAAATCCACTTGGGTGGTATCACTTTGCCAAGAAGCATTAGGCTTCCTTTTTAAGTAAGATTTGATTTTGCTGCTATTTCTAGAGAGGTTGAGAGCATTTATATCAATGAAATGCAAACATGCTCTTTTATTCACCTAACATGAGCACACCTACATGTTGAAAAGAAAGCCAAGAGCTTGGGGGCAGGGCTCCAATTCATTCGTTTTTGCTGTGCAAAGCTCCAGTTTAAGTCATCCTCATGGAATAGGGGAACCTTTTCACAATAACCAAACATCTTAAATGCATATTCAAATCCTACCATTGAAAACCTGCAATATTTTAGCACCATTTGCTGATGAGAAAGAAACCCTCCCTGTATGTTTCTTATTATTATTGAAGAGTTTGTGTGTTTATTATTGAAGTCTGTGTGTGTGTGTGTGTGTGTGTGTGTGTACTTTTGTCCTATCCCAGGGATATATATCTGATAATATCCTTCATGAGAAGCATGATATAATTATAAAATACAACAAACATAATTAGGTTTTATGAAGTTCTTAACATAGATGCTAAGGAAATATTCTAAATCATTTTTTCCACTCCTAGATTTAAAAAAGAAGAAGAAGAAGAAAAAAGCCATGGCAGGTGTTATTTCAAGAAGGCCAAACAAATTTCATTTAGAGTTTCTAGGACAAAGCATTCATGTGTAACAGTTTTGGATGCAATGAACATGGATGATTTGCCAGTAATAGGAAAGTACACACTAATGGTATTGTTGCTGTTTGTATACATGCAGCTAACTCCATCACATATATACTTAATTTAAAATAAATATTATATATCTGTTGTTTCAAACCATTCTACACTTGTTTTATGTTACTGACATAGATAATCTCTATTACCAGTGCTCTGTTTTGGAGTAGTTGTTGGTTTTTTAAAAAAAACTTGTTTTAGAGTGGGCCATGTTTCCTAAGCACTGTGAGCTTGAGAGCCTTTACATCAATGAACTGCTAAGCATCAGTCTAGGACATTATCCTGTCTTCTAACTCTACCTTCCGGGGTACTGAGGCCTCAACAGAGAGCAAAACCAGTCCCAACTTCTCATTCCTGTGGTAGTCAACTATCCTCCCCCGGCCAGCGCTGGCCCTGACAGAGCACAGTGTCAACGCCCGGCTGAAAGGACAGGGTACCTCCTGTGTCACCCACCATCTGCCCGCCACATCTCTTTCTTGTTTATCGGGACTTCAGTCTTAAGGGTAATTACTGAGAACAGAAAACAAGGTTCTATTAGTTTATCACAGGACAACAAAATGAGTGACAAAGACAACAAAGGTTGTCTCAGGAGCATTCAGGTTCGTGGTTAGTTTCTTTTCAATTCATCACAACATTTGTTAACTCATTTTGCCTTTACCTCTCTTTTCAGAAAAAGAGAGGAGAGACAGATAGAGAGAGAGAGAATAAGATACCAACCAATTCCTTCATCATAATATCTTGTTTCAAAGTTGTAGAGCTCCATGAGATAAGCTCTCTTATCTTATTCCAAGATAATGTCTTAGAATTCTGCTAGTCTCTAAGAGGCTTTGGTTATGTTTAGAATTTCAGCTGGGTTGGAGTAGTAGTAATAGTAGCAGGAGGAGGAGGATAAGAAGGAGAAAGATGAGAAGGAAGAGGAACAGAAGGAGGAGGAGGAAAGTAGCAGTAGCAATAGTAGTACTACTAGCAGTAACAGTAGTAATATTTATCGTAAATCATTACTGAGTGCATTTATGTGTCCGGTGCTGCATTTTTTGTGTGTATTAAGTCATTGAACCTTCAGAGCCACCTGCTAAACTGGACATTATACTCTTAGTCCTATTTTTTCAGATGAGGAAACTGAAGCACACAGAAGTTACATAATTTGTCCAACTTCACCTAGTTAGTAAGGAACAGAACCAGAATCTGTACCCACAGGTCTTGGCCTCGGCTTTCATGGTTGCACCAGCTACAATATGCTGCCTTACTTCTATGCGCCTTCACTGTGCAAAGTATCCTTAGAAATGTTACCCCGTACGTTTTTCACAGCAAGGGTTTGAGAGATTAGGATAGTGCAGTCAAAAGGCTTAAATGTCTTTTCCAAGGTCACTAAATGCTAGCTCTTGGGATCTAACCTTGGGTTTTCACTCTTGTTTCTATTTTATCATCAAACCTCTATTATCTGAGAATTCAGTATATACTGAGACTTAAAATTCAATATGCCAGTGACAAAGCAAAACCATTTTAATTTTGGGGGTATTAACATGGCAACTGGGGATGGAGAGATGAAAAAAACTATCAGTGATTTTGGTCAACGTCACCCTCCAATGGCAGAGTTAGATTTCAAGGCACTCACCTTCCCTGCCCCTTCATGCAGGGGCTCGAGCTGCAAGCCCTGCTGCCTCTCCAAAAGCCTGTCTTTAATTAGCTTAGCAGGAAAAAAAGAGGAAAGGAGCATCAACGTTGACTTTAAAGCTCAAAGGAAACAATTAACAATGACCTTCACCGTGAAATGAAGAACAGAACACAGGAGCCCTAACCATATTTTCTATTCCTTCAGGATATTTACTCCTCGGAGTCTGCAACATCCTTGAAGATTTCACTGCGTAAGGGTTTATTTTATCCTGAAGTAAAACTTTCTTTTCTTCTTTACTATTTTCCAGCAAATCAGGCTCACAAATGGCTCTCTAATTAACTGCCTGTTATAACATTTTCTTACAGAGACTGCTGAATGTGTTTAATTATGGGGGGGGGGACGAAGAGAGACATTTAGACACATTGAGGTACCATGAATGTGGACAAGGGACAGCTCACCTGGATCTGACGCATCTACCAGGCGGCCCCCTGGCCGTCTCCACCTGGATGTCAATTACACTGCTCAAGCTTCAAAATGACCTTTGAATCTGTCCCCTTCAGTCTATTCTCAACACAACAGCAGGGCGATCCTGTTAAAGAAGTCAGTCAAGTCATTGCTACTCCTTTCTTAAAACCTACCAAGTGGATTTGTTCCTCACAGTAAAGCCAAAGTCATCACAGTGGACACCAAGTCCCTGCATGGTGTTCGTACCCCTGTGGCCTCAGCCCTGCCTGTCACCCCTGCCGCATCAGTGCCCACTGGCCAGGCACCCTCCTGCCTCCGCCTGTGTACGCTGTCCCTGCCCGGGACACCTGGATATCCACGTAGGGCACTTGCTCACCTACTCTCGGTCTCTAGGCAAATGCGCCCTGCTCAGTGAGCCTGTACCTTCGCTGCCCTATGGAAAATCCCAGTGCAGTACACCCACGCTCCCCTGTGGCATCTCTCTCCATCATTCTCGTCACCATATCATGTACCCTGTTTGGTTCATTGTTGTGTACTCCCTCCAGAATGTGAGCTGCACAAGGCCAAATTATAGTCTATTTTGCTTACGCTGTTTCCCAATGCACAGAACACTGCTGGGCACATAGAACACAGCTCAACGTAGATTTCTTGAACTAATGAATGAATTCATGATGAACAGGATTTCATTTTGTAAGGTAAGGAAAAGGGAGTAGATGCGAAAAAAGCAACAGTGCATCTAGCTACTTGGGAGTACTAAGGAGCCCATCAAGTTAATGGTCTGACTTGTTCGAATGTTCTGGCAAAGAAAACCGACAAGTGGATATTGGCTGCGTGTATTAGACATGCTTTCCCACAGGAGCCCGGCAACACTTTCACTCAACATAGGTACAGTAGTCATTCAGTGAGGGTGGATTCAGGCAGTTGTTTCTCAAGTTTCAGTCGCCCCATATCCATATACCATTTATAAACTCTTCTATCTCGGTCCTTTTGCTCCACTGCCCACAGTTGTATCTCATAGTGTTTGGGCAGGTAACTTCACCTTTCTGTGCCTCTTTATAGAACAAAGGGATTAGATGCCACTAAGCAAATCATACACAGTCTAGCAGATGCTGGAACTTGGTTGGAGGGATGGCAGGGCCGGCAAATGTCTGGGAGAAACTGCTCTTTTCCCTTCTACTCCAAGATATTTTCTGTGCTCTGGCCCACAAAAGCAGCTTCAAAAATGAAGTTAACTCTTAGATGAAATGGAAGACCTTGTTATCAAAGAGGACAAAATATTCAGGTGGAAGAAGTTATCACTACATTAACTTTGGCATTTATAATTTGTGGTGAGCTCACTTTTGCTATTAGGCTGTCACCTCCTTGAACAGTTAACAGGAACAAAAAATAATCTCATCAGCTGCTGTGTCACACTGTTTCTCTGTACCTGAGAAAGTCCTGATGCCGACAGTTTTGAAGATTACCATTAAAGATTATTTTGCTACTGTTTTATACTTCATGTTTCATTAAATTACTGAGGGACTAATTTTTATTTTCAGCTCAGGAACATTTGTTCTTGTAATGTTCATATTTATATTAAATGGCATTACACTTTCTCCTGCCTCATTCTTTTTTTTATTTCTTTTTTTTATTTTTTGAGATAGGATCTTGCTCTGTTGCCCAGGTTAGAGTGCAATGGCATCATCATAGCTCACTGCAACATCATAGTCCTGGGCTCAAGTGATCCTCCTGCCCCAGCCTCCCAAGTAGGTGGGACTACAGGTGTGCACCACCACTCCCGGCTGATTTTTCTATTTTTAGTAGACACAGGGTCTCACTCTTGCTCAGGCTGCTCTCAAACTTCTGACTTCAAGCCATCCTCCTGCCTCAGCCTTCCAGAGTGCTAGGATTACAGGCGTGAGCCACCATGCCTGGCTTCCTGCCTCATTTTTGAGCAGGATTTTTACAAAAAAATTTGACTTCAAATGAGAGAAAAGCTGAGTCTTGGTACTTGTTCTATGTAACATCTCATGAAGTGGAGTAAAAATATCAATATTTTCCTTCTATGCAGTAGACTCTAATGGGTAGAGCTGGACTCCAAAACAAATTTTTTTTCAAAAAAAATATTTGAATTGCTTAAATAATTTATTTAAAAGCAGATTCAGGCCGGGCACGGTGGCTCACGCCTGTAATCCTAGCACTCTGGGAGGCTGAGGCAGGTGGATCACTCGAGGTCAGGAGTTCGAGACCAGCCTGAGCAAGAGCGAGACCCCCGTCTCTACTAAAAATAGAAAGAAATTATCTGGCAAACTAAAAATATATATAGAAAAAATTAGCCGGGCATGGTGGCGCATGCCTGTAGTCCCAGCTACTCGGGAGGCTGAGGCAGTAGGATCGCTTGAGCCCAGGAGTTTGAGGTTGCTGTGAGCTAGGCTGATGCCACGGCACTCACTCTAACCTGGGCAACACAGTGAGACTCTGTCTCAAAAAATAAATAAATAAATAAATAAATAAATAAAATAAAAATAAAAGCAGATTCACATGACGTTGAAGGGAAAAAACCAAAAACTCTAAAGTATGACTTTAGAAAGAATATAACCATGTAACTTGAGTCAGCTACTATATGAATATATTCAACACCAAAAAAACAAAAACACACACACAAAAACAAATAACAAAACTCATTGAAAGAGATTACAAAAACACAAGGAGAATTTACACAAGTAAAATCTATAATGCCCTTGGAAATGGAGTTAAACTGTAGTGTCAGAGCACTGCATACCTTCCAGAAATACACAAGGGAAAGGGTCTTTATATCCTCCCAGCCTTCAGAAAAATACACTAACATGCATTTGAGGGAGAGAGAAAGTTGATGGTTATCTTTCTCCTTAAAATCCTCATAGACATAAATCCTATAAATTGCTTTTCTCTTAAGGAAGTTTTCCAGGCATGGGATTATATAACTTTTAAAGCTGGAAGGTCTGTCAGAGCTCATTTAGTCCAAGGACTCGACTTTACAGATGGAAGCACTAGGTCCAGAGAAGGTCAGCTGTGGTCAAGAGGGGCTGGACCACGGAGCCCTAACTTCTCCTCCAGGGTCTATCTCCAGTAACCAATGTCAGAAACAATCCACTTACTACCGTCTCCTTGGAGAGTTACAGAATTTGTGTCGAGTTGAAAAAGACTAAGAATCCAACGTCTCATTTGACAGATGAGTAAGCAGACATCCATGACAACTTTCCCTCTTTTAAAATCCAGTGAAAATACAGTACATTTGTTTGTCACATACTTTTTTTCTTTGTAAAATAAAATAAGATTTTAAAATATTTGATAGACTTACAACCCCTTGTGCAAGTAAAATCATACAGAGAAGCCAATATTAAAAACTGATGGAAGCTAAGCTCGTCTAAAGTCTGTGCTGAACCTTAGGAAAGACTCAGGCACGGTTGCAGCTACTTCTGTAGGACAAAGAATACTGACACAGCTTTCAGTTTATGTGTCTCTAGGACAAATAACTTGAACTTGGCTTATTTCTAACCCATTCGTCATTTCCATGGCTCTTCTTTCCAAGCACTCACATTTATTTTTGGCAGTGTTGTGGGGGATGGGAGGTAACACACAGGGATTGGGCATTTGCTCTGCTCCAGGCACCATTCTGGTTCTCTGTGAGCTCTGGAAGGGAGTCAACAGAGCTCTGGAACAAATAGCTTAATAAATGTCCAGGCACCTGCAACCAAAAAGAGTGTGGCCTCAAATGGAGTTGCGCTGAGTCATCTCGAGGCATGAGGGCCCTTTAGGGAGTCTGCCTGGTGGCTTGGGTACCCAGAGAGGTAACAACTTCATGGAAGATGGCTCCAGTCTAAAAATTAGCAGAACTTGCTTCTCCTGGGACTAAGGAAGATGGTATTCTGTGGAATTTTGAGCTAGTCTCTTATTTCTGTTTTGCCTTATTTTTATCATTCTGAGATTGTGAATGTGCAAATGGTATCTATTTATTTAGACAACTATAAATAGGAAACTGACATACAAACAGTTTGGGAAGGGTATTTTTTGAAATTAAATAAATCATCTTTTAGTATTGATGGGGGAACTGAGAAACGTATTTGAATTTGAGGTTGGCAATGGCTTCATTGTATAGACTAAAATAAAGTTTGTGCGCACTTACGTTGAAGAGAGTCAGAAAAGCATTATGTTTTAGACTTCTTTGTTTTGCACAAAAGAATGCTCATAACTCTCTTACAGCAATGGGCTTACAAAACATTTGCACTTTCCCTTTAAACTAATATCTGTGAAAGGGAAGCCAGATATTCAAAACAAAACAAAATAGTTAGGTTTACCTTCAATTCCAAGAATAATAGTTTTTGCAGAATTCAGATGCAGCCATTGGAGATAAAACATTTGCTGATGATGAGACAAGAGAACATTGCCCCAGATGTCATAGTTATTTATCGCCACAGAGCTGAACATCAGAATCCAATTCACATATCACAATGGCTGGGCCACTAATCACGGGCTGCCTTTTTCTTAAACAAAGTCATATTTTTCTTAGTCTCAAGAATTTTTGAAGCTGAATGCTTTCAAGCCACTTGGAGATTGATCTTCAGATTCAAAGTACCACAGCAGTTAAAAATTTTTATCAACAGGCCCAGTGCCGGTGGCTGGCATTTGAAATCCCTGGGAGAGGATAAACGCAGGCGATTGCTGCAGTGTGAGCTGCGTGTGGTTGTATATCAGCACACTCACCAACTTGCTCTGCTTCTGCGGAAACAGCAAAGGATCCTTCATTCCCTCCGTAATGCCACATAAAGGAAAAAAATCCTAAGAAATACATTAATGCATTATGCAGTAGGAATTTGTGGCCAATCAATCATCTAGCCCTAACTAACCTTTTGTAGAATGCTGTATTAGATACTATGAAGACTTACAAAAGAATGAGCAGTGCGATTATGATTTGCCTAAAAGATAAGTTTCGGTGAGAAAAGAAAAATGATATTCTGAAACATTGGAACAAAGCAAACACAACAGAGATATTTTTTAGAACTATTATCATTATACCAAAAGACACACCCCTATTTCCAAGGTTCTAGAGACGATAATTCCAAATCATTTCAAACTATTGTTTTGGAACAGAATAAATATAAATACCTACCCAATCCCTGGTAGATTTTTGCTAAAGACAAGACTAAATTCTTTTGGAATTCAACTAAATTCCAATGATTCCCTCCATTTATATTTGTACTTTGCATGTTGTTTCTACTTGCTTTCGCTCTTGGGTTTGGAGGCCTGTCTACCACTTCTGTGTCAGACCTTCTCACCCCCATTCCCTTTCTGAAATTTTCATGCTTCAGAGAAGACAAAAATAAATGGCTGGTAGAAAACATCTCATATTTTGTCCTCCCTCCCCTTGTTTCCACCCCCTCTAGATTCCCCATGATGTACAATAAGTTTAAAGATCAGCACATATCCCATATTGTGCTGTGTAAGGCAGGGATTGTTGATAGGAGAGCAAGGCTTATCCATGGCAAATGTTTCCTAGGAGGTGCCTTCTTTTCACAACCTCAGATTTGAAATCCTGATTCCTAGAGATGATTGCATTCTCCAAGAGCCATGATACAGAGGTGCCCTATTTTGTATAAAGAGGCATTTCTGTTGATGGTCCTAGTTATTAACAATTAAATGGAAACTGAAATTTTGGAGCTGAAAGGTTGATTCAAGATAGATCAACTGGTCCAAACTACCTTGAAGGTAAGGCCATTCAGACCCATAGAAGGTAAACACCATGCTCATAGTCACCCAGCTCATTAGTAGAAAACTGATAGCTTAGGATGTCCATTCTGAGGTACCCAGCTGTTATCAATTAAGTCAGGGCTAATGCCTAGGTTTTATCACACTCAATCAGGACTTGTCCAAGACATCCCTCTTATCTCCAGTAAACGTGTCCTGTATTTGGGAGCACTGTCCAAAATCTAAAATAATGCTTTCAATCATGCTGTTTCATGTTATCCAGAGGACAGATAATGAGACCACATTCTGAGGTCAAGAAGCAAGAAAGCAGAGACCTTTATACATAAATATATACATGTCATTCTGTCCCAGTTAATGAAAATTGGAAAAAAGATTAAAGTGAAAACATTTTCTTCCCATCTGACTCCACTTCCAGTTCTCAGAGAAACACATTGAATTAAGAAATGTTTTACACTGTGCTTGATTCTTTGACAGCCGTGAAAACACAAACGAAGAAGACATGACCCTTGCAGAGGAAATATTGACATACAAAAACATGAATTAAGACAGTCTGCAGTAAGGTGCTAAGCTGTGTGGAATAGAACAGTGTCCAGTGGAACGTAATCTAGGAAGGCATGCCGAGCCTCGAAGAGACCAAAAGGGAAACCACAAAGGAAGGCCCAGAATTAGCATGATGGACCAGTGAGGAAACCAACGTGGTCAAAGCACAGACGTGCTGGGGCAGCACGGGAGGTAATGCAAGGATTAGTTTCAGGCATGCCAGATTAGACTCCCTGCACAGGGCTTTAGACCTGATGCATTATGAAGGAGCGTACACTTCCAAGTTCATCATCCTTTAGATTGCCTCTGCCATGATTTCCTGAACCTATCTAACAAATAAATATGAAAACTTGTTTTCATTAGTCCTAAATTGCAGATTTCTGAGCTCTTAATTCATGTCTTTATTCAACACAATATTGCCTCTCAATCATCTCCCCAAGGAAATTGCATTTTTTCCTCACCTTTTGTTCGGACTTTCAAACTGACTTGACATATATGTATATATATATTTCCTGTATCAACTATAGTCCTTAGTAACATTGTTTTCCCTATTCAGTAATGTGCCAACTTTGAGCATGGAAAAAAGAACAAAACCAAAGAAACCTGGCATGTTTCCGCACAGCTGGATCTACCCCGAAGTCTGGGCCATGTCTTATACATCACCTCCACATGCTTCGGGCTAAAACCAAAGCCAAGGGGTGTTACTACTTAAACCTTTAGTGAAGAGGTATGAATTAAGCTTTTCCCAAAATAAACTAAATCTAAGCTTAATGCTTTTTAACTTTTGCAAAATAAAAAAAAAATGCAAAGGCAACCATGTTTAACATAAAATACTAGGGACTTTTTATCTAGAAAATGTCAGTTAACCCTAAGAAAATTCAGTATTAATAATTCTTAGTTTCTTTAGCAGTAGAATAAAAGGTCAGATTTTACCACCCCATCCAATAAGTTTATTTCAATATTTCTGTGTAAGAACAAAGACTGGAGAGAGCACAGAGAGCTCTGACAACTCAAGGCAACAAGTAAGTATGTAGACGCTAATCCAAGTTGAGCCACTGACTCTCTGCATTACGATAATACAAGCAAATCGTCTGACACCCTGCTCTTCTGGCCAGCCCTGCGGCAGCAATGAATCTTGAAAGCAACACTCTGTAATAAAAATCATACTTCTATCCGTAAGTTCTCCTACTTAAACAGAATTCACTTAATCCACTGTGTTTTGTAAAATTTACTCAGACTTACTCAACTTAGATTTCTTACTCAATTTAGAGTCCTTAGGAGGAAAAACATATACACACGTGTGGGTGTGTACAGATTCACACATACATCAAAATTAACTGACATTTTCATTTTCCTGTTGTATGAATGTTTTCTCAGATTATACTAATATTCTAGCTTTTACTCTCTCTTGAGAGAACTTTTAGTAGTCAAGCTGTATAAATCATCGAAAATGTGTCCCCCTTGAGAAGTAGAATGTGCTATAATATAAAGACAGTTGGACTATTCTTGCTCTTTAAGGCCAGGCGTCCTGGACAGCCTGAGGATACAGGAAATGTCACATTACCAAGAGGAGGGGTGAAGACAGCCGTGAGGGAGGAACAGGAATGCAAATGCTGGGTCGTGCTTGTACCCTGTGACTCCAGCATTGATTCTGGCTGAGACAAGGAGCAGGGTGACACACTGCCTTGGACGCTAATGTTGGTGTGCATATTAATTCTCACGGAAAGGGAACAAGCAGCCTACAGAAAGCAGAGTAAGGGGCTTAGGTATGTTTACACTTTAAAACCAGTAATAATTCCTTGAAAGTTTAAGATACTGAACTGCCAGGGTAAGCAGAAAACTGTGGTGATCTATACTAAGGAAATGAGAGAAATACTGAGCAAAATGTCCAAATGGCATGTAGAATGCCTAAAGCACAAACGTGGTAAGACGGTCTGCTGCCTGCTTTAGGGGCTGGAGGAGGGTACTCACCTAAGTCTTCTAGCCCAAATGCAAAAGAGAACTTGAAGTCAACTGCTAAAGTTATTAAATCGATAACTTGGGATGTATATATACATTAATGTATATACTACCTTATTTGGCAGCATCTGGCTAAATAGTTATGGTTAAATAAGGAAATTGTTGTAATGTTAGAACTGTAACAAAAATTTATTTTACAACCTTACACGTCAAAGAAATTTATGCATTATATCATTTACATCCCTCAGTGAGCTATCTTCCAGAATTTTTATAAACTCCGGTTGAAGACTCAAAGCTCTTTTGGCCACTTCATTTTCTATATCCTTGTTGTGGATTATAACAGAAGTTATCCAAATACTAAGAAGAAACAAAAACATGTGTCAAATTCTGACAGCAAAAAACATGTGTTTTTTTGTTTGTTTGTGTTTTTTGCCTGGACAAGTATGTGTCTCATCCAATGGATGTTATCCCCCAAAATTCAAGGGTAGAGGTTAATCTTGAGAAGGTTACCCCAGAGAGCCAAGTATATATTGAGACCAAATGAGGACTCCTGATTTCAATATAATAGTCAAGACTATCCCTTGAAGAATTCCCCTTTTTAAAGTTTCCATTTTTGAAGGACAAGACATTTTGATTTGGAGTCACATTCTATTTTATATTCCATTTCCCCCACAGCCAGTGAGATTTATCAGGCATCGTGTTTACATATGTGCATATGTGGAAAACATGATGTTTGAAAAAAAGCAGGCATAACACTGTTCAGAACGTTTTCCTATCCAGAGGGGGAGAAAATAGAAATACCAAAGTTAAGTGGGAAAAGTGAAAATATAGAAAGTGTTAAAATAGAATACATTGCAACTAAATGATATTGTGAGTTGGAAAAAATTAATAAAATTTAATTGATTCTATTTCAATAACTTCTTAGCTAATTATCATTCATTATAGCAGGATCTCTTCTTATCTTAGTGCATTTACCCAAATATTAATAAAAATGATCACCAAAAGGAAGGAAATAAAAGTGTGGAGGATGCACTAAGCTTCTGAGCCTTTGCTTTTTGTTTGTCTTTGGTCAAGAACAGAAACCCTGCAGGATCTTAAATCTTGTGGTATTAGGAACAACAGGAGCCAGGCGACTCCCTTTATCCACTCATCTTTCTAAACTCCTAGTGCAAATCCCATGAAATGTGTATCTTGTAGATCTAGTTAGGAATACCGCCAAGCAAATTCTGCAATGCTTTTATATGATTTTGTATTTTATTAGTCACTAAAACATCTAGATTCATTTGAATATATTGGTTGTACATATGTGCAGGGCAACAATGATTTTTGTTGCAGACAATGTCTGGTACAAAAATGGATTCAAGGACGCCTAGCAAACATTCACCTTCCAGAGGGTGTAGGGCAATAACTGCTGCCACAGAGGGTAAGATCAGAACCAGAAAAGGCAGAGGTGGAAATGGAAGGAGGGAAGAAAGGGACACTGAGAAAGCACCAGACTCATCAGTGAGAGGAGACGAGAGCACCGGGGTATGGAACGTGGAACAAACTCCAAGATATAATCCTTTCCTGCTTTCACTTGGAATATCTCTTTAAAAAGTCATTTAGAAGACAGCGAATTAGACTTATGCCTGAATCATGCACAAATGGGATACTTTGAGATACAGAAGAAAGGCACCGATAAATTATTCATTAATTCAATCAGTCAACTTTCTCCATAGTAAATGGTAGACAGAAGATTTTGATCTGAAAATTTTTACTGAAATTCCATATTCAGCGGTTGTAGCGGGGAGGCTGAGTTTCCGGGGCTGTATCACTCTGAAAGAGGAGGAATGTGATCTCTAGAGATACACCAAATTCCTAAGAAATCTAAATAGCCCCTTGAGATTTATGGGGTTGAATATTTGACCTCTATTTCATTACACAGTGTAACACCTAATATTCAGTAGCAAGTTAATGTGTTTTGATAGCTAACATAAATTACGGAAATAATATAAAGGAAAAAAAATATAAGCAGTCAACCTTTGTCATGGGGCCTACAGAGAGCAGACAAGTCAATTAGTAAAATAGATATTCCCAAAGAAACAATATCTACTGTCCATCAGAAAATCTTTCTATGTTAGGTCTATTGCTATCTTTTACTATTCTACATTATACATTCAATTCTCTGTTACTTTCTACAGATTCCAGTCTATAAGTATTGAGGACCAGAACTGCTCTGAAAATGAAAACAATTTTTTTTATATAATAAAAGGTAAATGACCTTGAAAAATCAAGGAACTAATATATATAATTTCAGGATTGTACCAGTTGAAAACAACAAGCATTTATTTTGTGGTTAAATATTTAATAATGTCTCCACCTTTGCCTGAAAAGAAAACAAAAGAAATTAACATTATCTTCTTTAGGGCATGTGGTTCAGTTTATGTAGTGTTAAAAAGGTAAATAAAATTTTAAAGAGTTTATTTGTATAAACAGTGATTCACTAATTGGGCATTAATTTTAAATAAAAATTTAAAGAGTTTATTTGTGCAAACAGCGACTCTTTATTGGGTAGCTCCAGACTGGAAGGGGTTTGGGGACTCCACTGAGGGAATGCAAAGGGAAGGCTTTTATATATGATGAATACAGAAGTAAAGCAAAGAAAGTATTTGATTGGTTACAGTTATACTGTTACCTTATTGTCCTGCTGGAAAAGTCCTGGCTATATAAGAGTGTTGGTAACTTCTGATTGGTTAGCCTTATGTTTCATTTTTCTTTAATATAGGCATTTACATGAAATAGTTCCTTAGGCTTCATTTAAGTTTGCAAATTGTGAAAGGTTAAGGTCATTTGTGAGGCCTAATCTTTGCTCAGGGATTCTTCAAGCCTAATCTCTATTTTAATTTACTTTAACAAAAGACATATTAAATATAAATGTCTATCGTATATGGCTAAATTGCTTTTGTTACTTAATATCCATACTTCTAGTTAAATACTAGATAAATATTTTATATGGGAGAGGTGAGTGAGAAACTTTCTCATGCCTTTTACAAAGCCTCAGATTCTTAGGAACAAACATATCTATGATGCTTTGCCCCAAGATACAAGCATGCTTATTAAATGGGTAAATGGCAAAAGCTACATTGGTGATTATACTACAGACAAAATCTGCATTCCAATGATCTCATCAGGAAGTAATAACAAGACATGGTGAACTGGGTGAAACTGTATAATGCAAAGAAATGGACATAGGTTAAATAAAATTTAAAAAATCCAGGAAGGATTGGAAAATCTTGACTATAAAGTAGGTCATCTCAAAAAGATTTAGCATTTTAATTGGCTACAGACTCAAATCAACAGTGTAGCATAGTTTATCAAAAAGTTAACACAAAAAGGTTGTGTTAATGGAATTAGAGTGTGCAAAGGAGGAACACAAATCTTTTCATGCCCTGATTCTGTCAGGAAACATGTAGAATATTCAGTTCAATTGTTGGATCTTCATTTCAAGTGGTGCACTGGTATCTAAAAGGCAGAGTATGCCCACGGTGCGTACAGCACTGAAAATACATCAGAGAGGGCGAGAAAGAAAGGGAGTAGCTGCTTAGCCTGAAAAGAACTAAGGAAAACAGGATAGCTGCCCAGGTGGGACCCTGTGCCTCCTTTGGTCCCCAACTCCCACGAATGTGAAGTGACCACACACAGTACTCACAGCCTCCCGTGTCCTGGCTTCACCATGCTCCAGCCCCACCCCTCTGCTCGCCACTTTAACTCCTGCGTTATGGGACTCCTTATATTTTCTGGACACACACTACCATGTCTCCATGCTATTTTGCTACTGTTCCTCTCTTTAAAGTGCCCTTGCACCTCTGCTTTCTTTCTTCATGGGATAACCTCCCCGCATTTATAAGACTCAGCTCAAACTTATCTACTCCAGAAAACATTCTGTGACCCCTTCCTCTCTGTTCTACCCCTCTGCCCCATCCAAAGCTCCTCCTCTGCAATCTTGTAACATCCTGTGCATATTTTGTAGCACATAATTAGAATGACCTGAGTAAGACTGTGTCTCCTATAGCAGGTACACTGGCAAGTAGAAATTCTATCTAACTGCTAGTGGCTGTGAATGGACTTTTGCTGAACTGGCTGACTGTCCATCACATTAAAAGGCAAATGAGCTTCACTTGTCACAAATCTATATTGAACTCCTACTAAGCGCCAAGTAAAGAAGCACAGAGAGCTGGCTAATCCCAGAAAAAAAGAAAAGGTGAGTAGAAACTCATCTCAGTAATGGAACAACTTTCTAATAACTAGATCTACTTAAAGATGGAATGGAATGCCTGGTAAAGTAGTTTGTTCACCACCATTGAAAGTGCCAGGAATACAATATAAAAATGATTTCAAGATGGGGAGACTGTATTAGATCATTAGATACTTTCTAAGATTCCTATAGATTCTATAGTCTCAGCTACTTCTCCTCCTATCAAAGGTGAGGGAGATGCATTTGCATCTTTAAATGACATATCTGTAGCTGTGTAGTTCTACACTTAATTAAAACTAAAGCTATGCAAAGGAAGTGTTTGCTTCAGAGTAGCAGGATACAACCAGAACACAAACAGCAAAAATGTAAGCTTGTATTTCCACTTCTATCTAATTCCCTTAACTAAGGAAGTAAAAGCAATTTTTAGGCTGTCCCTGTGTATGTGTGTGTGCCTGATGCAGGTACATGCAAGCGTGTAGTGTGTTTACCTCTCTAAGTGGGTCCTATCATCAGAAATTACTGAAGAGAAGATACTGGACACTTGCAGTACCCTTGCATTATCATCAGTCGTCACACTTAAGAACAAATAAAAGAAATAAATGCGGGGGGACGAAAGCACAGAGCTGATTCTGATTCAGAAGATAAGGGATTGGAGAGCAAACAGAAGAAGAAGAAAAAAGAGTCAGAGAAGCCAAGAGGCTTTGCTGGGGGTCTGCAGCCCGTGGGGATTATTGGAGCCACAGACTCCTGAGGACAGCTGATGTTCCTGAGGAAACGGGAAAACTGATGGGGTTGACCTGGTCCCTGCTAAAGAAGCCCATGCAAGTGCCCACAGGCTGTCGTATTCTGTCTGGTTTGCACACCCAGCCCAGTGGAGGGGAAGGAGGGGAAGCATTTCAGGGCAGCTGGTTCTGCACTTCGCTGAGAAAAGCAAAGGGCCTTTTGAGTAGGTGGTACTTTAGATCCTCAAAGGGCATCTCTACCACTCACAGCCCTTTTCCCAATAGTGTTAACTCTGCATTTTTACAGCATAGCATGTGTGTCGTTTGGGGCTATTATTGGTATATTATTTTAGGGTGGAAAGGGGTGTGGAGGATGGGAGATGGGTAGGATCATTTTGGTTAAAATTTGGGGCCTGACTGGGGAAATGGGGAAGCAATGGAAAGATCAGACAACTAATGACTCACTTCAATGTCCAGAATGTTTTACCTTTTCAAAAAATGTCATCGGCACCATAAAGAAAGACTGTGACTGTTTAAAAGTTGTAAATGCCTAAAACCTGTAAGCCAAGGTGTTCCCTGGCTGAGCTTAATGCTGTTCCCACAAAGGACTAAGCCAGCTCCTAAGTTTCCAAAGCTGCCATTTTGGAGACAGAAACATACTGAGGAGGGAAAGTCTGTTATTGGAGAGTATGTACCAGCAGGCAGATCATTCTGTCTTAGAGGGTCTAATTCCTGAAGTTAGATAGGAAGATCCTTTCTTTTCCAAGTATGAAGTTATATACATCAGCTTGTCTCTCCAAGCCATGAGCTAAGGCACTAGACAAAGGGGAGAGGGTGATATATAGGAGATGGGAGGGCAGGGAAAGGCCAGGGCCCATGCTCGTAGGGTGGAGAACTCTTGGAATCTCTGTGTTTTTTGAACTTGGAACTCTGAAACTATTGGTGGCAGGGTTCAGTCACTGACATCACAAATTTCACTGAATCAATTCAAGGGTTGAAGGATTTCAAAAGCCCTGATCTCAGGAGATTAAACTTTCATCCTGGGGCAGTGGCCCACTTTAAAATACAAAAACCCAACCAACCAATGAAACAAAAAGCATTTAAAAAAAATCCTAAAAGTTAACTTATAGCCCAAATGCTCTGTTTTGAATCATGAGCTCCATCAGTTCTTAACATCATCTAGAACTTCTCTACAGCTACATTGTGAAATCTTTTTAGACATGTGGTAGGTTTCTGTGAAAACTTTGTTTAAATGTAAACTTCATACCTCACTGTCCTGTTTTGTCTTACTAAAACTATAGATTTATTTCACTTTAATTTCCATTGAAATTTTAAGTTCAGTAAAGGCAAGGCCTATGTCTTCCTGTTCACTTTATCTTGGTACTTGGTGCCTAGAACTTAACTATTTATGAAAAAATGAATTAATGTACAATTAACCAATTATGGTTCATTTCAACCTAGCCAATGAAAGGGTGGTTACTATCAAATTTAGAAGGTACTCTTTGCATTTTTTAAGTTTTTTTTCTTTTAAATAGACTTCATTTACTTCAGGACATTAAACTACATGAATGAGAAGACATGAATTATAAATATTTTCCCTCAAAAGGAATGACTCCCTACTCATTACAAATAATGTCATTAATATTGACTCAATTATAATGAAAGCAAATAGTCTTTTTCTAGTCAAAGTTTCTTTAAGCATCATACATGACAATATTTCCCCATAATGTCTCATAAATATACATAGGTCATATGTACTTTGTTAAATTACACTCTGGAGGACCAAGGTCATGTTAGGCAAAATCAGTTGTAAGATGGAAAATCCATAAAGTCCATCTGGCAGATTCTTGCGTTTTTAGGAAAGGGCTGTTGAGACTCCCTGGAGCCAGGGAAATGCTTGTACATTGAACTAAAAATAGAGAAAGAGAAGAGGTGTATCCACATGCGGTAATCATTCCAGGGCAATAGTGGCTTTCCTCCTCCCCATATTCGGAATCCTGCCCCTGTGAGCCGCCAGGTGCAGGTGCTAGGCTTGCCTCACGCACAGCTCATATTCTGAGATCCAATCCAGCCAGAGCAAGGGACCCAAGGTCATTGTTCTCTGTGTTGTATAATACTTGCTCTTGGTCCTTGATGAGCTCTCTGTCAGAGGCTACATTACTGCCTTTGCATCAATAACTGGTTCATAAGAGTCATTTTCCACCTGCATTTACCTCCAGCTCTACCCTCTCCTTCTGCCTCTCTCCTGCTTCCCCAGTCTGGACTTCCTCCCAGGTGGTCTGCCACCTGGCTTCTCAGAATCCTTGCCTTGAGCCAAATCCCAGTAGGAATCACTACTTTCACTTTTAGCAGGGAAGGATGGGAATTATGTAGGGAAATACAGGCTAAACTGCTAAATCTAGATTAAATAGGCCAGTCCTTGGGGGCCTTGAGCTGAATTAATGGAAATAGGTTCTTCCAAACAGATTCTGGAAGCTGACTTCCAGCAGAGGCAAACTCGAACCTGCCCAAAGGGAGCAGATGGCAGGGTTTTCTTCAGGTGTACCAATTGCTGTCACAGCCCTAGGCAAAAGTCACGAAGAAGGCAGAAAGATTGGAATCTTTCAGTCTCAACTTTGAATTTCTTTCACTTGCTTTCCAGTGCTCTTCTGGATATGCAAAAAATACCCACCTAGAACTCAGACTCCTGTTCCTTTTCTCTGTGGATCAGTCAAAATTCTTTTTCTCAAAGAATGACAGATTTCTGGTAAGTTTTAATCAGATTAATATAATTAAAACTAAATTGTTCAGTATGTGGAATTCTCTGATGACATTTTGCTTCTTATAATGTGCTTATTAATCTCAGTGATTTAATGGAATCTGAAATTTGTAGAACAAATAAGAAATCAATTTGACCAGGGAGCTATTTTTCTTTTAGCCAATTTTTCAAAATCAATTATACTGAATAAAATTACCCCATTAGCCAATCACTCCTCCTTACAGCCCCTCTGTAAGTAACTCTACACTCTACCTAACTATAGAACAAACAGTCCTCAATTTGGGAAAGAATGTACCTTTGAGTTTGCCACAGATAAAGCATGAATAGAATCTCCTAATTGCTTGTTTGGATGATAAAGAAAACAATGATACCGAACTAGGGAGCATAGAAAATCAACATAATGGCAATTAGGATATAAACAATCATCTTAAGAACTGGAGGATTCCTAGTGGACTAACTCCTTTCTAAAGGCCTCCCTAGTTGAATGGTTGTCATAGAGCATGGGGCTCTTCAGGGCTGACTGTACACGTCCTTTGGTTCTTTCTCTGTTGACTTTTTCTCTATTTCACTGCTCGTGGGTGTTTCCATTAGTAGGCTAGAAGAAGAACAATAAACTAAAAATAATTATTTCCACTGCTTGTTCACACTTCCAGCAAACTGCCATCCAAAGGTGGCAGATGGCAGGGATTTCTCCAGGTAGTACCATTTGCTGGAAAGTCAGAACTAAAAGCTCAATGATATTTGGGTGAATTTTGGAAGATTACATACATCCATGTCTTATGACAACATTGATCAAGAATCAACTACATTCTATGCAAACAAGCCCTCTGAGAATTTTTTTTTTAAATGAAGACTTCTGAAAGCAGCATATAGGCAAGGTGTATGATTTTTATTAACTCATGAGGTAACATAAACAAACAAACAAAGATACCCCAAGAGTCATCTTCATATAAATTTTTGCATTCTTGGCAAGTGTGATATCCACACACTCATCTCGGGTGCTGAGTTCACTAATGTGCTCACCCACTCACTGATACCTGGATTAATTAGTTAACAGCTCTTACCTGCCCTTTTGCATTTACTCTCCTCTTCATTTCCTTTTTCCTGACTTTTTCTTGGGTTTATATATTGGTTTGGGACATTTAATGATGATAGCTTCTTACAAACACAACTATCCTAGTGAGATAGAAGATCAATATTTGTTTCTATCACTGTAATATAGGTGTGTATATATATATATACACACACACACACACACACACACACACATATCTTATGAACCTGATATTTCAGGCAACGACTGCCTTAATCCTATGATTAATGCCATGTGCTACCTGCCCTCTTCTGTTCCTAATCCTTAGAACTTCTAATCTGAGGCAGAGACAGATAGTCTACCAGTGGGAAACTAAAAAGATTACTTGCTATTTATCTTTCCCGTACAGAAATATGTTTTACCTACAGAATTACTTTGTTTAAACTCTATAGCTACATTGTCTGCTTATAATGATTAATGAGAAGCTTCTCCCCACCTCTGTTTCTTTCTTTCTCTTTTTTTAACAACACCAGAATTGGAAGATATGTTGGTAATCATAAAATCCCGTCTTGTACCCCAAGGAAGTATTGCTGTCAGACGGTATATTACTTATCTATAGCTGCATAGCAAATTGCTTCCAAACTTAGCAGCGTAAAACAACACACATTTATTATCTCACACGATGTGAGGTTGGGAATCTGGGAGTAGTTTAGCTTGGGGGTTCCGGCTCAGGACTGCTCAGGAGGCTGCAGACAAGCTGTCAGCTGGGGCTGCAGTCCTCTGCCGGCTGGGCTGAGGCTTCTAAAGGCACTCATGTGGCTGTTGGCAGGTGGCTTCACTGCCTCACCACATAGGTGTCTTCACGGGGCCACTTGCAACACCGCTGCTGACGTCCCTGAGAGCGAGCGATCCACGACAGTGACAGTCACCAAAACAGATGGTGCAGTGTTTTCCACAACCTAATCTTGGAAGGGACATACTATCACTTCTGCTGTATTCTACTGGTCACATATAATTACTAAAGTTTGAGACAGGACTACACAAGGGTGTGAATACTAGGAAATGGGGGTCAGAGGAGGCCCTGGTGGAACCTGGCCCCCACAGATGTTTGCTCGGCTTCCACAGACAGCATCCTTGTCACCTCTGCCCAGTTAAAGCTGTTAGACAAGCTTTTCTCAGAGAGGCCCAAACTGACCTTCACAAGAGTTGTGGGGACAGAAACAAGTACAATTCACTTGATTTTGATAGCTTCTATGTTCTTGTAATTATTAGCATATGAAAGTTTCTGTTTGACTGCTATTTTTGGAACTGTTAAAAAGGAATAAACACAGTATTTTTGGATAATTTTATTTTATAGCATTGTCAAATAGAAAGTATACCAGGGAAGAAAACAATAGCAAATGAAGGTGAAAGGGAGATATGAATGCAGACAGACAGAAGCAAATGCCTATTTGATGCTCAAGTAGGCATTAGGATAATGATTTAGTGCACCGCTCCTGCCACACTGACCATAATTTATCTCTCCTCTCTTCTTTCCTCATAGTACCGGATTAATCTTCTATTTTCTGGCTTTAGCAGTAGGGGCTGTGGGTTAGAGCTATTCTAATATCCTGTAACTACAATTTCACTTATGTAATTTGCATGAAAATATGGCACAGTTGTTAGGTTTCTATAAGAATTTTTGAGATATTAAATATAAAAACAATTTTGAGAAGGAATAATTATTGAACTTAAAATGCTCCATACATATCCTTTTTTTTTTTTTTTTTTTTTGAGACAGAGTCTCACTCTGTTGCCCAGGCTAGAGTGCCGTGGCGTCAGTCTAGCTCACAGCAGCCTCAAACTCCTGGGCTCAAGCGATCCTTCTGCCTCAGCCTCCCGAGTAGCTGGGACTACAGACATGCGCCACCATGCTCGGCTAATTTTTTTCTATATATTTTAGTTGCCCAGCTATTTCTTTCTATTTTTAGTAGAGACGGGGTTCTCGCTCTTGCTCAGGCTGGTCTCGAACTCCTGAGCTCAAACGATCCACCTGCCTCGGCCTCCCAGAGTGCTAGGATTACTGGCATGAGCCACCACGCTCGGCCCATATTCTTATTTTAAAGATAATAGGTTTCACATGTCTGCTACTAGTCTGAAAACATATAAAAATCAGTGAATTAAAATCAATGTCTTTCATAGATTTTTAGGTTGTTCCAGTGCCAGTTCCAAGAAATTATACATTACAGAGATCAATGAAGAATAAGACCCATGATATAAATAATAATGATTTTTAAAGAGTTCTTTTACTTAGTACTGCTCTATAGACAACTCTTTCTTGCTTAGTGATTAGCAGTTATTCGGAGATAATTTGGACAAGTTTTTTAAGTAATGCCAAAAACATATATGTCATATTGATGGATTATTAAAAATTGATAAATCAGAGTAGTCCTAGTGAATATTAACCATGTTATAAACCAGGAGATCCCTTTTTAAGGATAAATAAATCCACTACTATCTGTTGAATTTATGCCAAATTGCAGTAAGATATCATAGTAAGTGTACCCAACAAATACCAGCTTGACCTTTCCATATGTCTATTTAATTTTCAAATGATACTGACCATAATATTGACTCCTTGAAAGTAGAGTCAGCAAAACATTTCTTTTTGGAAAACAATCACAGCACCATTCATATTCTAATATTATTTTACTTTCACTCAGGAAAAAAAAAAGCCATTTGAAAGGGGCATTGAAATAGTCTATGATTAATGTTACAACCATAAAGTAAAAATGGCCAATGATAAGTCTGGTTATTGAACATCACAGACATTCTACAAATGCGTACATCTGTCTAGAAAAATGCTAGGTCTAACCATGAGTATTAGGTGGAAAAATTCTCGACTTCTGACATAAATTTTGTCCTGAACTTCTCTCTGTTTTGGATTCTGTTTGTAAAGTCTTCTTTCTAGCTCCTTTTCAGAAATGCCTTCCCTACTGCAGTTCATTGCACTTTTGCATGCAAATGATTAAAACATAAATTTATGCTATTCGGGATAGAATCATTCACTTTTACAGTAGTACAATTTTAATTGTTCAGAAACTCTGTGTTAAAATTTAGTTTTTGACTAAATGGTCAAAGTTTCTCTCACTAGGGAACCAGACCTCTCTCACTCTCTGGGAAAATCCCTTTGTAGATGGGACACACCACTGCATTGTGTCATTACTATTAATACTATGGGGCAGGTTCATGCACACGTGGCACCTGTCAGGTAGACTGTTTTCCAATGGCTTCATTTCATTTCATCCTCTTGGCACTGCGGCCTATTTAAAGTGAAATGCAAAGCTAAGCCTCACTTTGCCATTTCTCTGGAGTAACCCTGCTATTAGGTAGGAACGTTTTTCCTTTCAACTCATTGTTTGTCAGTGTTTATCCCAGTATCCCAAATGGCACCATTTTGGAGGAAAATGAAATATTTGGTGTAGGAAAGACGGTCTGTTAATTTAAAACTTGAGTAAATAATTTTTCATGAGACTAAATTTATTTATTATAAGTTAATATCCCACCAAAATATTCCATGTTGGTGGTTTTATCAAATAAAACTAAGAATTTTTAATATTTGGAATATATTTTTCTGAAGAGGAGACTTTACTAAAAATGAAAGACATTTAGAAAACATATACACAGAAAGGGAATCACATTTTTCCTTTATATTAAAATAAATATCTTTTAGATTATTTATTATATTTGGACAATGGAAACTTGTAACTCTCCCTCCCCTCCTCTTCCCACTAAATTAAGCTCCCCAAACCTCTGACAAGTGTTCTATGGCTATTACTAGCAGGTTAAATTTTAATTCAGTAATCAGATGCTTTTTCTTAAGTTTACTTTCCAAAAGCAGATTTTTGAGAACACTTTTCTATAGAACTATGGTCATGCATTTTGTGTGGGCATGTCTGAGAGTCTGTTCGCAGATGTTGACTAATACCTTAAATAGTTTTAATGGTGAATAATATTCCTTATTCACATGTCCTGTTATTGTTTGATTCTATCACTCTAACATTTATAAAGTAACAGTTTTTATAAGAGAATTTTCCTTTCCTTGTGGATTATTTTCTAAAACTTAGACACAGAAAAGATTTCAGAGGCAACTTTTCTTCCTGACTCATATTCTAGAAGGCACAGAAGCCAGCAACTCAAAATCCCATCTATAAACTGGGAATGTTCTTGACTTAGAAAGTGGTCTGAGATTCTTGGGGTACAGTAATGTTTTTATTTGGGATAGATTTTTCCAAGCTGGTTGCACATTAGAATCAATCGGGAAGGTTTTATAAAGAACTCAAGTCCAGACCCAATTCCTCAAGATCCTGATTTAATTGGTCTGGGCTGAGGCACAGGGACCAATAGTTTCACAGTTTCCAGGTATTTTTAACGTGCAACCATGATTGAAAACCTCTAGTTAGAACATCTTGCCTTTTAAAATACTACATAAGTTTACATATATGAATTGACAGGAAATAAGGCAATCTTAGAGAAACATTATCACATCATTGTCTGACATCCTTGAGAATAGTTATTATAAATGAGAGAATTCTCCAGATAATAGAAATTTAGCCTATTAATGGTGAATATTAAATATTTAACCAACTTTTCTGGGAATTTTTCTAATAAATATTACATAAGTCTGTACTTTGAAGAAAATACACTAAATATAATCTTTTCTTAATGATTTAATATTCTCACTGTAGACATCGGTCATTGTATTGTCTTGTCTTTGTGATGTTTAGGTGCCTCAACCAAGTGATATCAGAGTTCTGAAAGTTTCTGGAGGTAGTGATTCTTATCACCCCTCAATCTAAATTAGTAATGTTTTTAACTGTGTGACCTCACACAACTATTTCCCTTTGCTTTTGTCCTTCCTGCTTCTAATCTAATGATGTCAATATCAATTAGGCTGAAATGATATCATTTAACTTCAGAAGACCTAAAAGCTTGAGAAAACAGGTAATCAGGGTTATTAAATCAATACCTTCGATGACACATACAATTCATATTTGTTAAGCCTATGCTGGGAACACAGGAAGGCCTCTACAAAAGAAAGCACATGAATACTAAGACTAATTTTCCCCTTTCAATTCATTATCCACTTTTTTCTTCCATGAGTATGTTAGGTTTTCACATTTGGCGTTCATGATCTGTGCAGGGTGTTCCAACTTTATGAAGCTTATTAATATTAAGGTTGAATAGTATCAATAGTATTAGATTGTATTGACAGTATTAAATATTATTCAAGAAATATATATTTATCTCATTTCTTAGAGCTGCATAACTGTCTACTTCTGTCATTGAAACTGCTTCTGAAAAACCCTCATCTATAAATGGGTATAAGATCTTACATATAAGATAGGTAAGAAGAAGTCATTAAAAAGTCACAATATCAGGTGTGGTGTGATTTCAGTTTTTTTGTTTTCTTTTTTAACTTTTTATGTTCCTTGGGTTAAAGCCAGGAGAGACTTTTATGTATGGAATACATATGTAATATGAGATGAATATATGCCCTCACTAAATAGTATCCCTGTGGTAAAACTCCTTGTAAAATCCACACAGAGAACATAGCACCCATGGGCTGTATGGGGTATATCTAACATCATTACATGCCATTTCAGCTACAAAATACCTAAAAATGTTGAAGTTTTCAAATAACAATCTCACTCAGTCCCTTGGTCCCCAGATAATTAATTCAAGGCTACTCTTCTGCCATCAGCAGGCCAACATGGGATCAGACTTTTTTGACCAAGCTGGTACTCTCTGCAACACCAAATGAGGTAAAAAGCAAAAGAGACATAGATTTAATATATATATAAAAGTATTTCCTGTTGCTCTAACTCTTCTCCGGGAAAGTGTCTGTTGTAGACTGAATTGTATGTCTCCCAAATATATGCTCAAGTCCTGACCCTCGATACCTGTGAATATGACCTTATTTGGAAATGCATATTTTGCAGATGTCATTAGTTATGACATAACACTGGTTTGGGGTGGTCCCTAAATCCAATGACAGATGTCCTTACAAGAAGGGGGGGGACACCCAGAGACACACATAGAGAAGAAGGCCATGTGAAGACAGGCAGACATGGCAGCCACCAGCCAGGGAGTGGACAGTAAGGATTGTTGGCACCTGCAGAAGCTAGGAAGAGTGAAGGAAGGATTTTCTCCAAGAGCACTCAGAGAGCAGATGGTCCTGCCAATGTCTTGATTTAGAACTGCAAGACAGTAAATTTCTGTTGCTTTAAGCCCCCCAGTTTGTGGTAATTTGGTATTTCGGACTCCAAGAAACTATTTCAGCATTGAAACAAAACAAAAACTTTCCATTCTAACAAATTTGAGAGTGGAGAAGGAAGGCAGTCATTTGCTAGCCTTGCACCATGTTGGGAAATAGCCTGATCTTTTAAACCATCCTTCCTCCCCGCTATCCCCCTCCTGCCTCCCTGGCATCTGTGGGTCTCCTCTTGGTGCTTGCTTTTTTTTTTTTTCCTGGTCTTGGCTGAACCAAGAAATCCCTCATGTACTTCTCCCAGCACCACTAGACATTACCTGACATGTTCCAAAGCACAGCATTACAATCATGCTCTGCATGTTGTTTTTACAGCTTGTGGTGGTTTTTATTTCCTAGAAAAAGGAATCCTTTGGTGATAATAAAATCACATGGAAGTCTGATCACAAAGTCTGTATTTTGTAACTTTAAATAAATATAAAGCTACCACTAAACAGTTTTTATTTTCCTAGATTGGCCATTACTATGCAGGGAAAGGTTGTCCACCGTTGTAGGATGAAACACAAATTTTCCTTCAGGGCATGCCTGATCCCAGACTGTAGAAGTTTCTTCTGAGGCAATGGATCTCCTACATAGTACTTCTTTTCTATTACACACACATTTATGCCAAAAACTATTACAGTATGTTCCATAAGAAAAATTAAAATTCAAAAGGGACTTAGCAAAAACACATACGTACTGAGTTGAACTGAAATCGGCATGGTATTATTCAGCTGGTCAGTAGCATTGATCTTTCCCTGTGATTCACTCCAGGGAATGTCTTCCGCAAGATCACGTGGTCCTGACTGATCAGGGGAGGCTAGGCCTTTGCTAGTGACATTTACAGTACATTCAGCTGCTACTCTACCAAGACATTTCTTCTGTGAAAGGTGTTGAAAGATCGCACGTTTTACGTATACGGAGACTCATGCATCAGTACACAGATAACTAGTAGTTACACCAGACTGATGGGGATTACTAGACCCTTGTGGCTTTCTTTCTCCATCTGCAGACTGATCATTTTGCCTTTTACACTGTTCATTAGATTCTCTTCCAGACAATGGAACTCAACAGTAGCTCCAATACAACATTATTAAAAGGAAGATATGCTATTTAGATAAACTAAGATTTGCAAATTATTAGTGGATTCCAGTTCTCTATGCTAATCTCCTTCTCAATCACATTATATTTTTAAACTGCTTTCTTGAGACATAATTGACACATCATACAACTCACCCTATTTAAATTGTAAAATTCAATTGCTTTTGTAGAATATCCACAGATAGGTGCAACTGTCACCACAGTTTTAGATCATTTTCAACACTTCAAAAAGAAACCCTGCACCCTTTAGCTTATTGCCTGTCCCATCATCTGATCATCCCCATCCTCCTGCCGCTCCCCCCAAACAACCATTAATGTACTTTCTGTTTCTACAGATTTCTTTACTCTGGGCATTTCCTATGAATGGAATCACATAATACGTGGTCTTTCATGACTTGCTTCTTTCAGTTAGCATAATGTTTTCAAGGTTCACTTACAGCATGTATCAGTATGTCATTGCTCCTTACAGCCAAATTACATTCCAATGAATGGATATACCACAGTTGCTTATCCTTTTATCAGTCAGTGGGCATTTGGGATATTTATACTTTTTTGGCTATTTGAATAATGCTGCTACAAACATAAGTGTACAAGTTTTTGTGCAGGCATATGTTTTCATTTCATTTGGGTATATTTACAGGATTGGAGATCCTGGGTAATATTGTAACTTTATGTTTACTCATTTGAAGAACTGCCAGATTATTTTCCAAAGCAGCTACAGCATTTTACATTCCCACCAGCAGTTTATGAGAGTTTAGATTTCTCCACAACTTTACTAACACTTGTTAATATTGACGTGCTATTTACCTGGCATCCTAGTTGGTGGGAAGTATCTCATTGTGGCTTGGATTTTCATTTTCCCCATGGCTAATAAGGTCAAACATTTTCTCATGTGCTAATTTGCCATTTGTATACCTTCTTTGGAGAAATTCTTTCCCCAATTTTTAATTGGATAATTTTTTAAATTATTGAGTTGTTAGAGTTCTTTATATAGTCTAGATATAAGTCCCTTATCAGATACATGATTTGCAAATATTTTCCTCCCATTTTGCGAGTTGTCTTCACACTTAATTCATAGTGTCCATTGAAGCACAAAAGTTTTAAATTTTGGTTAAAGTACAATTTTTCTGCTTGTTATTATTTTTGGTGTCATATCTAAGAATCCTTTGTCAAATCCAATGTCATGAAGATTTACCTCTGTTTTCTTCTAAGATTTTTTTTAGTTTTAGCTTGTACTTTTAGGTCTTTGATTTATTTCAAGTTAATTTTTATATATGTTGTGAAATAAGGCTCCAACTGCATCCTAATTTGTTGGAGTACAATTGTTCATAGTATTCTTTTATAATTCTTTTAATTTCTGTAAAATCGCTGGTGACATCCCCACTTTCACTTCGGATTTTAGTAATTTGAGTCTTGTCTTCTTTCCTTGATCAGTCTAGCTAAAGTTTTGTCATTTTTTTTATCTTTTCAAACAAACAGCTTTTAGTTTCATTGATTTTCTCTATTGTTTTTCTATTCTCTAATTTCTGCTCAAATCTTTATTATTTCCCTCCTTCTCTTTCCTTTACATTTAGTTTGCTTTGTTTCCCTCTAGTGTCTTAAGGTGGACAGTTAGGTTATTGATTTAACTCTTTTTTCTTTTCTTTCTTCATACAGGCATTTATAGTTATGAATATCCCTCTAAGCAACACTTCATTTACATTCTATAAGTTTTAGTATATTGTGTTCATTTTAATTCATCTCAAAATATTTTCTGATTTCCCTTTTGATTTCTTCTTTGATCCTTTGATTATTTAGGAGTGTGTTGTATAATTTCCACAAATTTGTTACTCTCCCCAATTTTTTTTCCTGCTATTGATTTTAATTTTATTCTATTGTGGTCAGAGAACATGCTTTGTATAATTTCTATCCTTTTAAAGTTATTGAGGTTTACTTTATGACCTGGCGTATGGTTTACCTTGGAAAATGTTCCATATTCCTGTCACTTTGGACAGTCAAGAATTTACTTAGTATCTTTTGTTCTAAGTTAAAACACAAGTAATTTATAATCAATTCTTCACTATGATGTGATGTGCATTTGAGACCTTTGGTATTATAATCAGGCTGTGTTTACTCAAATGTAAATACAGGTAGATATAGACAACCCACTGAAGCAGGTGTCCTTCATTTAAATCATTCCAGAACCTGGTACTTGCTGCAATTCAATAACATCATAATTCTGACAACTATGATTGAGGAAACCTCAACAACAAGCTCTCAGTGGATAACAAGTAGAAATATGTTTATTTTGTCATAAGTGAACACACTAAGCCATTTAAGTAATCACATAAGTCATATTCAACTCAATTTAATATGCTATAGTGGGAGATAAACCAGTTCTTGACCATGAGTGTTCCAAGAAAAATTAGACTCCATTGATTATTCAAGATGAGCAAATTGGTATTATGCCACTAAATAATACTTATAAAATTAAAAATAAAATCTTCCAAAGAATTTGTTGGAAATGGGACTGACTTCTAATTTGGGCAATTGGTGAATTAATCTGGAAATACATAATAATCATATCTCTATCTGCTAGCACATTATAATCAGTATTGTAAATTATGGTTACTAGTAATGAGACAGTGTCAAAATGCATTTTAAACCTTATACTTTTTATTATTTCCACTAAAGTATCTGGTCTGCATTATGTCTCTGACAACTTCACTCCAGTCACACGGGGCCACTTTGCTGTCCCAGGTTTCCCATCTTTTCACTGGGTGTTCCCTCTCCCAGGAATGCTCTTTTCTTAGAGATCCACATGGTGAATTAGCTCATTTCCTTTAAGCCTTTGCTCAAATGTTACCTTCTCAAACAGATATACATGTATTTGAAATCCTATTTAAAATTTCAACCTGCCTCCATGTCTCTCCCCACTGCTGGCACTCTTGATTCCCTTATATGATCATGATTATGTCATGGTGAGATGACTTTGGCTACAGTGTGGAGAATTATAATGAGCTCTTTTGATTATTTGAGACCTTTTCAGAATTTCTGTTTAAGGACAGAGGTTAAAACAAATTAAACAATTGTATTTTCTCATAGAAATATTTCATAGTAAAAGTACAATGTCTTACAGTATGATTCTACCAATAGGTAATTTTCTAATTCTATTTTTTATTTATAAGGTCAGAGAAACTCAAGTAATGGATATCTGGAACTCCAAATTCTGTTTTCAACTTTATTTTAGTTTTATCAAAAATTTATTTTTTGAGACAGGGTCTCACTGTGTTGCCCAGACTGGTCTCGAACTCCTGAGCTCAAGCCATCTCCTGACTCAGCCTCAACTTCTGAGTGACTACTTCACTCAACTTCTGTGTGACATCTTTAAGTGAAGCTTAAATAAGAAATATAATTTTCTGTGTATCTGGCTGTAGATAAATATGTATGCAATAGAAATATATGTATGTAGAAACAGCAATACATCTATAATGTTTAAAAGAATGTGTATCCTAAATTATTTGTTAAATATGCATAAATATTGGTTCCAGCCTCATTATGCATTTTAGTTGCTTGCTAGACTTTAATGAATATAGTTTCTAACTCATAAATTTTCATAGTAACTTAGTTCATGCTGATTTTTAAAAAGGAGAAAAATTTGACATAAAATCTTATCACCAAAACAGTAGGAGGTTTTTTCCCTTCCAGTATAATGGTATTTTGATCACCTTCCTGTGTACTTAGATGATATAGAGGACTGTGAGAAACAGGTATGTTCCAATTGAGGACTGTGCAATGGATGCCCTCATGATCCAATACTGCTGCGAGCTTCGTCTATCAGAAAAAGCCTTAATAAATTCATGGAATCACACAATTTTATTTAATTTAAAACTTCCCTACAGAATTCTTGAATTTTTACTTACAACCCAATTTCACAAATAGAAAGTATGTGAGTGTCTGTGTGTCTGTGTGTAAGGCAGTGTGCACTGTTTCACTGTAATTTCTATTCTGATAATTTTAGGATGGCATGGTTACTTTGAACCCAAGGTGTGTCAGCATTCTGAAAGTAAGAATAGTTTGTGTGGGTCTTATGTGGGGGAAGATATATGTCATGTGTGCCATGAAGGATGTCTACTAGATTAGTATATGAAACAGAATATTTTTTGTATTTTAAAGAGAACCTTAAATCCTTTGTATAAAAACCATTTTGAAATTGTACTTGTTATAACTATCTTTTTTGGGTTATTGAGTGCTAATTACTTTTGGTGGATTGTTATCCCACATTACTGTAACCCAAATACCTTCCAGAGATGCTATTGAGATAGGACTCAACAAGAGTAGCACAAACCTATCTCTTACTCTCACTTGTATTTTGGCTGTCTGAATTTTTATTTGCTGAAATATCAGTAATATTGGCATTAATATCTATTCTTCATGGAGTTTCAGCCTTTGGAAGCAAAATATCTGCTCACTCTCTAAAAGACTTTTCCTGCGGTCTTATCATATAAACCTAATTTTGGACAGTCCTTTATTTAGGGGACTGTTTTGCTAAGTGGGAAAGAGTCTTCTTTTTCTAGACATGTTCACATTGATTTAGGAGAGAAAAAGGCCCTTAACTTTGACTCTTTCTTATCCCTTTTGTTGCTGTTTTGTATTTGGTAGCAATATTTTCATTATAAATCTATACATTTTAAAATACATTATATGAGCTAAATATGTACATGAGAGAATTATGAGGGTTCATTTTGCATTGATATAATACTTCTATTCTTGAAATGATAAGTTAAAAGATTATTATAGTCCTCGTAAGCGAACAACTACCTCTTCCCCCCAAAACAAAAAAAAAGTATCCCTTAACCTTGAATGCCATTGTAAACACTAGTACAGTGTGTCTATTTGCTGGCTCAAACAATTTAGAATCCCCTGGCAAACAGCCATCTGCAAAGACAAAGGTTATGTGGGCAATAGTGACATGCAGAATAAGAAGTGGAGAAGGAAGCAGCAGACCTGGTCTTTAGTCCTTAACAGCTATCTATGTAAACTCTGTAGGTCACTTAAATTTTCTATGTTTCTTCTTCTATGAAATAGGGATAATAATACTTCTTTACTTAGTAACATACATGAAAGTGTATTATAAAATGGAAATCCTTAAACATCTGTAAAGTTTTATTTTTTTAACATTAGATTAAGAAGAAAATGGCACTGACATCTACTAATTTTTATTCATCCAGTATTTCTTGCATTGGGCATTTTAGATATATCAAGTAATGTGATTTTACAATAATTTTAAGACACTGTGAGTATTTAAAGTAAGGTAACAAAGAGCCTTCATCTTGGGGAAAAACTATGTGGGCTTTAACAAATAAAATGTTGGTTGAAACTTGATCCCGGTGCTGAAGTGCATGGTGGATAAAATCCAGAAACAAGTGTAGGTAAAACTAATTAATCTTGTCTCCTGGTAGCTCAACAAACATTTAAGTGCTCATATCCTCAAGTACAACAATGACTTAAATGTGTTTAACCTTGTAAATATTATTCAGAGAATACTAAATAATTTTCTATTTTTCTCTTAAAGTGGTCTGCAGAACGAATAGACTCAAAAGAACATTCTAATCCAAAATTGGCAGAATATATACTCTTCTCATTGGCACATGAAACATTTTCCAGAATAGTCCATATGATAGGCCACAAAACGAGTCTCAGTGAATTTTTAAAAATCCAAATCATATCAAGTATCTTCTCAGACCACATTGGAATAAAACCAGAAATCAAGAGGAATTCTCGAAACTGTACAAATGCATGGATATTAAAAAACCTGTCATCAGGGAAATGCAAATCAAAACCACAATGAGATATCACTTAACTCCAGTGAGAATGGCCTATATCAAAAAGTCCCAAAACAATACATGTTGGCATGGATGCGGAGAGACAGGAACACTCATACACTGCTGGTGGGACTG
>CM052443.1:41850361-41905887 GCA_028533085.1 Varecia variegata
TCTGGGGAATGGACACCCTTAAAGATTTGATTCGGGGGGATGGGGGTGGGGGAGAGGATGGGTGTATACCTACATGATGAGTGCAATGTGCACTGTCTGGGGAATGGACACTCTTGGGGCTTGGACTCGGGGAGTTGGGAGGGGCATGGGCAATATATTTAGCCAGGGTAGTTGTACCCCCATAATAAGCTATAATAAATAAATAGATAAATAAAAAATAAATAAATAAAAAAAATAAAAAACCTGGTTCTGAATGATCATTGGGTCAATGATGAAATCAAGATGGAAATTAAAAATGTTTTTTTAAAATAAATGATAATTGGCATGAGTTACCAAAATCTCTGGGATACAGTAAAGGCAGTGCTAAGAGGGAAATTTATAGTGCTAAATGCCTACATCAAAAAGACTGATAGATCAAACATTGACAATCTAACATCACACCTCAAATAATGAGAAAAACAAGAAAAAACCAAATCCAAAACTAGCAAAAGAAAAGAAATTAAAAAGATCAGAGCACAACTAAATAAAATTGAAACGAGGAAACAATACAAAGGATCAATGAAACAAAAAGTTGATTATTTGAAAAGATAAACAAAACTGATAGAGCACTATCTAGATTAACCAAGAAAAGAAGAGAAAGAATTCAAATAAACTCAAATGAAGACATTGTAACTGATGCCACAGAAATACAAAAGAGCATCTGACATTACTATAAACAACTTTATGCACACACACTAGAAAATCTAAAGGAAATAGGTAAATTCCTGGGAGCATACAACTGCCAAAGTTTAAATCAGGAAGAAACAGAAATCATAAACAGACCAATAGCAAGCAGTGAGATTGAATCAGTGAGAAAAAATCTCCCAAGAACAAAAATCCTAGGACAATGTGAGATTCACATCCGAATTCTACCAGATATTCAGAGAACTGATACCAATACTACTGAAACTATTCCAAAAGATCAAGAAGGAGGAACATTCCCTGATTCATTCTATGAAACCAATTATCACATATTGCTAAAGCCAGGAAAGGACACAACAGAAAGGAGAAAACTGTAGACCAATATCTGTTACAAACATAGATGCAAAAATCCTTAACAAAATGTTAGCAAACCGAATTCAACAGCACATCAAAAAGATAATTCATCATGATTAAGTGGGTTTCACTGCAGGGATGCAAGGATGGTTCGACACATGCAAATCAATAAACACGATTCACCACATAGATGCAGAAAAAGCATTTGATAAAATCCAGCACTCCTTCATGATAAAAACCCTCAACAAACTAGGCACTGAAGGAACATACCTCAAAATAATAAAAGCCATATATGACAAACCCACAGCCAACATGATAATGAAAGGGGACAAGTTGAAAGCATTTCCCTGAGAACTGGAACAAGAAAAGGATGTTCACTGTCATCACTTCTATTTAACATAGTACTGGAAGTCCTAATCAGAGGAATCAGGCAAGAGAAAGAAATAAAGGGCATCCAAATTGGGAAAGAGGAGATCAAACTATCTGTTTGTCAATGATACGATCTTGCATGTAGAAAACCCTAAAGACTCCTCTAAAAGACTCCTAGTTTTGATACATAAATTCAATAAAGTGTCTCTCAGGTTACAAAATCAACATAGGCAAATCAGTAGCTATACACTAATAATGACCAAGGTCAGAATCAAATCAAGAACTCAAAATCAATTAGAATAGCAGTAACAAATATATATATATATATATGTGTGTGTGTGTGTGTGTGTGTGTGTGTGTACGTATAGGAATATACCAAGGAGATTAAAGGTTTCTATAAGGGGAACTACAAAATACTGATGAAAGAACTCATAGATGATAAAAACAAATGGAAAACATCCCATGCTCATGGATTGGAGAGATCAATATTGTGAAAATGACCCTATTGCCCACAGCAAGCTACAAATTCAATACAATGCCTATCAAAATACTGACGTCATTTTTTCACAGAATTAGAAAAAACAATTCTAAAATTCATATGGAAACAAAAAAGAGCCCTAACAGCCAAAGCAATCATAAACAAAAAGAACAAATCTGGAGGCTTCACATTACCTGACTTCAAATTATACTACAAGGCTACAGTAACCAAAATTGCATGGTATTAGTATAAAAGTAGACACCAATGGCACAGAATAGAGAACCCCAAAATAAAGCCAAATACCAACAACCAATTGATCTTTGAAAAGCAGACAGAAACATACACTGGGGAAAGCACACCCTTTTCAATAAATGGTGTTGAGAAAATTGGATAGCCACATGCAGAAGAATGAAACTGGATTCCTATCTCTCACCATATGCAAAAATTAACTCAAGGTGGATTAAAGACTTAAATGTAAGACCTGAAACTATAAAAGTTCTAGAAGAAAATGTAGGAAAATCTCTTCTGGACATTGGCCTAGGCAAAGAACTTATGAGTAAGATCCCAAAAGCAATTGCAATAAAAACAAAAATATTAAGAAATATATGGGACTTAATTAAACTAAAAAGCTACTGTACAGCAAAAGAATAATCAACAGAGTAAATAGACAACCTAAAGAATGGGAGAAAATATTCACAAACTATGCATCAGACAAAGGACTAATATCCAGAATCTATAATGAACTCAAACAATTCAGTAAGAGAAAAACAAATAACCCCATTAAAAACTGGGTAAATGACATGAACAGACATTTTTCAAAAGAAGATATTCGAATGGCCAAAAACACATGAAAAAATGCTCAACATCACTGATCATTAGGGAAATGCAAATTAAAATCACAATGAGATACCACCTTACCCATGTCAGAATGGCCTCTATTAAAAAGTCAAACACAATAGATGTTGACACAGATGCAGTGAAAAGGGAATCCTTATACACTATTAGTGGGAATATAAATTAGTAAAACCTCTATGGAAAACAATATGAAAATTTCTCAAAGAACTAAATTAGCCTTACCATTCGATCCAGCTATCTCATTACTGGGTATCTACCCAAAGGAAAAGAAGTCATTATATAAAAAGGACATGTACTTTTATGTTTATTGCAGCACAATTCACAACTGCAAAGATAATGGAACCAACCTAAGTGTCCCCTAACTAATGAGTGGATAAAGAAAATGTGAGAAACACACACCCACACACACACACCATGCAGTGTGTGTGTGTGTGTGTGTATATATATATCACATCTAAAATTTTTTTATTAATAATTCATATGATCAGCATTCCCAATTGCTATAAATATCTGTGATAATGTTTTTATCAAAAGAGTGAAAATGATAGATTTTTATGATGGTAGGACAAAATGATTTGTGAATAAGAGCTGGTACAGGTACGTACCTGATAATAACATACTCTAATAAATAAGTCCCTTATAGAAATTAAAATGGTAGGTGTCAAACCATCAGTTAATCTTAAGTAAACTCATCAATTTTCATTCCAACTCAAGTAAAGTACTACATCTGATATCTGTTCAGCATTGACAACATTTCAGTAAATAATAAAATGCTTTGGATCTGAAAAGAAGAGTTTGCCATAGAAGCATTAACAGATCCTTATATCTGTTGACAATTGCTAAATTTATACACATAAAAAATAGAAGCAACCTTTTCTATAATCACATAACTGGGGGCTAGTTTTGATAGAAAGAGCACACTTTGCCAGCTCTGACATGGCAGCATGCCTGACTTAAAGTTCAATTTTTAAAAATATGGATATGATCATGGCAAATAATTCCAGGAAATATGTCATAAATTAGAAGACAATATAATAAACTTTCTGGATTGTTTTGCTTCAGACATGTCACTGTACAATATTTAGTTTCAAAAATAGTAATCAGTCTGTTCAGAGTGTCAACTTCAGCCACACGGGACGGGGAAAAGTTGTTTGGACATTGTCTCATGGGAAAGATGACAAAATGAATTGTATGAGCTATAGGAAATGGATTACAGGGTCAATGTTGGTCTGTTGTGTGCATGGCTGTCAAAAGAAGCTAATAAAATATTAGGCTGCAGCACTGAAGTAGTGAACACAACAAAGAAAGTAATAATCTCATTGTACTCTGTGCAAATCAGACCCTATCTGATATAGAACGCTGATTTCTGAGGGTCACTTTGCAAAAGGAACATTTATGAGTTAAAGTGCTTTCAGAATAAAGGAAATGCTTTTGAAAGCCTGCAATATGAGAGATAAATAAAGTGAGGATGTTTATTAAGTAACATGGGGGGTTAGGGAGATATTTGTGTCTTTAAATATTTTAAGAGATATGATGTAGCAGAAGAACTTGATTTATTTTGGCTTTCTGAATCAGCAGTAACACCAAAATATACCAGTTACCATCCATGGGTAAAAGGCTCTGCAAAATAAATATATTAAAAAAAAAAAGAAATGACTGACAGGGACTGCCAACTCTGATGAAGACAATTCCATTACATTTCACTCTATACACCCTTTTCTTCAAGAAACCTTGTGTGCAACTTTAAACGGCAGAGTATCAAAGGCTTCCTCATCAGTAGTTTGTAAAGTTTTAAAGAGATCAAGCTGTGTGGGATAAAGAACCTTTTGGACATACTAAACATGATAAAGATATAACTGGTAAAACAGGTACTTGCATAAATGTTTTATTCAGTGAAGTTAACAAGTAAATAGAAAAGCACTATTTTTAATAAAAGCATTTATAACTTTAACTTCAAACGGCATATAGCCATATCCAAACTGGTGAATAAATATGCTTTTGTCTGATCCAAGAAAACGGAGACTCAGTCCTGACAGGCCAACAGGATTAAATAAAAGACAAGGGGTTAAATGTGGAAAAAAAAACACCGATGATTCTTTCACCAAAGGAAACACACAAGAGAACATATGGCTGGGATTCAGAACCATTGACCGGAGGTCATTTCCAATTAAAGATGAAGTGTGGCCATCCAGCTACGGAGGGGCCCTTCAGCAGCAGAGGTATAAGTGCCAGCTCTTTCCAGAGGCAAACGGGCCCAGTAAGTAAGTAAATACCAGCTGAATGTGGGTGGCAGTGGGGGTGGGAATGGGAAGACACAGAAGAAATGAAAAGTAATAGTGAGAAGGGGAATTGGTTACTACCTAAAACATATTATCGGCCAGGCATGGTGACTCATGCCTGTAACCCCAGCACTTTGGGAGGTTGAGGTGGGAGGATGGCTTCAGGCCAGGAGTTCGAGACCAGTCTGGGCAACACAGTGAGACCCATCTCTACAAAAAAAATAAAAAATAAAATACATTACCTCACCAAACGTTTATGAGCAAGAAGATCTTGAATTGAAGCACCAAGGAAGGCTAAATTGTAGTGTTAATGACGCTATAGTGGAAAAAAATGTGGTTTCTTGTTTTAGAAGTTATTAAGTCTCACAGGCGCCACTGTGGCCTTTGACGTATGGAAGGAGCACAATTATTGCATGTGATGTTGAAGCTGGTACTCTTCAGCTTTTCATCCATAAATCACTAGGCACTTATGTCTGACACCTGATCAGCTGCCTTGCTCTGTTTTCAATTGGGTACAATGAAGGAGGTGGGTTCTGATCCACAGGCCTTTGGAGTGATGGCCACACAGGTCTCAGGTGACTCTGGCTGTGTTCTCACTGTAAGTTCAGATCATCATTTGGATACAAGGGAGCCAGACCCACAGGTGTAACATCTAGTTGCTAAAAACCAAAGAAGGATGAAAGGAAATCTTATCAATGTTTTCCACGTAAGTACACACAGAGAAAGTTCAGTGCAATTACTACAGATTCAAAACTAAGAAGGAAACTGAAGATTCTAACACCTAAATACATCTTTCTACCTAGAATCCCAAAATGAGACTCAAAGAGAAATGGATTAGTTAAAAACAAACATCTAAAGTGAGGACAGGGGTAGAAAAGGGAATTGAAAAGAAAATAAGATATTGACAGAGTAAAGGGAAAAGAGAAATTACCTGAGGAGAATATTTAAGAACGTACAGGAGAGCTCAGACAGATTTTTAAGGGAAAAGGAACTATGTACACCCTGGGGACTCTTCAGGTAGCCTGGACTGATGCAGCTCGGTCCTGGACCGATGGTAAAATCACCTCACCCAGAGAGAAGAATCTGGACAAAATTTACTTGAAAAACAAAGTGACGCTCTGGTAAACTCGGAGTACAGCGACTTTGTATCTCTTCCTGAGGGACTCCTTCAAAGAACTGAGTCTGGACATAAGTGCTGACAAAAGCAATTTCAGGATGCGGAAGCCAAAAGGGAGGCTGGAGAAATACTGTGAGCAAAACAGCGTCGTGTGGCAGGGGAGAGATGCGCCAAGGTAGCAGCAGGTCATAAAATCAAACAAACAAACAAACAAACAGGGAACCGAGCATGTAAACCCAGCCGAGCCCGTTTGAAAGGAAACAGAACGTCAGAGGCTGGTCCCTCGCTACAAGTAAAAATATGGCAAAAAGGACTCGTCCTCACAGCCTGGAATATTCAAAGCCGAGGGAAGACGAGGTCCAGGGTCTCTCAGGGCACAAGCGGTGAAAAGCATCAGCACACGACTCAGGTCAGGCACCTGAGAGTGATTCCAAAGCTAAGGGGCCCAGGGGGAGGCATCCCCCCCGCCCCCGCCACACACACACACACACACACACACACACACAGGTCCTCAGGCCTCCAGAATTTCAGGGCAAGAAGAGCACAGGAGTCATTTGGCACAGAGCTAAAAATGTCAGGGGGTCTTGCTGGGGAGGGGGAAACACAGGGAGAGGAGCAGGATTTGGGACTGATGGCCCAGTCACTCATTCCGGAAATATGTAGTGAGAGTCAGGCACCTTCAGGCACCAGTCATGACGCTAAGGATACAGAAAGGAACAAAACAGGCAGAAACCTCTGTCTTTCCAGAGATTACATTCTCAGGAAGGTAAAGGAAAATACTCAAGACACACGAGTGAAATAATTCTGTTAGGGAGGATCTTAAAAGAAAAAAATAAACAGGAAAGAAGAATATAGAGCATTGGGGTTGAGGCTGCAATACAGTGGTTAGGGAAAGAAATGGCTTTTTAATAGAAAATGAGGGTGCGAACCACAAGGGCATCTGGGAGCCTGTCCCCTTCAGACTCAAGGGCAGGACAAATTCAAGGCCATGAAGAGCTGCCTGTTACAATACAGGGCATCCTGCTAGCAAAGCCAGTGGAGCTGTCACAATACAGACTTGGCCTTGGGGTACTGGGAACAGAGTAAACATCGCATAGGCAGGTGCTCAGCATTAAGGCAAAGAAGGAACCTGAATCAGATCAGGAGAATCAGGGTGGCAACGTGACAAATGTTAAAGTTTGCAATAAGGCAGGTGAGGTTCAATTTCCACTCGATGAGAAAGTAGCTCTGTGCCTGGGGGATTTTCTCTAAGGATATGTCAGGAACAGTGTCACAATTAATCTTTTAATGGGAAAATTCTCCCAAAGGAATTTCAATTAACCAGTAATGGAGTTCAGGAACTTGGACATGACTGATGAGTACCCTGCAAAGGCCAGAAGTGAGAGTATTTTAGCTTTTCCTTCATGGTGGTTAGATGTTCCTTCCTCCAAATGACCCCAAAGCTCTACTCTGGTCCATGACTGATATCTGAAGGGCAGATCCAGCTAATGTTAAGTATTAACTCAAGCACGTATGAATTCACCCGGGATCACTGCTCTAGGCCCCGAGGATTTGCTTGTGTTTTTGAAATTCTGTTGGTGGGCCTGGCTCTGTAATGTTTTCATGTGTTCCATGGCTCTTGAGGAAAAAAAAATATGAGAGAGACACATGAATGTCTGAGGTTTAAAACCATTTCAACGTAGAGCGCACCAGAAGCCAGATTAAAATCGCTCCACTTCCTGCACGGTGCATCATCTGCCTCAGGCTAAGTACAAAAAGAAATTGAGAGGCAAGAATTCCAGCCTTTGGTGTTATTGGAATTTGATTGGTATAGCAGGTTTCATTTTTAACTTCAATTTCTTTGGTGGGGGGATAAAATAATGCTAGATGGAGGTCCCTTATCTGATTTGGGGAGTTCTGTGTAGCAGCTGGACATTTTGACCTGTGTTCTCTCATGCAGTGCTCACTGAAAACTTTCTCGCGTCTTACTCTATTGCATTAAGTGTCTGAGCAAATGCCAGATGGAAAATGGAATAACAGATGAACTTTCAGCCTGGGGTATGAAGAGTTCTTGGAGATGACTAAAATATTGCCCTATTCTGACCTATTTCAGAACCTTCGGAGGGCAAGTTGCACACTCTACCAGGAAGCAGTGAAGGACTGCCTGAATGAAGATGGGCCAGGTTTTCCTTATGTGCAATTGCTCTTTTTGTGTGTTTGTCTAGGGGGCATCACGGGGTTATGACAGCATCCTGCAAAGGGTGAACAATTCTCTACCTATGTATGCAGCAACAATCAGCAACAAGTAAGGGAAAGTGGGTGACACACCGAAAAAGCTCATGTGGCCAGAGATTAGCATATGTCTGACAGTCTTCTAATGTCCAAATGACAGGAGCTATTTGAAATCAGAACAATAAAATATGATGACAGTGCTGCTAAAACATGGTCCAAATCACAAATTTTCCCATTAATTCTATGATAATGTTGATTCTGCCCAACATCCATGTGGACACCTAGGGGCCCAAATTTGATCCCCACAACTGTTACAAAGTTCTTTACAGTATGGAGATTATCAGTGGGGGTGCGGGGTGGGGGTGGGGGTATTTCCTTCAACAGATTTTAAAGTAATGAAACTGATTTTGTTTTTCAGGAAAAATAATTTGAAAATAAATTTCAATTACAAACCAAGAGGAGGAAATGAGAAAACCTAATTTTGAAGTTCTCTTAGGTGGTAATGCATTTGTCCTGGAATTATGAATTTAAATATCTCTTAGTCACTCTGCACTTATGAATAATTGTACTTATTTTGCAACCTGGCTTTTCAATAATTATAAGAGCTCTGTACACAAAATAATATAAATATGTACCCAATCACAACATACATGTATTAAGATAGTTTTTCTGTCTCCTTTTAATTTTTATATTTGAGACTCTTTATCTTTTGAAACATACTCTCTTCTTCTTAGATTGCTCTTCTATAACATTCTATGTAAAAATGAAATAAAGCCAGAAGTTATTTTAAAGAAGCCCTACTACATCTGGTGATTGTTAAATTACATTCCCCCTGCAAAACCAGGCTTTTCAAACACAGTGGCTTAAACTGCAGTTAGGTACTTAATGGTCTCTGTTCTTGTCACCAGAAAGAAGAATGTGACCATTTCAAATCTTGCAAAAAATACTTTTTTTGGTCAGTATTTAGATGCTAGATACTGTGCATGCACTTTCCAAAATCAATAGAGAAACACAGTATCAGGAGAAATACATTATTAAAAACTACTCAAGTGAGAATATATTCTGTAGATGCAATTTAAAAAATATGGGTGTAAAATAGAGCATTGAACATTATATAAAACTTTAATTTTAATTGACATAATCTGTAAAATCTAACCATCTGCCCTTCTTTTTTGGTTAACAAGAGACAATAGCTGAGTACATTTACATGGAGATGAAATGCAACCTGGATACCAAACAGAAAGGCAGGTCCTCTATGTGCACAGATACAAGGTGCACGGTCACTGCAAGGGTGAATTTCAGTCTGTCTTGAACCATCTCTTAGGATTCACTAATGACAGCCAATCTAAGGAATATATTTGAGTTTCTCAAGGGTAAAGATGTAAATTGCCAATTAAAATCTAATGAAAGTGAAACAAAGAGAAGACCATATGCTTAAGCTGTCACAAAATGATTGCCCATATTTTTAGGGTGACAGTTTATAATATTTTGTTTTAATATCAAATAATGAGTATTGAAAGAGGAGGGACAAATGAAAATTTTCTAAAAAACATAAAAATTAAAAAACAAAACCTACATGTGGTCTATCTTATTAACTCTTTCAATCTGTGATGAACAACCCTGACACAAATTGCCCTGCAGCGAATGGTCAGGATGTTTTGATATTTCTTATTTTTGTTAAGAAGGAAATGGACATTTGACAATAGAAACTGAAATGCAGTTGTATTATATTATCAATCTTTTTAAAAATCAAAAGCATAGTAAGAGGAGAAATCTAGGTTTCATTTTAAAACAAATATTTTCTGTTAGCCCAACATGTTAGATGTTGAAAATACAAGGGATCTAATTGGAATATTTATATTACGTGTGATGGCATTGGTGATGACATCTGGGCTTCCTGCTCTCAGCCCAGTTCAGGCAAATAATACAAATGGAAACTGAAATACAGACTGAGTTCATGTCAAGATTCATTAGAAAGGAAGTAGAAAGTCTTTGTACATGTAAGTACGAGCTGCCGGCATTTCTCTGGTTTTGTCCAGGGAGGGGTAAGCCTGAGTGGCCATGACTCTTCTTCCTGCTCGGTGTGATGTATATAGATGTGGTCTTTATCAAAAGAGACTACTAAATATTCACTTAATTAAATATTCACTTCAGTACACTGTTTTCACAACCAGAAGGCCCAGTGAAAATGAGCTTTCTAAATTCCAATTGTTACCAGATAGGCCATATACGGGTGTATATGTATATATAGCAGTCCCTAAAAAAATAAATTTTGGATTATTTTATATGTATGTACACACATATTTAATGCTGCCAATAGGTCTCAGTTATTGCAATAAAATAGGTACAGTTGTAGGTACCATGAGAAATATGATGCTACGTAATACTTTATGTCTCACTGTAAGTTTATATTAGGTTTATTGTTAAAATCTCAGCTGGCAGAGGAAGCATATGGTCTAATGAGGTACCAGTCCTATACACACTTACAAATTTAATGAATGTTATTAGCCGGGCATGGTGGCGCATGCCTGTAGTCCCAGCTACTCGGGAGGCTGAGGCAGTAGGATCGCTTAAGCCCAGGAGTTTGAGGTTGCTGTGAGCTAGGCTGACGCCACGGCACTCACTCTAGCCCGGGCAACAGAGTGAGACTCTGTCTCAAAAAAAAAAAAAAAAAAAAAGACAAATTTAATGAATGTTGATAATTATAAATGTGAGAAAAATTTTGAAGCATTTATCTTGAAGGAAGAGTGCTACAAAAGCAAAAAAGCTTAAATTGCATAAAAATAAGATTAGAAAGGAAATCTATTTTATCAAACCTATTTGTAGACTAGCAGTTCTTAAACTTGGGCAATACATTAAAATTGCTTTCTGCTGTTAATGAACTCAACTGTTCAGAGCTGAATAGCATAAGTAATATGGAATTGCCCTAATTAAGCAGAGTCAGCAACCATAAAAATGATCCAGAGTAATAAAAAGTTGATCCTGTTTATGTAAAATATTCATCTTTCTCATTGTTTGTTTTATCTTTAAATTTATTAATATATGCAAAATGTAGTTGTTTTGGGAAAACAGAAATAAAAGCAAAAAGTCAATATAATTACCCATTATCAAAATGTTCAGTGATTGCCATAGGTACCAAAGTTTTCTTTTGATGTTTGATATATATATATATACAAACATTTAAAAATCAGAGCACTAGACTGTATTTTAGCATGTTTTTAATGTAGTAACATTATGAGCATTTTCTATGCTGTCAGATGATCTCTTATAATACAATATTTTATGATTTATATTCACTCATTCCATAATACACTTTACTAATTTATTATCTGAAAAAATTAAAATAACTTTATCTATTACCATACTGCTCTTTGATTATGTCTTTGGAACAAATTCTTCCCTACATCTTTTAAATTAATGTATTTCCAGAAATGGGGCTGTTGGTTAAATACACACACAAACTTGTATATTACATTTTCTTGCAACTAAAAATTAGGCCAGGTAGAATTTCAAGGGTAATATTTTCTCCCCACTGGGAAATAAAAATCACAGAATTGAGAAACAGGTTACAAAGCCGGTAAGGGATGATGCGAGATGGCACCAAACAGCCTGTAAAAGAGACTCAAAAATCTTGTAGAAGAGGCCCTCCTCACAGAAGGGAGAAACAGGGAGAAAGTTGGTGAGGAATGGTGTGAGATGGGCCTAAACAGCCTGTGAAAGAGTCTGTTGCTGAGTGCAAGATCAATACCTGATTGATTGATATCCAGCTCATCCCTGGCCCAGTCTTCCTGGGGACTGCCCAAGACACAGTGAGCACAGAAGATTCAGTGTAGTCCACTTACAGATTTCCTTTAGCTTTGAAAAGTGGACTTTTACTTACGCATTAATATAAAGCTGTGTTTATGTCACACACAATATTACAAAGAACCCAAGAAAGAAAAAATGAATCCCTTAAGGTTCAAGGTTCTGTGTAAGGGCAAAGGTAATTACGGTTCTAGTATCTGGAAACTGCCACAGAAATTTCTGTTTGCTCTGCATAGACCAAGATAACAGAAGCAAAATAGCAAAGGTAGGGTGTGGTTCCCATAATGAAGAAAGTGAGGATTGATGCTTAGACATCTGCCATTCTGGAATAGAGAAAAGACTACCTGGAATGGTATCTCTGAAAACTGTCTGGCAGACTCAGTGGTTGGTCAACTTTGGCTCTGATCAAATTTCCTCATTTCTCGGAGAAGGGACAGATTATATCTAGTCTGTGATAAATTCAATGATATTAATAGAGATCATAGTTATAGTGATCAAAATAAGAACATTGCTTTTTGCAAAATCAGATCAAACTACACTTCAAAACAATAATGAATCATTTAAAAGCAGAACGTCCTCTTGGAGATATCTGTATGCAAAGACAAAACAATTAGGTCACAGGATACCAGGTTCTTCAGACTATATGTCATTAAGTCTCATTTTCATGCAGATGTGTACAAGACCATTTGACATTTGCCAAAGAGGTTATGTTTATATGTGTTTTCCTGAATATAGAAGCAATATCTTTATGACAAAAAGCTTTAGCTCAGAAAAATCCTTATAGCATTTAAAGTATTAACAACTGTCATGCATATTGTAGTATTTCAGTGGTTTTCTGCAGCCCAATTCCCAACCACCCCCTCTCTCTCCCTACCTTCTTTCTGCATCTCTGCCCTACCCTATGCCAAAGAGAGAACTCAAGCTTTTAAGAACAAGATAGGTCACGTTAAAATAATGTAATTCTACCTCATTTCATTAATTTAATCCATGTTTAGAAGACTTTCCTATATGCCAAAAAAAATATGTTTTTTAAACTTAGTATTCTTTTATTTCTTTGTCTGCATTCTATTTTTCTCCCATCTCAAACTATAATCAAATCAGTGGGTCATAAATCCCAATGGTTTAATTTGAGCAGAAAGTTGAAGTATCTCATAACCCCCCTTTTGGGGACATAATCTTTGTTTTTCACTTGCAAACCAAGAATTCGCCTTGGCATGACACTCAAAGCCTTTGTTTTATCAGTTGATTCTAAACAACTTCCCCATCTCACTTCCTCTTCATTTTTCTGGAAATACACTATATTCTAATCAAGCAAAACTATACATTCTTCCCAGAACTGACCATATTTGTTACGTTATATTCCCAGCTAAAATGCCTTCCCCAACATACACCACTACTCTTCTGGACACAACTCGAATGTCACAGTGTCCCCTATAGCATCCCTGATCCACAGGGCAAGAGTCGGGGCAGAATGGGAAGACCACATGTGTCTTCTGCGATTGTTCAGAGCTGAGTATAATAAGAATGTGCAGCACACACAGCTGGTGCAGACACAAAATACTTCAGTTTCTTTATTTGTTCTGCCCCTGTGGTTCCAAAGGGGTCTATGTTTGGCTGCATTCCAGCACTTACCGCACCACCCACATTGTGCTATTTGGTAGACTAATGGTGGTCCCAGAGCCAGATTCTTAGACAGGCCTCAATAAATATTTGTTGAGTTGCATTGACTTGTGTTTCCAGAGCAGGGATCATGCCTTATTTCCCCAGAGCACAAATGTTTGGCACTTAGAAACTCAACAAATGTTTGTTGAGGTAGCGAATAACTAGATTAACCAGAAGACTGATTTTTCTAGTAGGGTGCAGGAGTGAGGATAAAAGAGTAAAACAAACAAACAAACAAATAAATGGAGGTCAAAGACCTGTAATACCAAATAAGCCAGTACCACTTCCTCTGGCTCTACCACTTACTAGCCATGCAACCTGCGGCAAATCACATACATACGCTACCTGATCTTCTATTTCATTATTTGTTAAGTGGGCATAAAAATAATACCTAGCTCTTAGCACTGTTTATAAAATCAAATAAAGATAAGTAAAGCACTTAGCAGAATGCTTAAAACACAAGTTTATGCTCAATAAGTGTTAGTTACTATCATTTTACAGTTTTCTAAGAGGCCTCCAGCTATACTTGCTAAGAAAAGCTCTTATTAACTGTATTTAAAGAGACTAATGATTAAAGTAATGAGAGTCAATAGACTCAATATTTATTGAGTTCTTACTATAAGCCAGTCATCTCTTCCCACTGTATTATACAATTGCAACAACAAGGAAACCGATTTAAAGAAATATAACAGGCTCAATGTTAATAAGGAGAAAGAGTCAAAACTGTGCTTCTCACTCCATAATCTGGGCTCTTAGCAAATATACAACATTCAAGCCAACTTTTAAGAAGATAGTCACACATTGCAGCCCAGTGTCTCCTTGTCTTATTTTGTTATTATAATTATATGCACTGCCTTCCTTTACCTTCTAATAAATTATAAATTCCCTGAAGACTGAGATTGTGTCACTCACTTTTATAACTCTCATAGCCCAAAGCTGGTATACAAACAAGTGCATGCAAGCACACACACACACACACACACACACACACACACACGTGGTGGAGAAGTGACAAAGTCGATCCACATTGGTGGGAAGGACAAGGCAGATTAAAGGAAGGCTGGCCTCAAAAACACTCTAATAATGAGCAGATAAACTGGACCACACACATTCAAAGAGTTATTGAATTTCTAAAGTCTGTAATTTAGTTAGTTCATCCTCCTTCAATCTGGAATCATTTTATAGTTTAATTTCAGTTTCCTTTTCTCCTAAATCCTGTAGTTAAAAACCACTTTCAGCATGGCTTCCTTGATTAATAGCTCTGCAATGTCTACATTCTCTGTTGGACGAAACACTTTGTGTTCCAAAGTAATTCTTTACCTCTACATGTTGGCAACTTCAGCATCAAAAGAATAAATAACCCCCTGGAACTGTATTCCTGAGGCCAGGCTATTGCCATTGGAAATCGTATTTTCCTGTCTTTTCCCATCACCTGTGCACTGAATGGTGGAGCAGGTGGCATCGGACCAAGCAGCTCTCCTATGCTGGATTTAAACTTCCAACATCTTTAATCACCAAATAGCACTTCACCAGAAGTGATGCATCATCCAGAATTATTTTTCTGGTAATGGCACTAGAGCCTGACAGGTACTTCCCCTAATTTGAGTGTGGAATAGGTCTGTGTGTTAGTTTGGATTAGCAGAGGACTTATGACTGTTGTGCATCAAATAATAACTATCATTACAGTTTTTGAATACCTGTTACGCAGTAGGTGCTACACAAAACACTAGATAAATATTATTTTTATTTTCAACAATAGTATAAGGAAGGTGTCCCAATTTTACAAATGAGAAAACTGGGGCTCAGAGAGATTTAAGTAAGTTGCTAACAATGGATTCCCGTTCAAGTGACTCTGAAGACCACACACTTCCCACCACACGACACCAGGACCTGGACAAAATGCATCAATGCCTAATGGTGCCTAAGAAGCTTCAGGCCATGGGCAAAAAACTGGTAAAATATAATATACACATGGGAAAATTAACAAAACCTCATTGTTAAAACTTATTCATGAAGAGAAGATGAAAAAGATATTTAATTAGAAATTTAAAATAGCTGGCATGTTAACATATCCTCTATGCCCACTGTTGGGAAACAATTATCCCTGGTTATTTATTATCCTGGTTATTTTCACATTTCTGTATGGTTCTGAGTCTTCTGAGCAAAGGGTACTGCAAGGACACTTACATAACAGATACTCTTAGAAGCTAGAGATTAGTGTCTCCATTAAGGTAGAGCACAGGAGAGATTTGAAGACAAAGCCCTCTCCTTCCTGTTCTCCAGATGAGATTTGTTTACATTCCAGCATAATGGATACTCAATCTCTGTCCCTCCCTCTCTCTCTCTCTCTCCCCCTCTCTTCCTCTCCTGAGGGCAGGCAGAGGCACCAGCATACAGTGAAAGCTTAGAGTCTTCTAATTTGGGAGTTCCTCTCCTGTGATGCAAACCAACTGCAAGTTCAGGTAAACATCTGGCCCTTATAGCATTGCTCTATGGGAACTGGGGTGTGGGGGACCTAGAACTAAACACCAGAGAGAAGACACTTCTCTGGCTGCGTCTTTGTCTCTGCCCTAGGCTCTGGTGTCTTCTATTAGTATATGTGTGTAAAGCTGTGCCAGGCTAACTTGTCAGTTTGCAAGCAGGGTACAGTCAGCCCTTGGTATACTCAGGGAACAGGTTCTAGGACCCCGGCATATACCAAAATTCAGGCATACTCAAATTCCCGCAGTCAGCCCTAACAGAACCCACATATACTAAGAGTAGACTCTCAATATACGTGAGTTTCCCATCCTGTGAATACTGCGTTTTTGATCCATGTTTGGTTGAAAAAACTCTATGTATAAATGTTCAAGAATCAACTGTGATCTGAGACCATTTCCAGTTTCAAAATTAACACAAGAAGTTCTCAAAGTGGACTCTTGGACCAGCAGTATTAGCATCACCTGGGAACTTGTTAAAGAAGCAAGTTCTTGGGCCTCAGCCCAGATCTACTGAATCGGACACTCTGGAGTTAGAGCTCAGCAATTTATGCTTTAATAAGCCATTCCAGTAATTCTGATGCACACCAAAATTTATGAACCACGAAATACACTCTATTCACATATTTATAGTAAGAGTAGTTCCATTTGACAGTGCCCTGCTGACATAAATCCATTTTGAAAGAATTCAACTGATCTATCTCTAAAAGATTTGCAATTTCTTGGAAGAAACCATTTCTACCTGTTTGTACCATTTATTCAAAATTCCCTATTATGGTACGAACTGGGTACTCACGACCATGATTTAGTACAGCTCAGAGGAGTTTCCTCAATTCCAAATGCTATATATCTTAGTTGCACCAAAAATAATAATCTGTATTGAGTATCTATGAAAATAAAAAGCTCATTTTGTCACATTGTCACCAAGCAGAAATATGTCTTGCTTTTTAAAATATAATTATCCATTTAAAAAATAGTTATCACTCATCATAAAAGTACTCAGCATATATAAAATAGAATGAAAAATTAAAAGCTATTTATATCTGTTCTATATTCTTCCCTGCAAGATTTTACCAAAAAAAAAGTTACCTTAAGACAATATCACACATTAGGTCTTAATGACGCTAAAGTATTCTTATAAACTGCAATTTATTTAACAAATTTGATACATAAAGGTTAATATTTTTAACTATTGCAAAAAAAGTTACACAGAGAGTGGTCTAAGCAGTTCCTTAGGATAAAATCAATTGTAAAGTTATAAAATTAATAAGAAATCAGTAAATGTATAATTTCAAATAATCAGTAGCTCTCCTATATACCAGTAAAATCTATTTAGAACATTCAAAGGAAAAAGCAATCTCATTTGTACTACCAAATTTTCTTTTTCATTTGTGTGATAAAGCTTTGTCCATGTCTTTACTTGCAAGTATTGTGTCCTTTTGTTTGAACATTTTATACAAAAGCATATAAATACTGCTCTTTAATTTATTCTAAGAGGGATGTCTTCTACTAGAAGGATGTAATCCACACCAATAACAGTATTTGATTTTTTATATTATTTAATGCTCTTGTGATTATAGCTTTATTATATCAGTTTTGCCTCATTTTGATAAAATGGTAGTTTTTAAAAATTTTTAAGCCACTTATAAATTTTACATAGTAATTATATTCTATTATGGTTTATCTATAAATTTTAAAATACTTGAATCTCTGTCAATATTACATGCAAGACAAAATGTTGAGCACAATTTCACTCATTGTTTTGCCCCAACAACTATTCCTACCCTTCGTACACACACACACACACACACACACACACATTTCCAGCAAACACAGACACATGCCACTGTTCATTTTACAATTTTAAAAACCCTTGCATTTTTTCTCCAGAAATTATTTTTTATATTTGTATTAAACTTTACATCCACATTAACAACAATAATAGTTTAGACTTGATTCTGGGCACTAACAGTATTACTAATCACCCTATTTATGCTCTTAAAATGTTTTCCCTGAGTGTGTTGAGATGGGATAGTTCCTTATGAGTCTTTGTCATGGTATTATATGTACATGGGTAAACACTATGAGTCTTTATATGTTAAAATATGTTTTTCTTTTGCCATCACCCCCTGAAGGTTTATTAATGAGTTATAGAGTTATGTATTCTTGCATGTGAGGGTCATTCTAATGTTCTTTTTTGAAAAAGCTCTCTCCTCTACTTCAAAAGTTGGGTCATGTTTTGTCATTTAATTCTCAGATCAAAGGCTACATTATTTGCTGACAACTCAATCCAAAGATACTCACTTGGTTTTTCATCATTTTATGCTTTCTTTTTTTTTAATTTTTAAGAAATTTCTATTTATTTATTTATTTTGATTGTAAATTGACAAATTATAGTTGTATATATTTATGGGATACAAAGTGATGTTATGATTTATGAATACAATGTGGAATAATTATATAAGGATAATTAACATATCAAAAACTTATCACTTTTTGTGGTAAGAACATTTGAAACTTACTGTCTTAGCAATTTTGAAATGTGAAATACACTATTGTTAGCTACATTCACCATTCTATGCAATAGATCTCAAAAACAATGTATTCCTCCTGAGGCTTTGTACCCTTTGACAACCATCTCCCCAGTCCCCCCACCCCTCAGCCTCTAGTAACCACATTCTACGCTCTATTTATGTAAGTTCAATTGTTCCAGAGTCCACAAAGTGAGAGCATGTGGTATTTTTCTTTCTGTGCTGACTTATTTCACTTAACATAATGTTCTCCAGATCTATCCATGTTGTCGCAAACAATGAAATCCCTTTCTTTTTAAAGACTGAATAGTATTCCATTTGTGTATATATACCATAATTTCATAATTCATCTGCTGATGGATACATAGGTGGATTCCATAACTTGGCTATTATGAATAGTGCTACAATGAGCATGGGTGTGCAGACATCTCTCTGACATACTGATTGCAAATCTTTTGGGTAGATACCCAAAGATGGGATTGCTGGATCATATGATAATTGTATTTTTAGTTTTTTGAGGAATCTCCCTACAGTTTTCCATAATAGCTATAATAATTTACATTCCCACCAATAGTGTACAAGGGTTTCATTTTCTCCATACCTTCATCGACACTTGTTATCTTTTGTCTTTTTGATAAGAGCCAATCTGACAGGTGTGAGGTGGTATCTCATTGTGGTTTTAATCTCATTTCCCTAATGATTAGTGATGTTGAGCATTTTTTCATATATTTGTTGGTCATTTGTATGTCTTCTTTTGAGAAGTGTCTACTCAGTTCCCTTGCCCACTTTTTAATCATGTTATTTGTTTTCTTGCCATTGAATTATTTGAGTTTCTTATATATTTTGAATATTAACCCCTTATCAGATGTATGGTTTGCAAATATTTTCTCCCAATCTGTAGGCTGTCTCTTCACACTGTTAATTGTTTCCTTTGTTGTGCAGAAGCTTTTTAGTTTGAAGTAATCCCATTTGTCTATTTTCACTTTTGTTGCCTGCATTTTTGGGGTCAAATACAAAAAAAAATCACTGTCCAGACCAATGTTGAATAGTCTTTCCCCTGTTATCTTCTAGTAGTTTTACAGTTTCAGGCCTTACATGTAAGTTTTTGATCCATTTTGAGGTGATTTTTGTATATGGTGTGAGAGAAGGGTCCCATTTCCTCCTGCTTGTGGATATCCAGCTTTTCCAACACCATTTATTGAAGAAACCTTTCCTTCCCCATTGTGTATTCTTGGCAGCTTTGTCAAAAATCAATGGATTATACATGTGTGGGTTCATTTCTAGGCTCTCTATTCTGTTCCATCGGTCAATGTGTCTATTTTTATTCCAGTACTATGCTGTTTTAATTATTATTGCTTTGTAGGATAGTTCAGAGTCAGGTAGTGTGATGCCTCCAACTTTGTTCTTTTGTTTCATGATTGCCTTGGTTATTGGATTTGTGTGTGTGTGTGTGTGTGTGTGTGTGTGGTTCCACATGGTTTTTAGGATTATTTTTCCTATTTCTATGAAAAATGACATTGAAATTTTGATAGGGATTGCACTGGGATCACATTGGGTAGTATGAATATTTTAACAACATTAATTCTTCCAATTCATGAGCATGGGATATCTTTCCATTTATTTGTGTCTTATTCTATTTCTTTCATTAACATTTTATAGTTGCCAGTGTATAAGTCTTTCACCTCCTTGGTTAAAATTATTCCTAAGCATGTTAATTTTTGTAGCTATTATAAATTGAATTGCCTGTTTAATTTTTTCTGTAGCATTTTCCTCCCTCTAGTTTATTTCCTCCATTAGTATGTAAGAGCTGGAACCTTTTCTGTTGACTGCTGAGTTCCCAGCTTCCAGAATAGTGACTGGTACATAGAGGCCACTAAAGCAATTGTTGACTAAATGAATGAGTAAATGGATGAATGAAGTCCAGTTAGTCCAATAATTGGTAGCTCAGTTGAGCTCTGGAAAAGAATGTGTGGCTTTTGTTCATTTCTTTCTGTTTGAGCCAAAAGAAGAGGAAGGTATTATTCTACTGTTTTCATTAACAACTTAGGGAGTCCAGGTTATTATAGAGAAGGAACAAAGGTGTAAGGAGATGGTCACAGCTGAAAGCAGGGAGCTCATCAGGGTGGCCAATCTTTCTTGTGTATGTTAACAGCCATGGCTGAGAGAGGCACCTGGCAGGAGCCTACTACCACAAACTTCCCTCTACTAGTTAGGCTTGCCTGTCTTGGAGCAGTGAGGACCCTAGGGTGCTGGTCCCCAAGGACAGCAGTGCCATGTGGGAAGCTAGAGCACCACTGCATTGACAGTCCCAATTTCTTCTCCAAACTGGCCAACGTTAAGTTAGGAGAAGTAGTGCAACACGGCTGGACTCGCTCACCGACTGGATTCACACAGAGAATGGACACTGGTGTGGCACACCACTTCATTTCCTACTCGAACCCTACTGAGCTTCAGTTAGGTGAAGAAGAATGGTCCCTGGTCTCTGTGCTTGTTAAAGAAATGGTCTTTATCATTTTAGTTGAGTCTATTCTGAAGCATATTAGGAGAGGGAGAAATACAAACGGGCTTAGGATACCATATTGGTCTGAAAATCCAAGCTTCTTTTTAATTCCATTCTTGGTCAATGTTAGCATTTGGTTTTGAAAACTATTCAAGAGGAGATGATGTAAGAAAATATCAAGAAGAAAAGAAAACCCATGTATTATTTCTAAGCAAAATTATACATATATTAAAATTAAATATTTCCCAATTGAAAATGCGAATTTTCCTCACTCAGACATTTTCATGGTAAGTAGTTGTTGACCTTAATATTTACATCTTAAAGTTTGAATTCTTAAAACTGTGCAGAATTGAGAAGTTGTTTGTAAGAGTGTCATGAGAAGTCAGTGTTTAGTGGGTACAGAATGTCAGGTGGGGAAGATAAAAAGTTCTGGAAATAGGCGGTGGTGATGGTTGCAGAACAAGATGAATGTACTTAATACCACAGGGCTACACACTTAAAAAAAGTTAAAACGGTAAATTTTATGTTATATATATGTTACCAAAATAAAAGAAATGCAGATTCCAGTGTCCTGCCCTTGAGGCAAAAACAAAAAACATAAAACAAAGAAAACCCTCAATAATTAGAAATCATAGCTCAAATAATTTTTCAGACATCTATTTTTGATTATTTATATTGATGTCTGCAGTTGTTATCTTACACATAATTCAATCCTACTTGAACAACAATTACTGTGTAATTCTGTGAACATTTTTTGGAAAAATGTAACATTAGCTGATGATTTCATTGTTCCAGGTGTGTATACCATTAATATCACAAAAGCTTCTTTAAAGTAATGTATTCTAAAATTACTATCTTGTATTTAAAATAGTACTAACTAAAGTGTAGTCATTTTAACTTTGCTAACGTAATTTATTTAAAGGTCTTCCTAACATTGTATATTACTCTTCTCACCTACTCCTCTCAGCCTTGACACTATTAAATAAATTAATTCATAATGCAATTAATTCAATAAATATTTCTGTTCCTATCATGTGCCAGCCTCCATGGTGGGGATAAGAAAAAGGAACAGACGCTGAATTCAAAACTCATGATCTGGGTGTGCATATATCTGACAAGATCGTCTCGGTAATTGTCTGAGTGAAATACTGTTCTTATAATATTATTCCAGCTTTACAAATGATACAGTTATGCTCAGAAAGATTCAGTACCATTCTCAATATCAGAGAATTAGTAATTTGAGGTATCCATCTCTGGTCTTTTTTACTCCAAAGCCCATGTTTTAAATCACTTCACGAAATAAAGAATATAGTGCCTGGAAACTGGGCGGAGAGTACAAGGAAATGTAATACGATTATTGTTTTTTGTTTGTTTGTTTGTTTCGGTCAGAGGAATTTTAGGTTTTATTTTGGAGGAAGGTGTTGAGTACAATGATATTACTCTCATTAATGAAGCAACTCCTGGAAAGTGTGTGTGAATATGTGTGTGCATGTGCGTGTGCGTGTGTGTGTGTGTGTGTGTGTGTGTATGCGAGAGAGAGAATTACAGAAAAGCAGATAGATAATCAAGACAAAATTTTGAATCTGGAAAAATGATGGATGCCTAAAAGCCATTTAGTCTCACTGCAGGAAGGTAATTGCCTAAGCTTTGAGTGAAGAAAGCTTAGTGGCAAGTTGATTCACATGTCAGATCTTCCAGGTCCCTAGGAAAGTGGGGTACAAGCAGAGTGATCGATGAACAGCCTGTATAAGAAGCAGGAAGACCTATGGCTTTCCTGTACTTTGTCAAACAATCAGGCTAGCATCCCTTCAAAAAGTTTATTATAATTACATTAGAAGGATATGAGAAGAAAAAGAAGAGAAAATAAGAGTCTGTGTGTGTGTGTGTGTGTGTGTGTGTCAAAGAGAGAGAGAGAGGAAGAGGGAAAGAGAGGAGAAAGAAGGGAAAGGAGAGGGAGGGAGAGGGAGAAGAGGTACGAGGAGAGGAAGGGTGGGAAACAGAAACCCTGTAAAACTATTAGGCTTTAAACTATTTTCTTGTTTAGCTTCGAAAAAAAATAAAATTTAAATTTAAAAGGTATTATAACTTATTACACTTTGTAACAGATTTCCCAAAAGATAGAGAAGTTAGACTGCTACTTTTAAGGATTTAGCTGACTGACATTCTCTTCTAAAGCCTCTTTGGGAGATTTGTGTGCCTGTGTCAAATTACATTTGTTACCTTAAACCCTGGGATATGAGTTATCTATCCAGAGGCAATTTCAGTAACTTTCATAAGAATTTATTAAGTCTGTTAACCTTGTTTATTCCAGAGGAGCAGGTTACTTATGTTCTTATGTTATAGGTAAATGATAAAAAAAAATTCTTTGGAGAACCAATGAGCTTTTGTTTTGTTTCATTTTGTTTTTCCTTCTCAACATTTGAACTGTAAAAGGCATACAATCTGACTTCAGAATTGAGTCACAACAAATACAAAATACAGAGCCATTGAAAGTTTGGTGCTAATAAGTAAACCACCCAAATTCATACCTTGGAAATTTTAGATTTTACCCAGTGAGTCTCTCTGTGGGAAATCCTTTTAGGATGGAGACGCTGTTTGTATCCAGATCACCTGGGAAGAATGCATCCCTAAAGACAAACTTAATCCAATAGAATTGAGAGTCCTGGTGCTGTAGACTGAAGAGACACATATATTTAAGACATTCCAGAAGGTTCTTTTCCTTTCCACTCGGATACCCATTGCCAGGTGGAAAACTCCTACTCCTTCATCATGTCACCTCAACCAAAGACTCTGTTCTGCAAGAGCCTCTCAAATGGCATCTCTGATTTCACTTTTGAAATGCATCAGTTCATTCATTTGGCAAATATTTCTTCACCCACAGAGCCACCATTTGTTTATATCTTACTAAATGCCACACAATACTCTAGATGCTTTACACACATTATCTCATTTATATATAACAATCCTCCCATATAATATGATCTCTTTCAACAGATGGAGAAAACTAAGGCTGAGGGAAAAGGTGTGCCCAGTCGCAGAAGTCGGAAATGGCAGAGCCAGGCAGGGCCCGTGGTCTCTGCACTCTGCACCCCAGCTCTCTGCCCACCAGGTGGTGAACTTGAGGGTTTACTTTATGCCAGTCTCTGTACTACACTTCACACCTGTCGTCCTGTCTCAACCTTAGCACAAATTGATGAGCAAGGCACTATTATTATTCACTCATGCACCTGAGAAAACTGAATCACATAGAGACTCAGTAATTTGAGGAAAATTGCATGTCTAACAAATGGTCAAGCAGCCAGGTCATGTGACCCAAAGATGACTCTGCCCAGGAGCTCGAGTCTACCCACTGCCCTCTGCTGTCTTGGCTCCACATCTAAAACTGCCTGCCGACCAACAGGTGCAGCCATACAGAGGGACTCTATAATTGTACCGATTTCTACTAAGTACTTAATAGATATAAATTTATTTGGAGCCATATAAAAGGTAGCTAATAAATATGCCAGAAACATGAAATAGTGATCAAAACTACTGTACTTAACAGCTGCTCTTTAAAATAATTCGTATATTGTAAGCTGTAATAGCTACTTCTAGTGACATTTTCAATTTTATGAAGGATAAATCTAACTAGAAAACCCACAGTGTAGGGAGAATTCTCTATTTTTGTACCATATGGATAAGTATAAACATTCAATTTTATTCAGGTGTAGGGAAATCATAAAACTTCTCCATCAGATTAGCAATAAAAACCCAAGGACTACCCTCAAACTCTCCTGACAATGAATCATAAAGTAAGATCAGGCAATATTCACAAATTAAAAGGTCTAAATTCATGCAAATAGTAATAGATCTATGACTGAGCCTCAACTAGGAAAGGAAAAAGAAAAACACTAAAGGACAACTTCAATTTCTATGCGAAGAGCTGGCAGCAAACCTAATTAACAGAACTACAAAGCCTCAGGCAAAGGAACTGCTATCCCACCCTTTGCCAAAGAAAATGAACTTCACCTTTTAAAAGCTCCAACAAAGCTAAAGTAAGTTACTAAACAGTAAGATGTGTGAAATCCCAGTCTTTTAAGGATCCAGAGGCCAGAAGAGCAGGTGTAATTGCTTCATTCATTAACAAGTGAATTGGAAAGTAAACACCTCCTAGTCATTATAACAACCAAGTCATATAAATACATTTGATGCAATATAAAATAAAATAATCTATATGAAAACATCGTATAAACTGTAGACTGGTACAGTTATCAAATAAAATGTAAGTGGTCAAGATACGATGACACACATGGTTTCATTTACGATTTAGGACTTGGTTACTAGTATCCTGCTGATAACTGAGTCTATTGAGAACATGCACTTCACTCAGCATCTCCTTTCTCCAGAGCAGAAAGTTACGGCACAATCATGTACGACAGGCCTTCAAATCACTTGGGGAAATGGAAATAGTGCATGTAGAAATAATGCTAAATATGCAGCAGAGTATAAGCCAGTGCTGAATTTTATGAATCAGGTGAGAAAAGTTTTAAAATGCTGAGGTAGGTTTTGGAAGCAAGAGAGTGCAGGAGAATTTGCCCTGAGTTTGCAGATTTGATGGGATTTGGAAAGGTCCAAGCGGGAAGCAGGATGAGTAGGTCAACTCCAGAAGGTTGAGTCAGGATAAACTAAGCACTTCATTCTAAAAGTTAGCTTCTGCCTTTGCCAAAACACTGATGACAGAACTAAGATGCAAAGGGAGGGGGAACAATTTGTTTATCGCATGCATGTTTTCTTCCTTAGCCCAATGTCTTCAAGATCAGTGGAGAAGGAAAGATACTTTAATTACGAAAGCCAAGGAAGTAACATGATATGTAAGGGGGAAAAAAAAAAAAAAAAGCTTTGGATTTCTAGGAATGAAGAGTCAAACTGTCATTCCAGAAATTTCCTATTCTGATGACCTAGGACAAGTTATGTAGTATTTCTGAACCTCAGTTTTCTTATCTATAAAATGGGAGCTTTCAGACTCCATAGGGTTTTTGAAAATGAAATTTATTTGAGATAATGTTTAGCTTCTTTCTCTTTACACCATTTCTCCTCAAAGTCTAGAGAAGGAGGCCCTGAGTATTTGCTCTGATATAGTGTGAGCGGTTGGTTTCTTGGACATGGTAACAATATATAAAATCATTTTTCCCCTCCAAGCTAAACTTTGAGGGCTATTTTGTGATCTATCCATATTTTCATTCTAATTAAATATCAGGAAAAATAGGAAAGCCTCAGTTGGGGAATTTTGCCATCCTTGCTAGAATACCTGGGCTCTGTCCTCACCTATAAGACACTTCACTGACGACTTATACCAGGGTTTGGTAGATTAGAATCACTCCTGTGGAACAGAAGTTTTTCAAAAGAAGAAAGACAAATGGCCAAAAAAAAAAAAATATGAAAAAATGCTCACCATCACTAATCATCAGAGAAATGCAAATTAAAATCACAATGAACTATCACCTTACCCCTGTCAGAATGGTCATTATTAAAAAGTCAAAAGAACAATAGATGCTGGTGTGGATCAAGTGGGAAAGGAACACTTATACACTGTTGGTGGGACTGCAAATTAGTACAACTTCTATGGAAAACAGTATGGAGATTCCTTAAAGAAATAAATGTAGGCTTACCCTTCGATCCAGCAATCCCACTACTGGGTATCTACCGTAAGGAAAAGAAGTAATTTTATCAAAAAGACAACTGCACTCAGATGTTTATTGCAGCACAATTCATAATTGTGAAGATATGGAATCAACCTAAGTGCCCATCAATTCATGAGTGGATAAAGAACATGCGGCATATATATATACCATGGAGTACTCCTCAGCCATAAAAGGGAATGAAATAATGTCATTTGCAGCAACTTGGATATAATTGGGGACCATTATCCTAAGTGAAGTATCTCAGGAATGGAAAAACAGCACATGTTCTCATTAATAAGTGGGAGCTAAATGATGGGCACACACAGGCACAATGAGATGTCAAGGACATTGGAAACCAAGAAGGGGGAGGTTAGGAGGGGAGTAGGGAGGGATAAAACCTTACCCATGGGGTACAATGAACCCCATTCTGGTGGTAGGGACACTAAAATCCCTGACTTAAGCACTATACAAGTTATCCATGTAATAAAAACATTTGTACCCCCTAATTATTTTGAAATAATAATAATAATAATAATAAGGCATCATTCCTATGGGAAATAAGAGTCCTTATTCAGAAGATACTCCCCATTTCCTTGGCTGGCTGCCAGTTTTTTGTTTTTTTTTTTTAAATTGCAATAGATTACACTTTCTGTTTTGTTTTTGCCCTCTTTTTAACATTATTGTGTGCGTGCATGTGTGTATAGTTAGCTGGGTGTTTTGAAAACGTTAAGAAATCTACAAAAATCTTGCCATCTTGCCCAGGAAGTTTCCCACTTCATTCTTAAAAATGACTTCATCTGTCACTTCTTCAAGAAGGCTTCCCTCCCTCACTCCTCTCCTCCAGTTAGATTAGATGCCCCTTTTCTCTGATTTCCTAATACCTTAAACACATCTTTAGCACGGTGCTTACCGTAGCATACATATTTATGCACTCTTTCCTACTCTAGGCTGTGAGTTCTTCGGGAGCAGGAACCCTCTTATTTCTCTTTGTAGCCTGTGCTTAGTTGCCTGGCATATAATGATGCACTCAGTAGATAAGAACACAAGATACCTGAAGGCAACAAAAATGTCACCCTGTCCCTTCCCATTTAAATATCAAACATTATTCTATATACCAAAAGGGTTCACTCATTCTTGCTTCAGTGCTTTTCCAAATCAATCTCAAATATAAGATAGATCCTCCCTGTCCTAGTTCTTACACCATCTAAGCAATTCTCCAACTGCTTACATGCCTGATGGAACACCTTAGTATTTCTCTCTGCTGGGTTTGATTCTTTCCAACTCTTCTTAGCCCACTAAATGCACGTTTATTCTATGCTTGCGTATAAACAATGCTGACTTATTTTTCCCTTTAAAGCCTAAGTCTAAAGAGAAAAACAAGTCAAAAAATTCTGCAGGATTAAACAAAGGAGGCCTAGGCATCGGTCAATGTGCAATTCCAATACTTTAGGCGTGAGCATCCTATTATATTTGATAAGGACATGTTCTCCCACTGGGCAAGATTCATGTGCCATCAGTGCTACTGGGTACTAACCTGAGAAGAACTATTCAGCATTTTATTGCATGCAGCTAAACTTTGCCAAAGGAAAAATCTTTTTACCCACCAATTCATAAAACCTCCTAATTTACGCATCAGCCTCACTTTTTTAGAGTGCCCACTGGGATAATTATAGTGGTTGTTTCACTCATGTCGGCTTTACTTAGATAATAAGCCCAGAAGGCCAGGGATGCCTTTGCAGTTTCTATCTATAGCACAGAACACAATATATGTGAACAACATTTGTGAAATAGTAATACTAGGTTTTTAATATCTTTTTGTAACAAATCTTTTTGAATTGTCTAGGGGCTTTATTAGAGTCAAGTTCTGTTTATTTTCTTCTTGAGATTTCTATATTCATTCCAACACTATAATTAGAATCCACTAGTGTATCATTTCTTCTTGAACATTTTTAGTAGTGCATTACTGGTGCTTAATTCTACATTTGAATGTAGACATGGGTTCCTCTTGCCAATAATTTCATTAACAATTTTCTTCCTAGCACTTTGGGAGGCCAAGGCAGGAGGATTGCTTGAGGCCAGGAGTTCGAGACTAGCCTGAGCAAGAGCAAGACCCTCTCTCTGCAAAAAAAATAGAAAAAAATTAGCCCGGCGTGTCCCTGTAGTTCCAGCTACTCGGGAGGCTGAGGCAGGAGGATCGCTGGAGCCCAGGAGTTTGAGGCTGCAGTGAGCTATGAGCATGCCACTGCACTCTAGCCTGGGTGACAGAGCAAGACCCTGTCTCAAAAAAGAAATTTTTTTTCTAAGAGATAACTCAGTAATAAGAGTTTGCCAGGCACTGTTCTAAATGATTTACATATAAAAAATTGAGAAGTATTTTAGAACTTATTCAGTGTCTCATAACTAAGCAGCAGCAACATCTAGGATTTGTACACAGGTCTAACATTTGAACATGGTTTTACCACTCCATCCTACACAAAGATTATACAATACTAAATAAGGAGGTACAGATGGTCCCCAACTTATGGTGGTTCCACTTACAATTTTTCAACTTTGCTATGGGTCGTGATTCCATCATAAGTCACGGAGCTTCTGTGCTTCACCTTTGAAAAATTGACTTGAATCAAAATTTCTGACAAAAAGCTACAAAACATAATTGTAGCATTACATTTAACTTTCAGTTTTAACACATTTTATTTTTGATACATTTTTACTAAATAATTTTATGAAATAATCATTTCAGTGCCAATGTACAGATGATTCTTATTTCTAATTTTTATTAGAATTTACATGCTTTTAAAATACAATAATGCCCTTGGAAAATTTGTTTAGGAAAAATTAAAAATCATTTGTTAACTATCTTAGTTGCACAAACAAGTGTGCCTATACATGGACACGTAAATTCACTGTAAGCTCTGCTCTTCCATATTATGTCTTCACTTCACTTTTTTAGCCTTCTAAAGGCTTTTAGAAAATGACCCATCTTTTCATCTACTAAAAAATTATGCTTGTATCATTTTCTATAAGTTGTATTCAGTCATCTAACAAATGTTTATTGCTTACTATCCATGTTCATGGTGCTTGGCATTTATCAATAAACAAATAGAAAAACATTTATCTTCAGGGAGCTTATATTAGAATACAGATAATAAATGCATTAGATAAGTAACTTTTATGGTAGATTAGAAGATGATGTGTGCTACGGAATAAAGAAGAAATAGATCGGGGTTGGGTGGACAGAGAGCTGGGGAATGGAAGTTGAGGTAAGCTGTAATATTAAATAGGGTGGTCCTGGTTGGTACCATTGAGAAACAGCTCTCTGAGCAAAGAGAGAGGCAGCTATGTGCTATAGAGGGGGAGTACATTCCTGAGATAAGAAACAAAAATTCACCAGGCCATCCTTTGAACAAAAGGAGAGGCTCCTGAAATAATGGCATGTACTCTTGTAATAAATAGAAAAAGAATAAGTAACAAGTTGACCTTCGCCAAATGTTAGGACATTAAAAATGGCTAGGAAGAATGCTGCAGGGGCATTGAATAAAGAAATTGCTAACAAGAATTGACTAGAACTTGCCCAGATCAGTGCTCAGCAAGACTTCTAGGATGGATAAAGACAGGTCTCAGCTAAGCGCAGTCCGGGGGGAATGTCATTTGGAGGTCAGATGAAGAACTGTCCTCCATCACCATGGGGCCAAGGGTAAGCATCATAGTTTCAGATGCCAGAGTCAGAGACCTTTGACTGCAAATCTTGAAGACCCACAAGGGCAGAGAGAAGAGAGGCACCTCTGTGAGCTGAAGAAAGACTCTCTTCCTCACGCAGGTATAAAATGGGGCAACGCCAAGGGACTGGCATCTAGAAAGGAAATTTGGAAGCTGGGTTTTCAAATGACTGAGCTTTATCTATATTCTGAGCCAACTGGCAGCAAATTGATTCAGAGTTGGGTAAGCAGATTCTAAAGTCTCCAAACTATGACTGGAGGACACTACATAACTACTTCATGACGCACCATGATCTGAGAAAGGACGTCTGGGAGGATAAACCAAGCAACTACTCTGAAAACTTAATAAGATTTCATGAACCTCTACCATTTCCCAAATTGCAAATCTGTAATTTTTGTTGTTCTTATTTATTCCTCAGCTCAAATATTACTTCCTCCAAGAAGCCTTTCCAAATCCCCTACTATATAAAGTTGCTCGGCTTTCCAATCTCATAGGACTTCTATAATTGTAATTAAAGAATGAATCATATAATTGTGATTTACAGCAAGTCTCTCCCTCTAAAATATAAGCTTTATAGAAAGGTAAGAACCAGTTTCATTGGTCTTATTGCCCACTGGTTCCCCAGAACCTAGCCCAGTGCCTGGATAAAGGAGCCACACAGTAAATATTCCTCTATCGAATCAACGAGAACACCCAGAACACAGAGCCTTAGGAGCGACTTTGACATAAAATGTAGCCAGTTATTTTAGTGGGATACAGGATAGGGCTGTGGTGAAAAGCGTAAAAAAAAAAAAAAATCAAAGAGGTAGAGAGGCCATTGACAAGAAGAGATAAATGAAATACCCAGAGTGAATGGATATAAAGAAAATGTGCCAATTTCAATAATTTAAAACATGGTTATTTCTCCTGCATTTATAGGGGGAAAATATGAGAAACATGTATCTAAAGAATAATATCTATTTTTCCCCAAAATTGAATTCTTGGAATTATTTAAATTTATTAGCCATAGTATTAAAAATATTATCCATAATATAGACATTAACTTGATAATCTGAGAAAGAGTTTGTGAGCACAGACCCTGGAGTCAAATAGCTTAGCGGGCCTCCCAGCTCTGTCCTTTACTAGCTGGGCAAGTTACTTAACTACAATTTCCGTATGTGCCAAACTGGAATAGTGACAGCAAAGTGAGCCTCAGAGTTGTAAGAAGGTAATCAATCATATAACGGTACATAGCATACGGCAAGTGGGATATAAATTTATCATTGTTGTTGTTGTTATCTGTATATTTCTGATACAATGGACTATACGGGCTACATGTTACTACCCAGACATTTTGCAGTGAATTAAATGCCTACTTACCAATAGCAAACATCCCTGGTACATGGCAATTTTCTCTTTCTTCTGTTAATTAGCTTTTGATATGTCTTTTGACCACCCTAATTATATTGATTTACAGGAATTTTAAGACTGTAAATTGCCTCTAATGCTTTCTAGAAGTACACAAGTGAAAAGTTATAATCCTTTAAGTATTATGCATTGAATGCCATTTATTATGCTTATAATTACCAAATTCATTGCAATTATACCTTCAAAATTAGTCTGAAGGTCAATTAATTTTAAAATAGAGTGATTTGAAAACTGAAACTAATGAAAGTTAATTCAGCCCAGGTACCAGATATTAAAGAAAACTCGGTAAAATTACACAAATCTTTGAAATATACTTTATAAATATTCATATTATGTGTCTCTAGCATTTGCATTACATTTCATAGTAATTTTTTGACTCTGAAGCAGCAAGGAGTGAAGAAACACAATGTTTGGAACATAGTAAGTGCTCAGCAAATAGTGATTGAATGAATGACTGAACTGGTGATATTTCTCATGAGATGAGTTGAAGAATTCATAGAATGATTGGGATCTGTCACTACTAAACATGTTACCAGTAACTGTACCACAGGTTCTTGACATAAACACAAGGAAAAACAAGGTATAAACACAGAAAGAATAAACACAAGAAAAAATAATTTAAAAAAATCTTCCATTGCTATCTATATTGCTTTTCTGCTAGTTAAGAATATGATGGATTAAAAGAAAGCCAGAGGAAGCATATTTCCTATGTCCAACTGGATCCATCCCATTGATATTCTCATCTAAGTGTTTTCTCATTAACTGTGGACTGCTAATGTTTATCTATGTGTTGCACAGCATTGTGCGCTCTGAAAGTAATAATAACAATCTTGCAGGAGCATCATAATAAAGAACTATTTACTGTTTAAACGCTTTGAGCTGGATATGAAAATACCACAAGTTCTAGTTACAACACACAGGTGTACAATACAGAAAACAAGTGGCTTCTATCTCTCCTCCCCGTCCTGTGGTAAAGTGCCTTTACAGGTTTGATGGGGAAGATGGGAGTCAGGCAAGGGTAGGATGGCGCAGGTGTCGTTAGCAACCCTGTTTAAACTACCACTCAGTATCAGCAATATCCTAGAAAACCGTAATTCTCTCTGCCCACTATGACTGCAGCAAGTGTTCATATTTTTCCTTGTCTTCCCCTTGTGTCCCGGAGGACCAGGTATGAGTAGAGGGGTCTCTAGGCACAGAAGACAACAGTGATGGAGCCTACTGGTAAATAGTGTCAGCCTCTGCACAGTTTCCCGCAACTGCAAACTCCCTCTCTGTAGGGCTGCAGCCACGTGCTGACTATGTGCAGGAAGGATTTAACAACCTGAACACTCTGTGACCCGCTTATGATTAAATTCTCAGGATCAACCTCTTCTTAAGAACTGTTGCTGGCCGGGCGTGGTGGCTCACGCCTGCAATCCTAGCACTCTGGGAGGCCAATGCGGGCAGATCGTTTGAGCTTAGGAGTTCGAGACCAGCCTGAGCAAGAGTGAGACCCCGTCTCTACTAAAAATAGAAAGAAATTATATGGACAACTAAAAATATATAGAAAAAATTAGCCGGGCACGGTGGTGCATGCCTGTAGTCCCAGCTACTTGGTAGGCTGAGGCAGAAGGGTCGCTTGAGCCCAGGAGTTTGAGGTTGCTGTGAGCTAGACTGACGCCACAGCACTCTACCCTGGACAACAGAGTGAGATTCTGTCTCAAAAAAAAAAAAAAAAAAAAAAAAAAAAGAGCTGTTGCTGACCTTGCACCACAATTGGCCATTAGATCCACAATTTTCCCCCATGTCTGTATCCCTGCTGAATGCCCCTGCTCATTTATAAGGACATCAACTTTTTGTCACCCGCTCTCAGGGATTCAGAGGTTTTGTTGTCATTTTCTGCCAGCAGCCTCTCCCCTACCTCCACAGCCTCTCCTCGTGACCTACCCCTAGGTCTATGGCTAGGTGCATGCTAGAGGCACCTCGGACACGAGATACCATCTGTGGAGATGTCAGCTGCCTTTGGAAACGAGGCCAGGTTTTAACATTTCCATGTGAAATTTGAAAGTGTATGTGAGGGGGGAAATAGAGCTCTGTCTTCTTTCCCATTTCTCACACATGTTCACCGTCATGCTGTTGACCTTATATTCCCTATTGCTCTGCTTTGTCACCTGTTGGGACACCCATTCATTCCTTGCCATCAGATCTCTGTTATTGACAAATTCACCTGCTTATATAATTCTTCATCTGTTACCATCTTTTTTGAATGATATATTCTGCTCACCAAGCTGGACTTGATAATGTGTTTGCTCTTCCCTAATAATATTTGATAGGCCATGACTAATCATAACATGACATAGAAATAGATCCGTGATACTTTTTAAGGTATCATGACATGGAATTACCTTTGAAATTTGACAGAATGTGATTTCCTGCACACTGTCATAATAAAGGAGTCTATTTCTTGCCCTATTTTCTGTGCCTGAAGTTAGGACTAAAAAGATTGGAGGAAGAAATATGTTTTCCAGGGCTCTGTGGTCACTCTTCCATGAATAATTCTTTCACTGAATTCACTGATATTAAAAAGTCTGAAAGTTAACGAGCTCCCAAAAGTGAACTGTATACTTCCTATCCCCCCCTGGATTTTATTTCTATTTAAGCATCTCTATTATTTCCCCCAGAATCTCAAGTACAGATATGGGATGAGGAGGAAAGGCAGAGAGCTGAAGCATAATTCCTTAACAGCTATTGCAGTTGGGCATGTATAGAACAGCAAGTAAAATAGATAAAAAGAACTACAAGTTATCTTTTTTAAAAATATATTTCTCTACTATGAGAAAGTGATGTTAAAGAAGAAAGACATACCATCACATCCAGATATGGCAAATGGCTCAAACACTGCCCAGGAATCTTTTTATTTCCAGTATCATTAAAGCATTCCTCTTATATAATAGTTTCATCATTTGTAACTTGAAGGAAAATTTAGTGCATTTCTATTGCTTGACACAGCAAAATTTACAAATCTTTATGGAGAATAAGAATCATTAAGATGTGAACTATTGAACCATGAAACTGCACTGCTTGAAAGATGATAGGAAATCTGAAAGTTGTAACATGATATTAAAATCAAAGCCCAATTCGAGTGCAAGCTGACTCAAGAACAATGCATTAAACCAATTCTCAGTCTGAGTCTTTGCTTACACAAAGTGGAATTGCTTGGAATTGCTCTCTTTGCATGAGATAACAGATCAGGGCTTTTCTGGAGAAGACATGAGAGTTCCATCTTGAGGCAAAGAAAATCAGGAACAGGAAGATCCCCTTTACTTAGTTTCCAAAAATGTTATTTTCTATTTGCAAGTTCATTGAGAATGGGAGTCTTAGGATACCATATTTATTTTTTATTTACATATATACTTTTTATTTCAGAATATTACGAGGGTACAAATGCTTTGGTCACATAAACTGCCTTTGCACTACCTGAGTTGGGTGCCGTCCAGGCTACTATATTTCAATTAAAAAAAAAATCTCAGTGTACTTACCTGTCTATTAAGGTATTACTGAAGACAATCTTTTATGATTTAGGTATTGATGTGTCTTATTTTATTACTATATATATCAAAAACATTTTACAGAGCTTCTGATTAAGATAATGCAGATGTTTTCATTTTGAGACACAAATTTTCTGATAGGAGGAATATGTTCAAGAGATATATTTTACAACATAGTTACTACAGTTCATAACAATGTCCTATATGGTTGAAAATTGCTAAGAGTAGCTTTTAAGTGTCCTCACTACATGAAAAAGATAACTATGTTAGCTAATGGACATGTTAATTAGCTTGATTTAGCCATTTCACAATGTATACATATACCAAAACATGTTGTATGCCATAAATATATACAATTTGTATTTGTTGATTAAAAATTAATTCTAAAAGATATATCTAAGAGTTTTTTTAAAACAAAATTTCTATAATCTGCCTGTTTTACTAACAATTACCTCTGTTGTAACAGTTTAAATAGTTATAAATGTATTATCTCTGGAACATTAAATAACAGTAATATTGTATTATATTATATGGCCTTTCAAGCTTTTTGTGCTTTTTTTATATGATGATTATACGGTCTTAAATTATTTTCTTCTGTATATTCTAATTTAAAACTTCAGTGGTTGCCTAATGATGCTAAGAACATGAGGACTACAAAGACAAAGTGGTGCATAGTCTAGTTTTGGGTGCCAAACTGATAAAACTGGCACATCAGACAAGCTCCATTAGAGGCACATTAATAATAAGAAGGGGGATCCTAGGAGAAGAAACTAATTTTAACTCTTGGAGGTGATTATCATAGAATTTTAGAGAAAGGTGGAAACATTTCAACTGGGTCCTGAAGATTCTGATACAAATTGACAGGAACACAGGTGGAGGAAGAGATTCTCTAAAAGGCTCAACTCTACTTGGTGTACTCAGAGTTCAGTATTTCAAGGGACAGCATTAAAGTGAGAATGAGAAAACATTGATAAGAGATGAGACCGATTGGCTCTCTGTGTCATTAAGTCCCATTTTGCTTACATACTTTAAGGCAATAGTCATGGAACGTTTCAAACGAGGAGAACAACATTGGAATTTTAGAAATAGAACTCAGCAATACTTAGGGGAAATTTCAGCATCTCTCGTTCCTCCACGTGTAGCTCTGCCCCTTCCCCCTCAGTTCTGAGGGCAATCCATCCACTCCTTCTCAGGTCTCAGCCCTCCCCCTCGAGAGGGATCTTAATCCATCACTTGTCTCCCCTCCCTTCTACCTTCAACTGTGTCTTTGCTATTAAAACTTTCTTGTAAAATAAAACAAAATGAAAAAAAAAAAAAAAACCTTTCCTGTGAGAACTTAATCATCAGGTGTTAATTAAATTCCAATAGACTCACTTTCAAAAATATAAAAGGTCCTCTTCCCCCTACACACAGCATGCTTTGAAGGGCAGTAATTATGAGAGAGACAGAGCGAGATACTGTATAATTGCTCATATTTCCACTGTTTCTCTTCCTCCCACTACTTTCCCAGCTGCTTGCGTCATTTTAGCTGGTGGGCTAAGGGAAGTGACCATAACAACTCCAAATATGGAAGAAGATGCCTGTTTGATGAGCTCTCTTTTTCTTTCTAGATGCATTTAAGCTGAACAGCTAAGTTGGGCTTACTTTTTAAAGTTTTTTTGAACTAAATGTTTATTTTTCATTATAGCTCAATAAATGACATATTCTGTCATTGTCTCAAGAGTTGTAATTCTCTTGTTCTCCTGAACACACCCCCACAGTGCATTCTGACTCTCTTCTTAGCCAGAGCAGTAGCGAAACTGAGTGGGAGGCAACAGGAGAAGAAATGTGGAATACGAATACGCAACTGTATAATCAACATGCCTGCGCTCCCACCCCCCTTTGCTCTCCTGTAAACACAATCAAAAGCTCTGATTTTAATTCATTCTTGCCCTCATATATAATGAATTAAAGTTGTCCTTTCCAAGCTTTCCGAACATATGTAGTGGAAACCCTAATTACAATTTTATACACACACACCGCCCCCCCACTGCAAAAAAGAAAACTCCTATGATTGAAAAAGAAGATAACTTATGATTCTTAGATGTTTAAAGGAAATGAAAAATTACAAAGGCCATTGCTGCCCTTGCATTTATTGTGCCTTATGAAATTTAATAAAGCTTCTCTGGATGCTAACATTAGAATAACCTTTATAACACTTTTAATTCCAGAATTTCAGGATGGAACAAATTTTTTGAGTAAATGGCAGTAGATACAAGTGGAAAATGCTTATTAGCTTTGTCATTCATAAAAGAAAAGTATTTTTAAAATTACTGTCATCAATCCCCTTTTCCTATCTCTTAGTTTGAGGACTATGCAGTCAAATAACAAAAACATCATTTTCAATATGCAGAGTTGAGATGAGAGATTTTTCAGTATGGTTAGCATTTAATATTCACTATAAATTTATAAATATATGAGATTAATATCAACATAAAATGAGTTGGTAGAAATGATTTACACAGCCTCAATCTGTGTTAGCTATAAAAATCAAATAATTATAAGTATTATGATATATCATCATCATTTTAACAGTTACTGGATTTATACTCTTAGTTGAAAGCACTAAATCATCACAAAGAAACGTAACTACAGAAAAATTATAACAGCAGCTTCAAGGCTGGGGATGGGAGTAGTTTATTACTTACCCTTTAACTATAGTGAAGAATAGCAGAGCTGTTTCACATACTACTGGAGAGTTTATCTCTAGCAACTTCCAATTTAAAAGCCGTCCTCACCCCACAGACCACACTCACTTTAAAATCAGACTGTAAGGACATTAATGATTTCCAAATCTCATAGTATCCATAGAGACACTGAAGATACAGCCTTTTAACACTCCTAAAACTCAGAGCAGACCACCTGGAAAAAATACTAAACTAATTCAGTTCAATAATAAAAAATAAGATAAGAATTTAGAAACCATTATAAGAATTTACTAATATTTTATCACTTAGGACATTCCTTGATTCTAGGTATCATGCAGTGAATTAAGTGTACACCTGGAAAGAATTTTCAGAAGTATTTTCTTTATGCATGAAGTCTAATGTTGTCTTGAGCAAAAGAACAAAGCTAGAGGCATCACACTACCTGTCTTTAAAATATATTACAAAGCTATCATAATAAAAAACAATATGGTACTGGCATAAAAACAGACCCATTGACTAGTGGAGCAGAATAGCGAGCCCAGAAATAAACGTACGCATTTACAGTCAACTGCTTTTCAACAAGGTGTCAAGAAAACACAATGGGTAAGGACAGTCTCTCCAATAAATGATGTTTTGAAAACTAAATAGTCATGTACAGAAAAATGAATTAGACCCTCATCTCACACCAGAGGCAAAAATCAACTCAAAGTGGATTAAAGACTTAAACCTAACACCTGAAACTGTAAAACTACTAGAAGAAAACATAGGGGAAAAGCTCCATGACATTAGTCTGGGCAATTATTTTTTGGAAATGACTCCCAGAAAGCACATGCAACAAAAGCAATAATATACAGATGGAATTGCATCAAACTAAAAAGCTTTTATACAGCTCAGGAAACAATTAACAGAGTGAAGAAACAACCCACAGACTGGGAGAAAATATTTGCAAACCATACATCTGATAAGGGGTTATTATTCAAACTACATATGGAACTTAACAACTCAATAGCAAGAAAACAAATACATTGATTAAAAAGTACCCAGGTGTGGTGGCACATGCTTGTAGCCCTAGCTACTGAAGGCTGAAGGGGTAGGATCACTTGAGCCCAGGAATTCAAAACTGCAGTGAGCTGTGATCGTGCCACTATACTCCAGCCTGGGTGACAGAGTGAGACTCTGTCTCTAAAAAAAGGTGGGCAAAGGACTTGAAGAGACAATTCTCAAAATAAGACATACATATGACCAAAGGATATATGAAAAAAATACTCATCATCACTAGCATCAGAAAAACAAAAATTAAAACCACAATGAGACATCACCTTACACGTGTCAAAATGGCTGTTATCAAAAAGACAAAAAATAGGTGTTGGGAGGATGTGGAGAAGAACCTTTGCACACTGCAGCAGAGAATGTAAATTAGTACAGCTATTACGGAAAACAGTATGGAGGTCCCTCAAAATACTAAACACAGAATTAGCAGCAATCCCTCTTCTAGGTATATATCCAAGGAATTGAAATCAGCATGCTGAAGAGATGTCTGCAATCCTATGTTCTTTGCAGCACTCTTCACAATAGCCAAGATAAGGAATCAACCTAATTGTCCATCAACAGACGAATGATAAAGACAAGGTGGTACATATACACACAATGGAATACTATTCAGCCTCAAAAAGGAAGGAAATTCTGTCATTTGCAATGACATGGATGAACCCTGAGAACATTATGCTAAACAAAATAATCCAGGCACGCAAAGACAAATACTGCATGATCTCACTTATGTGCAGAATCTAAAAATGTTGAATTTACAGAAGTAGAAAGTAGAATGGTGTTACCAAAGACAGGGGCGGGGGAAGTGGGGGAATGAGGAAATGTTGACCAAAGGACACAAATTTTTGGTTAGACAGGAAGAGTAAGTTTTTGAGATCTACTGCACAATATGGTGACCATAGTTGGTAATAATGTATTCTATATTTCAAAATTGCTAAAAGAATAGATTTTAAGTGTTCTCACCACACACAAAAAAATAAGCATGTGAGGTAATGGATATATTATTTAGCTTGATTTAATCATTATACAATATATATACATATAACAAAACATCACATTGTATCCTGTTCCCCATAAATATATTCAATTATTATGTACCAATTAAAAATAAAAATTTAAAGAATTATATTCTATTTGCCCAACATTTTTCACTTAATGAAGTTATAAGTAATCAAGAGCTTTTACATTTTTTAAAAAAAAATTTTGATCAATTTTAATAGAATTAGAAAGTACTCAGTATTGAAATATAGTATTAGATAATGTTTAAGGTCTTTGTAGAAGATCAGATCTTTCTGTATGAATTATATGAACTTATATTTCTGTTGAAATGTAAGCTGAATAAAATATAATTTACCAATTGCACACATACATCTTAATTTGTAAAATATACCCCAGTATAAAGGGTATACTCAGGATATAGAATTTTTATACTTCTGATATAGAATATTTTTGTACCCCAGAAAGTTCCCTTGTGGCCATTAGCAGTCAATGCTCTTAGCACATTCCCAGCTCCTGAAAACCACTGTTATTTCTGTCATTATAGTTTTGTCTTTTCTAGAATTTCCTATCAATGGAATCATACAGTATGCAATGTTTTGTTTGGCTTTGATAGGGATCAGGATATACCACCCCAAAATATGTCACATTGGCATAAGAATTATTTTGAGCTGAAGGAATCTGAGTTCCTGAAATCCCTCATCTGCCTAAAAGCAGAGTTGCCCAGAAGAACTCGAAAGAACTCAATTATCATAAATCCCCTACCCCAGAGCAACTATCATATCCCTCATCTATTTCCCTAAGGACTCATTTATCTTTGCAAGAGTGATTTTTTTTTCCAGTAAGTGCCCTTTCTCCCTTCTCCCTTTCTCATGCTAACTTAGGTATTTAGCCCCCAAATTCCATCCACCTCTTGAGTTTCTCATCAGCTCAGCGAGTACTCACACATATATAGGCAACGCACATGTTAATAAATTTCTTTTTTTTTTTCTCTTGTTAAACCCATGTTTTGTCAGTCTAATTTACAGGGTTCCAGCCAATGAATCTAAGAGGAAAAAATTTCCCCTCCACTGCTTTTTTCACTTAGTAAAATGATTTTGAGATGCGTCTATATTGTGTGAATCAATAATCTGTTCCTTTTTATGGTGATTAACATTCCATTGTATCCATATTCCTCAATTTGCTTATTTACCCATCGATGGACACGTAGGGGTATTTCCAGTTTTTGACTGTTATAAACAAAGCTTCCAAGAACATTTGAATGTAAGTCTTTGTGTAGACTTATGTTGTCATTTCTCTTGGAGAGATACCTGGTAGTGACGTTACTGGGCTACATGGCATTTGCTTTCCTTCATAAGAAACTGCAAAACTATCTTTAAAATAAACTGTACCATTGTGCATTTCTACCAGTAATATATGACATTTCCAGTTGCCTTGCATCCTCCCCAGTATTTCTTATTACAGTCTTTTTCATATTAGCCATTCCAGTAGGTGTGAAGTGGTGTCTCATTGAGATTTTCATTTGCATTTCTCTAATTACTACTGTTGTCGAGCATTTATTTATGTACTTATATTGTCTATGGTGAAGTGTCCTTTTAAATAAATGCACATTTTTAAAAACAGTCAGGTTGTTTTAAGTCACAAGAGCTCTTATCCATACTGGATATAAAATTTTTATCCATATATGCCCTACAACTATATTCTCCCAGTCTGTGGCTTGTCTTTTAATTTTCTAAGTAGTGTATCATGAAAAGCAAATATTTTTACTCTACAAAGTCTAATTTATCACTTTTTTCTTTTATGCCTTGTGCTTTTTGCCTCACCCAAAGTCACCAAGATATTCTCCTTTTTTTCCTTCTATATTTTATAGTTTATATCTCTATATATAGTTTATAGGTCTATAATCCAGTTTGAATTAATTTTTGTGTAGGATGAGAGGTTGGGTTTATTTTTTTTTTCCATATGGATATTCACTTGTTCCAGCATCACTTGTTGAAATAACTAGCATTTCTGTATTGAATTATCTTGGCTCCTTTGTCAAAAGCCAACTGACCATATTTGTGGATTTTCTATTATTTTCCCAGTGATCTATGTAGGTATTCTTATTTCAATTTCACACTGTCTTGACTAATGTAGCAGTATAGTGAGGACTGAAATCAAGTACTGTAACTTCTCCAACTTTGTTTCTGTTTAAAAATTGTTTTGACTCTTCCCTTTTTTTCTTTTTTTGCAGTCTCATGTTCATGTACATTTTAGAATCAACTGGTCAATCTACTAAAATGTTTTGTAGGATTTTCATTAGGATTACACTGAAACTATAGATCACTTTGAAAACGCTATTTTAATACTACTGAGTTTTCTGATCTATGAACAAGGAATATCTCTCTATCATTTAGTTCTTTTTAAATTCCTCTCAGTTGCATTTTGTAGTTTTCAGTTTATAGAGGCTGAACATAGGGTTAAGTTTATTTCTGTTTAATATTTTTATGTTACTATAAATTTCATTGCTTTTAAAATTTATATTTCCAATTGTTCTTAGTGTAGAGAAATACAATTCGTAGTCATGAAAGACATTGGTCTTTAGTTTTCTTATAACATCTTAGTCTTTGGTTTTATTAATAGAATGATGCTAACTTCATAAATGAAGTTGGGAGTATCACCTCTTCCTCTGTTTTCTGGAAAGGTTCCTATAGTATTGGAAATAACTTTCACCTAAGTGTTTGGTAGTAATCATCAATGAAGAGTTTGGAATTTTCTTTGTAGGGAAATTTTAAACAATAGATTCAAAACCTTCATAGATACTGGACTTTTCAACATTTACCAACCTGCAGTCTTGGGGCCATATGTGGCCTTCTGGATCCTGGAGTGTGGCCTTTTGACTGAATCCAAATTTTATAGAACAAATCCTTTTAATAAAGGGATTTGTTCTGTGAAGTTTGGATTTGGTGGAGGAGCAACAACTGGGGACCTGAAGGGCCACATGTGGCCTCAAGGCAGCAGGTTCCCCACCCAAAATGGCTTAAAGATGCTCATGTCTTCTCTTACTATCCTTTTATTTCTATAGAATCTGTGACTTTCCTGATATTATTAATTTGTTTCTTCTCTCTGTATTCTGATCAGTCAGGCTAAAGATTTGTCAATTTTATTAATCTTTTCCATGAACTACCTTTTCATTTTATTTATTTATTTATTAATGATTGTCCTTTTTTGTTTCAATCCGTTGATTCATACTTATTTCCTTTTTTCTGCTTGCATTGGGTTTAATCTTCTCTTCTTACTATATAGTCTCTTTAGGTGGAAGCTTAGACCATTGATTTGATACTTTCTTCTTTCCCAATATAGGCATTTAATGCAAAAAAAAAAAAAAAAAGAAACCCTGTAATTATTGCTTTTAATGTCTTGGTTCAACGTGTCTCAGAGCTGTGTTTTCTCCACGCCTCCAGCACTGCACGCCCCTCCCACCCTCAGGCTCTCTGCATGTCAGTGAATGGAACACCAGACACTCAGAGCCTCAGGACAGAAATCCAGCAAATATCTCCATTCCCCCTTTCTCTCATCCACCAAGGGCATCCTAATGATTCTTCTGAAAATATCAAAAACTTATTTACTTTTCTCCACATGCACAGCATGAACCTAAAAGAGGTCGAGATCTTCATGACTCTACAGCTCCTGTCCTATCGCCTAGCTCCCACTCCAGCCCTCCCCCATGCCACTTCCTGCACAGTAGCAAGTGTGATCTTAACATACGTGACAGTATGGCCCGGCTTGGACCCTCCATTCTCTTCCCATTGCACTTAGAACAAAATGCAAACTCCTGCGCATGGTGGAGAAGGCCCTGTATGATTGGTGCCCTCTAAGCCTACTCCCTCTCTAAGCCTACCTCTCCTTGTGGATCACCACGCTTTGGTTCCATCTGGTTTTTCTGTTTCTGAATTCTATTAAACTCTTTCCCATTTAGGGTCTCAGCTGTTGCCTCTGCCTGGATTCACCTCAGTGTTTTCCATTGTCAGAATTTAAATTAAGAGCTCAAGCATGCAAAAGTGCTATCTCTTTGTTAATTCATCCTTTCAACAAATATTTGTTCAGTGCGTATGAGATGCCAGACACTGAGCTCCATGCTGAGAATAAAATGGCAAGCTTAAAGATATTAGGTCCTTGGTCTCAAGGAGCTTACAATTCAATGGGGAAGACCGACATCACTCCATGAATATGCACTAAAAGAATTCTCATAAAGAAAGTGAGCTCAGCTTTATGAAAACCCATTAAAAAACTGAAATCGACAGAGGTTGTAAATAAGGCTTCCCTGAGGATGGATTCTTTGACCACGATCTGAAGGGAGAGTAGGAGTTAAGCAGGATATTGTGAATCCAGAGGCAATAAAAAGCATATTAATTGAAATTTTAGTTCATATACCCATACTGTTAACAAGATGTGTTATGACAATTTTGATTAGACACGTCATGATTAGTAATTAGTTACAACAACTTTAATTTGGCTCAGCCTTGTCATTTATCTAAAACTAAAATTATGGGTATATTATTTCAATAGAAAGGGATGATATTTTGTGCACTGTGCGCTGGAAGAGCTAAGGAAAGAGTAATAGCAAAGTTTATTTTTAATAAACTTCTGATTCCTAACTTGTAAACTTATTAAACTTAAAACACATTTTAATGGTAGTAAAGATTAATTTAGTGAAAACAATAAATATTTGCATTCCAAAAATGCATTTCTTAGTTCTCATCCAAATATGGCCACACACTTCAACTATTCTTTTGATGTAGACTTAAAACTAAAGGCAGAATCGAATAAAGGCCAGGGACATTTGAATATTTCACATTTGTTTCTGCCATCTTTGATCTATTCCTCCAAATTGACTGCAAACTGAGATTTTACATTCAAGTGCCATTGTTTCTTCTGGCCTCTCAGCTGTGCTGAAATTAATTAATGTCTTCTTCACCTATAGTGTTATTTCTGCTTACCTATATTTACCCCAATCCTATTTATTTTTAAAAAATTGAGCTTAAAATTAAACTTTTCTTCCTCAGCTTTTCCCATCTTTATAAAAGTTTCTCTGTCAGCAAATTCTGGTAATATAAGTGTGGTGATATTTAGCCACATATTATCCTGCCTTCCTATGTAACTGTTTTATAAAATATGTTACTTACATCCCCCATCTGAGTTAGTGCTGTTTAATAAACCACCCCAAAATCCAATGGCGGAATACAACCACCATTTATTTAGCTTATGACTCTGCTGCACAGCTTGTCTGTTCTGGTTGGGTTCAGCTGATCTCAGCTGGGTCAGATCATGCATCTGAAGTCAGTTTGAGGGTCAGCCAAGGGCTACTCTTCCCAGATGGCTTCACCCTGGGTCTGGTAGTTGGCCGGTCATTGGGTCCCATGCTCTTCCTTATCTAGCAGGCTAGCCTATAGGCTTCCTCCCATGGATGCTGGGTACCAAAAACATCCGGAGGGCAAGTGCCACTGTACAAGTAAGTTTCAAGACTGCTCAAATTACTTTTGCAAATGTTCCATTGGCCAAAGCAACCCACTTTTGGTTAGGAAGATCTGTGACATCACTATCAATACAGAGAGGAAAAGAATTTCTGGTCATTTTTTTTTATATTGAACCACATCTTTAGATTGAAAAAAAGCAAAACTCAAGAAGAATTTCCTTTGAATCTTCATATTAATGCCACCCAGATATAAGAGGCACTCAAAACACATTTCTACTGAATGCATCAATGGATGAACAGGTAGCTGAAGGACCCCCACTTCAATTCATTTCATATCTTAGTCTCTGTGACAATGTAAGTATCAATTAACATTTTTGTTGTAATACTTTAATGCCATTTGCATACAATCTGATCAAAAGAAATGAGATAACTTAAGTTTTTGATTGGACAACATGAAACCTGTGAATTAGCACGGATTTCCTGACCGATTTTGTTCTATAGAAATATCTCCCTGTTGCCACAGCAGACTAGAATCCTACAGCTTTAATGATGGCTGGGAGATTCCTGACCTCAGTTTCCAAAAGGGTTTGTAAAAGGGTCCTAGTCTGAGTTTAGGGTGGGTCTAAGTGTTTTCAGCAGCCTCATGTCATGCAGATGAACCTCAAATTCTGCTGAGGGATCAACTGTATAGGAATACAACATGCAAGAGAGAGCGGGGGTTTCCTACCTCCTTAGGGCAAAGTGGGAAGAGGTTTGAAGCAACAGTGGCTATGACCACTAATACCATTCCTCACTTTCAAATCTGCCTCTGTCTGCATCTGGATTTTATCTTAAGAATGCTTTTAAATAGAAGCAATATTTCCTTTGAGTTTGACTTTATATGAATTATAAAAAAACATGACTGCAGCAATACATCCTAGTGGTCTTCGGAAAAAAAAAAAAATCAAAGGAACAATGAAGAAAGCCATGAGACATTTTAAAAAGCTCAGCAGTGTTTACATTTAGCTTTGAACAACTGTTAAAATTGAATGTGAATTTATTTATCATTTCACACAATAGATATATGGAGACTCTAATACTATTAAAAACAAATTGTTGGTTCAAGAATCTCTCTCCTTATGTATTATAGACCAAATGGCTGCAGGAAGATACAAAAAGGCAGGAAGCAGTTAATTCATCACAATCAGAAAACAGGTGCCTGGGCAATCAACAGTTATCCCAATAGGAGCAGATTTCTTATGGGTGAGATGTCCAGAATAGAAACAGAGATGCTTGCGCAGCTGGCTTCAAAGCCATCCAAAGAATGAGCAGAAACATTTGAGTAGATGGCAAAAGTGTGCCAAACCATAAGGCTGTTCTTACCCTCCCCTACCTCCCACCACACGATGCAATGCATGAGAGAAAGGACAAGGATCACCCCTAGCTCCCCAGGAATCAACTCAGTGCTTTGCACAATAAAAGTAATAAAAATTGTTGAATACATAATTGAATAGTTCAGAAAGGCCTGCAGGCTCATCAGCTCCTCATACCACTTGAGCTTGTTCTAGGTGGGCTTGAATTGTTAGGCTGTTGATATGTTACTTGAAAATTCAAACTACTGAGAATGAAATAGGAAGTCCTCTGTAAGGCAGTACTGTTTGGAGGGAAAGGTCCTCTTTCAATGCAATGTGGCTAAGTCCAGTTCTGCACATTAAAGTTTATACACTGAATCTGAGAATGTAAAAAAAGAAAAGTGAATTACCCACATCCTGTTTTAAGTCCTCAGGAATCAAATATTCTAAAATTATTTTGTTGCTAAATGTGTCTTAAAGGTGGCAATCAGCAACATCACAGAATTGAAAGGCTATGATGTTAGGATAAAGTGTGCACTCCACTGGGCTTTTGAATTAAAAATCCTATAAGCAATTTATCACATTCAGGTATTTAAAGTGTGCATATTAAATATGTGCCATGAATCATTTGTGACATTTTTGTGATTTAGAATATAAGACTATTGGTTGGTTTCCATTGCCACTTAGGGAACAAATTAATAGCTCAAATGATAAGCTCCGGTGACACCCACACGGAGCATTCCCTGTGTCCCCCCCAGCAAATCCCCCTTACTGAAGCTCCTGGTTCTTATGACAAAATGATCTTACAACATCTAATCTTATCTCATGTAAGTGGCTTGGTCAATGATTAATTCAAAGTCTGATATCCATTCTGCTTTATTTTAGATTGCATTTTAATATCATATTAACACTTGACCTGGACATGTACTAAACAAAATAGCTTAAATGAACAAAACTTTTCTAGTTTGCTATTGTAGAGGCTTATTGAATTATTTATCTCTCTTATTAGAGTGAAAACTCCTTGAGGATAAGATCCAGTTTTTTCTTAACTGATAAACTGAGAGACCAAGAATGGGTTATATTTGTATTTTTTAAACCATTATAGTTTATATCCTTAAAAAGGATTGTAAGAATAATACACAAATATATGACATTTTATACAGAAACGTTTTAGCTCTAGTATTCTACAAAAATTACACAAACATTCTTGAAAGTTGTGTGTTAGGAGCTAATTGTCAATCCTGATTAACAAGGAAAATTATCAGTCAGACTAAACCTAAAAAATAAATAAATGCATGCATACGTACACTGATAATCTCCTCACAAATATCATTGAGAACATTACTGGAAGTACTGGAATAATCATGTCAAACTGCTACCCTTTCTTATATTGGAGCCATTGTAGTCTTTTTATTTCATACTTTCATAGCTGAAATGAAAATCTATTTCGATCCTGTGCTTTACAATGTTCCTTTTACAGTATCTTTTGCCAGTGGTCATTTTTTTTCCTATTGTCTCAACATTTCCCTTTGCCTCTGTGTTTTGCTTTTTAAAAAATTATTAGTGGTATCTGAAAAACTACCACATCTAAAAACAGAGATGAAAACTATGCAGTGAAGCATACAGCATACTTTTTATCTCTTTGCTGAATTTCTTAAGATAATATTAGATGTTAAGTAGAAACTAATCTGATCATTATTTTTAGCATCCATTAAAAAATTCCAATCACTCTCAATTCATAGACCATTGAGTATTTTGTGAAACTTTACATTTACTTTCCACTGTAAAGGCAGTTCACTTAAAAATTATTATTCTAAATAATTTCTTGAGGAGTAAATCATGTTTTTATTTTTAAAGGATTTAAAAGTTTGGCCAGGTGCATTTTTATCAGCTAGAATGTTAGGTCCATGAAGGTAGGAATTTTTGGTCAGTTTTGTTTATTGATATATCTCCAGCATCCAGAAAAGTTTCTGGGTACATAGTACATGTCCAGTAAATACTTCTTGAGTGAATAAATCAAGCATAGAATGTATCAGTAGATAGGAAATAAAAATTAAGCATTTTATTATCAATTATAACACTGGCTTGTTAAATGACCCTGAGCATGTATGTGATTATATTTCTCCTTCAATCATTCATTTCTTAAATATCTCTTGAGTGCCTATTATTCATCAGGTCTCTGGCTGGGAGCATGGATACCAAGATGCATAGATCATAGACAGTTCTCTCCAGGAGTTCACAACGAAAAGGTAAACTGATAAGTGTACATCCTCTTAATGGCAAGATGATAAGTAAGACAGAAATTGAATGAATAAAACATTTAATAAATTTAGAACAAGGAGCTGCTTGTTTCTTGATACATAGATTGAGAAGTATAATTTTAGATTCCAGAATGCAAATAAACTATTTCTCTTATGTAGTCATCTATGAATCACTTCACATGTCATCAAGGCACTGATTGTGACATTAAAGGGTAATTTATTAGATGTAAATGACCTAAAATTATTAGTAGAGTTTCAAATATATCTTACTTGCTCATATATTAAAATTTTTGGTGAAAACAACTTATTATAAATGTTCTATAATTTATACAATACTGAGACGACAAGTCCAACTAATGGGACAAAACAGCCATTTAACACACTGAAGATCAACTATTTCTTTTAGAATATATACAAAGAAGGTATAGTTTAGTGCTAAAGAGCACTGACTTTGGACTCAGACAACACTGGGTTTTGATTCCACTCCCATAAATTATTGGTTGTTTCAATCTACCATATTAAGACAGGACCAAGTTTTCAACTATACCTGAAAACTTTCTGCTGGCATCAAGACATATAGTTTGTACAGGTGAACTGATGGCTCGTATCAATTCTCTGTATGTCTTGCTCACACATAATAATGAGCTCACTCCAATTTCCAATTTCCAATTATATTATGAAAATATACCTAATTTTAATTGACCTCATTGGAATCACTGAAATTATAGACTCTTTATTATTCCTTACTTAAAATTCTCTGACACCAATCAATGTGAAGGAACTCTGAATCTTCAAGACTCAATAATCCAAGATGGATTTAATGTTTAACAAAAATATAATATTGACTATCAGTGCTTATTTACTCTGAATATGCAAATTCTGCCAGTGGAAAAAAACAAAAATTCTTGCATATGTAAGGGAAGAATATATTATGCTTTGACATAGGAAATAGCAGTAAGTACAATATTTGGTCTACGGAACATGCTTAACTTTACAATTCTTTAAATTGAAAGATTTTAAAGACTTTAACATTTAAACCCTTAACACTCTATAAGAGAAGTTTTCATGTTACATTAGTTCCTTCTTATCCACCAGGGCATATGTCCCAAGACCCCCAGTGGATACTTGAAATCATGGACAGCACCAAACCCTATATATACTATGCTTTTTTCCTATACATGTGTACTTGTGATAAAGTTAAATTTATAAATTGGCACAGTAAGAGCTTAACAACAATAACTAATAATTCAGTTATTATTAGTAAAGTACTGTTAAGTAAAATAAGTGACTCATGGGTGGGCAGCATCTATAGCATGGATACGGTGGACACTGGCCTGATTTACACCCTGGCAGGACAGAGCAGAGCAGTGCAAGATTTCATCACACTACTCAAAACAGCGCACAATTTAAAACTTAGGAAGTGTTTATTTCTGGAACTTTCCATTTCATTTTTTCAGACCATGGCTGACCGCAGGTAACTGACACCTCAGAAAGAGAAACTGCAGATAAAGGTGAACTGCTGTCCACCACTAGCAATGGTGACCTTCACATGTACTGTCTTTGTGGGCCTTGAACTTCAAAAACACTTCCATGAATATTATCTCGTTTAATTGCCACAACAATTGAGTGCTATTTCTGTTTTCGTTTTTTAAAGAAAAAAAAAAAAAAACTCTACAGCTCAGGTCAAGAAAGTGAGTTGCCTAAAATCACAGTTAGCAACTGGATCCTCTGCCCTCAAGTCCAGCACTCTCTCACACAAACAGATTAAGTTTTAGGGTGAACATAAAAAAGTGGAAAATATTTGTGAACTCACTTTAATCTTCTTTGCTTGATAACCATCCCTACTCCTTCAACATCATGAAATTTTACTGTCAGATTTGACATACCCAGAAAGATCTCTTTGAATAAAACTGCCAAAAAATGCACTAAACATTTTGCTATTACTAAATAATATTGACTTTTACAAAGAAAATACAAGAAAAAATTCACTAGGTTGTAACCTTTATAAAATCATATTATAGAAGTGAACCTAAATAAGAGATTATATATAAAATGGCTCTTGTAGAAGAGCTTCCAGAATGTTTAAGCAATTAAAGTTTTAATATTATTTAAGTTAAGGGATCCTTAAATGTTTCACAAGTATAGTTAATTACAAACCTGTCTGAAATTCTTTCCTCTCAATTCATACTAAGAATTATGAATTACTGCTGTTATCTATCTACTTTCAGAATAGAAGTATATAAATAAAATAAGTTTTTTAAAATGTTCAAAAGGGAAAAAGTATTTGTTTTCTTATGAAGTAGAAATAAGACTAAATAGGAAGATATTATTTATGAAGTAGAAATAAGATTAAATAGGAAGATAGGCTAGGTACTAATTATTATAATTCATTCTGGAAAATAAAAAAAAATCTTAGGTATTAGGAGATTTTTGTCTCTGGAACCTTCCCAACACATCTTAAACAAATTAATAAAACAAGATAATTGGACTATCAATGAACATTATAATTAATACTCAAAATGACTAGGTATTAACCTAATGAAAGAATATGATATTTAAGTGAAACTTAAATTTTCATTAATCATTAATACCAAAACCAAATATTTAGTTTCCTTCAGAACATTGGAAAAGTAGTAGAATTTTTCTTCCCAGAAACTGTCCTGGGATACACTGAAAGTATACGCAGACATCTGAAGTTTCTCTGTATGCCTTCCCCTTGAACAAACCTACCCCCGTCCTACTCCTGCCCTTCCAGGAAAAAAAAAAAAAAAAGTCCCCATAGATAATCAAGAAATAGGACAAATAGTCTAGAAAAAATTTTAAATGGTATTTGATATACTTGACATTGCATATTTCTGTTAGACATCAAACATAAGATGGATTTATTAACATTTTGTCTTACTTGAGAGGAAACTTTTTTCTCAAAGAGTCTTTGATAGAATAGTGTAGAAAGCACGATAAAATGATGAAAGGTAACTTTAAATTAAACTGATATGATTTAGACCTCTCTCTCTTTCTTTCTCTCTCCGAATTTCTTGGTGGTGTACTTTGAGCAAGTTACTTAATTCCTTGAATCACAATTTATCCACGGGTAAAAAATTTTAAAAAATAGCTGGCCTTACCTCACAAGGTCATCTCCAGAATTTCTGAGCAGATGAAATTCTTGGCATGTGGTGAGCACTAAATAAATACTTCTTCCCAAGTCCATAAAATTAAAAACACAAGATTCAATACTTGGCAATATACCATAGTCCCAGAGTGGTAAATCTCTTCTGATCTGCTAATTTGGCTGGGGACTATTTCTAGAAATAGTAACACTAGGATCACCTAGAACAGAGTTCCCGAGCTTGATTTTGCTTGCATTCTAATGGTAGGCAAAGAGATTTTTTTGTATTAGATTTTTATTCACATTTTTGAAAACACTATGTTGAAGAATATAAATAGAAAAATACATTAAGCGTTTGGAGATACACTCCCAAAGATCTTACATTTTAAAAATTGGAAAAGAAATATTTTATACTACTAAGACTGAATGGTTTTAAACCTTTGTTTTCTTTTTAATAAAAGTAGTTTCTTACTTTGTTCAGATGGTCTAATGCTACTTCGTTGCCCACTCTGAAAGACCATATGGTGTACTTACTTGTAAATGCTTCAATGAAACAATTTAAATATATTGTTCCTGTCAAGAATCTGGCTTAGGCCAAGATTACATAAAAAGGTAAATTAGAGCTATTGAAAATTTATTTTTATTGTTTAATACTACATATGCCATAAATCTTTAGCTGTATATTGAAAGATTTGACATAACATCCTAATTCCTGCTTGCTCATACTATTAACTTATTTTAAGAGACATTGGAAATAAACCTAAAAATGAAGAATCTGAAATGAAGAGAAAATTTTAAAACAATTTTACTTTGTTGTTTATAAGAATTCATAGAGAACATTATTATAAACCCTGGTAAATAGCTTTGCATGATCATCAGATCTAAATATGAGAGATGGAGCCAGAATATTTGGTTGCCCCAAATTCACTGGTTATTTCAAACCCAGCATTGTACTCTGGTGAACACAATCTGAATCAGAGTTGGACAGGAAGGTTGGATCATGGAATCAAGTTCTAAGCATTCAGAACTGTGGAAATAAGACTGAGTACAAAGTCAGATAAGTTAGATGGAGTGAGTATTAGAGAGTGGTAGTACCCTGATGCCTCAGTTTATGATTTTATAGTTTCAACAGGTTGAGTCAGCAGTTAAAAGTTATAAATAAGGGTGACGCAGCCAAACTCTGATATTAAGAATCATTAAAATTGTAAAATTTCCTCTGCAAAGGATCACGTCTGGGAAGTTTTAAAAGCAGTTGTCTTGGAGATAATTTAGTAACATCATGACATGAGATCTATGCTGAAGCTAAATATATTGTGTTACATGGGTACAAGATGATGATGATGAATTATGTTTTCAAAAGTTAAATTGTATCCTGAGATTTTGGATATATTAATATTTTACTTCAAATTCTATAAAACATCCTGTTTCAAATTTCACAATTTAAAGACTGGCAGTAGCAATCACACCAAAGGTAGTGAAGAATGTATCTAAGAAGAGTAATTATAATAATGAGAGTGGTAATAGTGGTAGCTAACATGTGCCATGCTCTGTGAATTATATTATTTAATTTTCGCAATAATTCTGATATTCTCCTGTTCCCATTTCAAAGATGAGAAGATTGAGAAAAGTTAGGTAATTTATCAAGTATTATGATGCTAGAAAGTGGTAGATTTGAGATGATAAAAATTAAAATATCAGTGATCTCCAGGAATATAGTACATGCCAGATTTAAGACCCAAAAATATAGTAATGTCTTCCCAACTATGACTTAAGGAAAATTCAATATAGTAGGAGAGTTTATAGGTGATAAATTTAAGTCCTCACAGAGAAAACAGTATTAAGGTCACTAGTGAACCTACAAAGTCCTTATAAATATTTGTATAATGATTTAACATAATACCTATTTACTGAACACTTAGTTTGTGCCAGGTCCTGTACTAAGCACTCTTTATAAATTAGCTCATTTAATTTTCACAGCTACCCCAGGAATCATGGCCAAAAGATGGCAGAGTCAGGATTCAAACTAGAGGAACCAATCTGTTCCCGGAGCCCATGTTCTCAGCCACCATGCTCTGACCAGGGGCATTTACACACCTTCAGTCTTCCCAGTGTCCATTTACCAGGCCCTGCTCCCTAGAAAACTTCTGGGGTATCCCTTCCTACGTCATCCACAAAATACTTCAAAAATTGTTACATATTGTAGATGAATATGCATTTCCAGAGACCTAGTCCTCTGTCTAAAGATTCAATATCTTTCTAATTTATGTCTCAGAGGTACTGACTCACTGTAGAATCTCAGGTCTTTGAAATGCAGAATGACTTTTAGGCTTGACAAGGAAAGACCCTGGATGACCTGTGTTTCTCAGCACCTGTCCATCCAACGTAAGTTCATGTCATGGCTCAAGCACCTATTTTCATCCTTTAGTTTCTGTCCTCATGGAAGTCCCTGGAGTGTACTTCTAAGAGATGCAAAGTCTTCATCACATTGCTCATCTTCTTCATCTTCCCAAGGGTCCCCTGCAGTAACTGTTCCTATCCTGCCATGTGATTCAACTTTACTTTCTTTTCTGAGCCCCAGTTCTCTGTTTTGATGATTGATCTTGACTGGAGTGACTAGCACTTTAGTATTAATACATGGAATAGAAAATTTTGAAGCTTGAGGAAAAGATATGCAGAAGTAAACAGGTATGCACTAGCAGTACATGTATGGGAAGCCCACAGTTAGCAAAGGATTTGCATATAGATAATCACAATAGGCGCACTTTCATCACAACCAATTTTGAGGAGATAGCCTCTCCATTTTACAGTTACTGATTTTATAGTGGTAGGAACAACACAGATTGCAGCAATTATAGGTTTCATAAAATGGTATTACAGTTGTATTCTAAAAGAAGAATGCTTGTCATGAAATTACATGTGCACTAAATGTTAACTCCCTCTACATGAGTAATAAAAATATCTTCAAATACGTCAGCATACGCTTAGCTAATAACAAACATCTCTATTAAGGTACC
>CM052443.1:41906387-41961799 GCA_028533085.1 Varecia variegata
GGGCTCCTTTCTCTTTCTAGAATGTGCTGAGTACATGCCACAGCACCTTTGCACCTGCCGCTCCCCCAGCATGAGTAGGCACAAGGATAACTCTCCCCCGTCCCCCTCAGGTGCTCAAATGGCACCTTTTTAGAAGGATTCTTATCATTCCATGCCATATATATCATATCTATCATATCATATCATATATCATATCTATCATATCATATATATACCATTTATTTCTTTATCTGTAGGTTCCCACCAGAAGATAAACTTTACAGGACAGGAATCTTTTCACTTCTGTATTTCCAGTGTCTAAATCATGCCTGGAATATAGAAGATACTCAATAAATAATTGCAGTATGAATGAATTATTTGACTAATCATGCAAGTAATTCTCTATTTCCAGATAAGATAGCTGCTAGAGTAGCTGGAGCATCCCACACCCTGAGAATTCTGCGCAGTAACAGAGAAGCCCACCTGCTCCATGACTGACATCTCTGATAAGAGCAGCTGACACCGTCTCGTGGCTGCAAGGTCTGTGGATCAGATGGCCCAGTGCTTCCCAGCACCTGTCCACTGAGGAAAAAAGAGGCCCCTTGGAGCCCAAGGCCTATTTGCCACCCAGTCCCAGGGATTCCACAGCCCTATAGCAGCAAGAAATGTAGCTGGTAGGAGGCATTTACCTATGCGTCTAGCTGCCTCTCAACCCAGATAATCTAAAACATGAACCACAGTACAGTCAATGCTTTAAGAATTGGTTGATTATAAACATCTGTGCATGTGTTCGCCCAAGACTAGATTAACTTAGGGTTTGCCTGTTGGAAGGATTGGATGGAGTAACAGAAAGCATAAACTGTTCATCCGTTCAGAAAATCTTTACACAGGGCCTACTGGAAGCAGGCACTGTTCCAGACACTGGGGATAAAGTGGGGACCAAGGACAGTCAGTATTCCTGCTTCCATGAAGTTGATATTCAAGAATTGCATGACATACATTTGCAAACAAATGGATGCACAATATAATTTCAGATAATGATTGGTTCTATGAAGCTAATATAATAAGATGATAAATGACTGAAAGATTTCCTTTAAATTGGGTGATCCTGTTATTACTCTGAGGTGACATTTGAGCACAAATGTGAATAATTAAAAAGAATTAAGTCACGCAAGACCTGAGGGTAGAATGGTTCCTTAAAGAAGGAAAAGAAAGTTAAAAGCCTTTCAAGGATTAGTGTGGCATGTTTTTGAAACAAAGAATGAAAGCCAGTGTGTCTGCTGTATGGAGAGTAGGTAGGAGAGTTATAAAAGATGAAAGTGGAGAATGAGACACCCACTCAATCCTAGTGACCTCAGGCAAGGAGTTCGTGTTTTATTCTAAGTGCAAAGAAAAGCATTAGAGATGTACTGTGGAATACTTACCTCTACACCCATAGTGTTTTCTTCATGTGAAGGGAAACCTATTAGATTATCACTCTAGGCCTCTCTCTTGCTCCCATACCGTTGACTAGTGAATATGGAAGGAAGAGCTGGGCATTGTCAACTGAAAAGATGATGAGGTTTATACATTTGGAAAGGAGAGCTTTATTTCTCATAAATGGTTATAACCTGCAGGTGGCCATTCTGACAGGCTGGGAGGCAGACCCTCCAGCCAGAAGCCAGAAACACATGCTTTGAGGAACAGGGAAAAGGAATTATTGATACGTTTAGGGAAAAGGAATTTATGCTGAGCAGGGTGGCCAAATATACATATTTAACAAGCTCTAGGAGAAGGCATGAATATTTACGAAATGAGAAATATATCACATGCACAGTTGAGCATCTTGCTACTTCATGAGATCCATGTTTAGAAAATGGCAGCCTTATCAAGATATGAGGGTGGAGTTTTTGGCCCTCTGATGTCAAAAAGTGAAGTAGAGGACATGAAAACCCCTCACTGCACATCCTCAATAGACTGGTTGGAACCACTCCATGGTTGTCTCTTATTAGAGAAGAACGCTGGTCATTGTCATGCTGAAACCACAAACAAGGAAGAGTGGGTCACAACATTGCCTTCCATTTAGCCCTTAGGGAAGAAATCCTGATGGCTGTTAGTAAGGGAGGGGGTGTAATGAGATGTGTAATGAGATGTTTAATCCCATCATGGCTGGGAATTCAGTTTTAAGGTTTCTCTGGGATCCCTTTGGCCAAGAGGGGGTACACTCAGTCACCAGGGTGGCTTAGGATTTTATTTTAGTTGATGGCATGGACAGCTCAGCCCTCTCCCCTTGCCTGCAGAGAGCAGGGCTCTGGTCTGCTTTGGGCCCAGGGTTAAGCTTTGTGGTCACAACTTACCTCTGTAGCACCTGGCCTGCAGGTATTCAGTGCTACCTGTGACTGCATGGGGCAGTTCATCTAATTCTGGTGCAGCAGTAGGAAGCCCAGTGTTGGTGCCCACTAAGCCACATCCTCTAAGAGCTCTATTAGTAACAAAGCTGACACTTCGTTCTCTGTTTATTTGATTCCTTTTTCGCCTTCAACTGCTTTAGAACTCTGGTGCTGATGAGAGTTATATTATAATTTATTAGCCCTCTCAAATTCCAAAAGGAAGTTTTATTGTTTTATTTTGTTTTTTAACAAGAGATACAGTGATCTAATTTATGTTTGAAAAAGATCATGCAAGCTTCTATTTGGGGACTGAATTATAGAGAGGGAAGAATAAAAAGCAAAGATACCAGTGAGGAATGAGAGGGTTCAGGAGATGCTATCCTAAAATGTGGCACCTTGGCATTTGAAAAAACTGCAGAAGTAGGAAGGTCTCTCTGACTTCTCTCTCCCTTCTCCCTAGAAGCAGTCATAAACCTAGCAATGCATGCAAAAAAGATAAACCTTCTTGCCCTCTGCAGGAGTCTACTGTACTAATTCAGGGTAGAGATGGTGGTGGTTTGGACTAGGATTGGTGTTGATGGACAGAGAGAGAACTGTAAAGAATTGGAATATATATTCAAGTTAGAATCAAAGACATTTGATTCATTTGATTTGGGGGATCATGAAGTCAACATCAAAAAATGACTTCTAGGTTTCTGACTTGAATAGCTGTGGACAAGGAAGAATAACAGATACCCAAGTGTAGTTCTCAGGGAAGGAATTGTGTAGACAATTCTGGAGCCTAGTAGAGAGGCTGGGGAAAAGAGTTTAAATTTGTGAGTTTTTAGATGGTGTATAAATTCACTGGGCTCTATGAGATTACCTAGAAAGAGAATGTAGATAGAACAAAGGAGGAGGGCTGAGGCAAGAGCTCCAAGAAGTGCTCCTAATGTTATGTTTCTAGACAGGGTGAAATTGGATATGTGTGCTTGGGGATGAATTAAAATAAGAAATTATAAAACAGAAATTAATTATTTCATTCACATAGGATTACAATAGAAAAAGGGCAAGAATGGGATGTAGAGAAGAGAGGGTCCAGAAAAGACTTATGAAACAGAAGCTAGGTGACTAGGATGGGAGAGCAAACAGAGATAGAAATCAATGTGAATTAAAAATTGGACCTCATGAAAGTGAAAGTGAAGAGTTTCATCTTAAGTCAAGTAATGCAAATGAAATATTTTTCACACACCCATAAAAAAGATGATAAACAAAGATAAATGAAGTAAGTTTGGCTGATTGGTAAGAAAAGTGAAGTCTATAATCCAGTGTTAGGAACACAGCACTGTATAGTCAAAGAGATTTACTGCATGGAATGAAAAGGAAAGGAACAGAATATTGACGGGATGGAAGAAGAATAAACAGAAGTTGTGTTTATAATTATCTATTATTTATGAGAAGCGTCAAATGATGAGACAAACATAAACCTAAACTTTAGCTACAGCTACATGCTCTGTAGGGGAAATCAACAGAAATTGTGGTTTTTCTTTCTAGATTTTGGAAAAAATTTTCAGAAAAGGGTTTCTGGAAAGTGTCTAAGAAATTAATATTTTAATAGTAATGTTTCTATGAATTAATGTAATATATTTTATTGATGGTATATTCAAAAGAGACCAAAATATTAAATTGCTTTTTCCAAATTAAAACTAATTGTATAGAAAATAATAATTAATTTTCAAGGAACCCTGAGCAGTCAAACAACATAAAAAGAAGAAAAAGTTGGAGAACCTACACTTCCTGATTTCAAAACTTAACTACAAAGGTACAATAATCAAAACGGTGTGATACTGGTAGAAAGACAGATTGTAGACCAGTTGACTAGAATAGAGAACTCAGAAATAAACCTTTACATTTATGGTCAAACAATTTTTGACAAGGATGCCAAGACCATTCAATGGAAAAAGGATAGTCTTTTCAACAAATGGTGCTGGGAAAACAACGGATATTCACATACAAAAAAGATGCAGTTGGACCTTTACCTAATGCCACAAAAATTAGTTAAAAAAAAAATCTAAGACCTAAAACTGTAAGATCCTTAGAGATAGGACAAAGGCTTCAGAACATCAGATTTGGCAATGATTTCTTTGATATAACACAAAAGGCAGAGGCAACAAAAGAAAAAATAGATAAGTTGAACTTCATGAATATTTAAAATTTGTGAATCTAAAGACACTATTGGCAAAGAAAAAAGGCAACCTATAGAATAAGAGAAAACATTTGAAAATCATATCTGATAAGGCAGCGGCCCCCAACATTTTTGGCACCAGGGGCCAGTTTTATAGAAGACGTTTTTTCTGTGCATGGTGGGGGATGCGGTAGGAGGGTGGAGCTCAGGCAGTGATGCCAGCGATGGGGAGGGGAGCAGCTGTAAACACAGACGAAGCTTTGCTTGCTCGCCCTCTGCTCACCTCCTGATGTGGCCACCCCCAACAAGTTTCATGGAAGACAATTTTTCCCTGAAAGGGGGGCGGGGTCTGCAGAGCTCTGCAGCTGCGGTACCAAGTCATGGCCTAGGGGTTTGGGGACCGCAGTGATAAGGGATTAATATCCAGAATATATAGAGAACTCCTAAAACTCAAAAGATAAAAGACCCAACTTTAAAATGGGTAAAATACTTGAGTAGACGTTTCTCCAAGAAAGATATACAAATGACCAATTAGTGCATGAGAAGATGCTCAACATCAATCATTAGGAAAATGCAAATCAAAACTACAATGATATACCACCTCACACCTACTAGGATGGCTGCTATAAAATAAAATTAAAAAAAAAACAGTAAATAACAAGTGTTGGGGAGGATGTGAAGAAACTGAAACCCTTGTGCACTTTTGGTGGGAATGTAAATGGTATAGCTGTTATGGAAAACAGTATAGTGACTCTTCAAAATAGTAAAAATTACCTTATGATCCAGTAATTCTACCTCTGAACATACACTCAAAAGAACTAAAAATAGGGTCTTGAAGTGACACTTGTACACTCAAGTTCACAGCAGCATTATTCACGATAGCTAAAACACGGAAGCAACCCAAGTGTCCATCGATGAGTGAATGGATAAACAAAATGTGCTAAATACATATAATGGAATAATATTCGGCCTTAAAAAGAAAGGAAATTCTACTACTTGCTACAACGTGAATGGAACTTGAGGATAATTTGCTAAATGAAATAAGCCAGTCGTAAAAAGACAAATACTTATGATTCCACTCATGTGAGGTACTTAGAGTATTTAAAATCACGGAGACAGAAAGTAGAAAAGTACATGTTAAGGGCTGGGGAGAGGGGTGAATAGGGAGTTATTGTTTAATGGGTACTGAGTTTCAGTTTTGCAAGATAAAAAGAGGTCTGGAGATGGATGGTGGTGAAGGTTGTACAAAAATATGAGTGCACTTAATGCCACTAAAATGCACATTTAAAAACAGTTAAGATAACACATTTTGTGTTACGTGTATTTTGCCATAATAAAGAGAACTGGGGAAAAAAACTGGATGAAAGTGTCAAAAAATAACCATTTCAGGACTCTGGAAATCAAACAAAGACGTACAAGTATTTTAAAGCCATTTAATCAAGAAAAAAATGCCGAACTTTGGCTAAGAACAGCAAGAGTCTCTGCCAAGCCATGAAAATAGCAGCTTCCCTGCTGGAGGGGCTAACTTGACTTGGAGAGGAGCAAAGAATAACCCCAACCCCCTTGGCATTGCTGGAAGCAATGTCTGTGGCAACCATCACAGCTAGCCTGAGTTTGCCATCCTGGCTGGAGCAAACAATGGACTGGCAGACTAGCCAGAAATTTACAGGGAGATCCAGGAAACGAGATGTCCACGGTGGCCTTGATAAGCTTCCACATATACCTGGTGGCCTGCAAGTGTGCACACATGGGCAAGGTGGCATGCACATTCAGGGGAGACCAGGGAGGGTCCTGGCTGTCCACACACCCATGACGGCATGGCCATGAGGTCTTGCACACATGCAAAGGCGAAACAAGGCCACTGGAAACAAAAAGCTGGGTGAAATGTCACTAAACTCTGTGTTACCTAACCTACACATGGATCCATCACAAAAGGTGGAAGTCTCACTGGCTCAAGGTGTTTGAATATGCACTGTGATAATTCAAGGGATGACGGCTAAGCTATCCTGACACAGTGGCAACCTCTAGGAAACTGGACTTGAAATTCAAGAAGAATTTTTAAAAATGCATGGAGTCATCAGTAGCTATTTACTGCAGGAGATACAGACTTCACAGACCTACATGAAGTGTGCGATGTGCACTGTCTGGGGAATGGACACGCTTGAAGCTCAGACTCGGGGGAATAGGAGGGACATGGGCAATATATCTAACCAGAACTTTTGTACCCTCATAATAAGCTGAAATAAAAAAAAAACAACAAAAAAAGAAATCAAATGACAGACTTAAACCCTAACATATAAATAATTATAAAAAAAAATAAATAAACAAACAGTAATGGCAATAAAACATGGTTGGGCCCAGAATCCAGAATTGCTACAATATATTATGTAAAATGTGTAGTTTTCAAAAAAATAATTATGAGACATGCAAAGAAACAGGAAATTGTGACCTATACTCAGGAAAAAGCAAAAAATAGGAACTGTCATAAACTATCAGACTAAGTAGATGTTAAGACCAATTTTTTTTACCTGAGGCAAAGAGGGACATTTTATAATGATAAAAGACTCAATTCAAAGAAATATATAAAAAATTATAAATGTATATTCACCTAATATCAGAGATTCAAAATCCAGGAACAAAAAACTGACAATCAAAATGAGTAACAGACAATTCAACAATAACAGTTGTAAATCTTAATACCCCACTCTCAATAACTAATAGAACAACTAATAGGAGACTTGAACACTATCAACCAACTTTAAGTAACTGGCATGTATAGAAAACTACCCCACAACAGCAAAGCATACATTCTCATCAAGTTCACCTGGAATATATTCCAAAATAATCTTTATAAATTTAGAAGTATTATGATTATACAGTGCATTCTAAGACCACAATGGAAAAAAAGTTAAAAATAAGCAACAGAAAGAAATTTGAGAAATCCACAAATATTTGGAAATTAATTTAAACACTTCTAAGTAAGACATGAATCAAGAAACTGCAATAAATATTAGACTGAATGAAAATGAATGCACAATGTATCAAAATTTATGGGACACAGTTAAAGCAATGCGAAGAAGCAAATTTATAGTTTCACTCATCAATATTAGAAAAGAAGGATCTGAAATCAGTACCTTAAGCTTTCACCTTAAAAAACTAGAAACAGAAGAGCAAACTAAACCCAAAGCCAGCAGATTCCATTATCGTGATAAAGTGTCAGAAAACGCAAATTTATAGACAGAAAACAGATTAGTGGTTGCCCGGGGCTTGGGGTGGGAAGGAAAATTGACTATAAACAGGCTGAAGGGATCCTTTTGAAGTGATGGAAAATGTTCTAAAACTGGATTGGAATGATGATTGTGTAACTCTATAAATGTACTTAAAATCATTGAATTATACAACTATGATGAATGAATTTAATCGCATGTAATTTATACCTCAATAAAGCTATTAAACTATAATGACCCAATTGGCAGTGGAAAATATGCATATATATGTGTATGTGCCACAAATACAAGAAATTCAATATTACTAAATTGAGCTATTCAGTGCTAAGCATAGGCATAGATTTGAAAACAAAAAAGAAATTTATTTAGTACTGCTCCTTAAAATTTTATAGCCAGTAAAATATCCTCTTCTAATTTTACCCATTAAAAGTGAAATACTTAAATAAAATATTGCTAAAGTCTTGAGTTTTGAAATTAAAAATTTTACTAAGTAACTGAATGTCATTTACCCCTAAAATATTAAGTCAAAAATTGGATCTATATTTCCACAATGATTTAAATAGCTTGGCAACGACTCAAAGATTTTTAAAATTGTCAGTATGAATATGTCTCTTCTTATCTCTTTAGCAAGATACTCTGATTTTCAAGTGGAATTAAATTAAGATTGAAACAAATTACAATAATTTTGGCAAAAGATTTATAGACATATGGTATCTATATTGTTAAAACGACTCATATATTTTCATCTCAGGGGTCACATTCTGTAATAAAACAGTGCTAAATCTGGATTCCATTGGCCTAAGTTCCAAATATGAGATAGATTTATATCATCCTGAAACCCCCAGAATAATCCGTCTGGGTCCAAAATACTCAACAATCTCTTAAAATGCTTTTAAGTATACATAAATCTATGTTAAACTACTGAGAATAAGAAATTTTGGATTATTTTAAGGAAAGTTGGGGAATTGAATTTTACTCGGATAATTGCAGTTCTGAGAAAAAAATAATCTGAATTCTTTCAATATAAAAGTCCATTCATTTCTAAATCTGATAGAAAAGATAAGAACTAAAAAGAGGATGTCATGCATTCTCAACACAAGAATTGTTTCTTGCAGAGAATGAAAAATCTTAGATGCTACCTACCATGATTTGTGGCCTTCCTGGAGCCAGAGTACATACACAGGACACCGTGTATCTGTGGTATTAAACTGTTATGGGGGAGAAATCAGGAAAAAAAGTCAAAAACAAAAAAAAAAAAGGAAAAAAGAAAAGAAAAGAAAAGAAAAAGAATTCTTAGTACGGTAATGAAAAAAAAAATACTGAGAAACCCTGGTATAGAGATACTTCTACAGATAATTTCAAAGTAATTTATTTAGTTCTGTCGCCACCCTCTATTTTTAAAAAAATTCTCACTATAGGTAAGAACCTGCCAGCTACTCTTACAAAATTGAATTCTTTCTACCTGATAATGTCAGATAGCATTAAGAATGCAATTAACACTTTCCAAGCATATTTCTAGAGGCTATATCCAAAAAGTCAGTAGTGTTTCTCAATTTTCATGCCATAAATCAAACAAACACAATAATTACAGAGACAAATAGTAAGGTAATCTCATAGAAAAATTGATCTTTTGATCTTCACTTTCATAATATGTAAATTCCATATAATAATGTAGTATACTGCTCTGTCAGTGGGTGAAAAAAAATTCTTGTACTGACTTTTCTTATCCTCCAGCTGCTGAGCAAAAACAGTACAAACTGTGCTAATCTAGTACACTGGCATTTTCTTTTTTGACCTAAATTATGAAGCGCTGGTTTCAAGACCATCAAGCAAACTAATTTTAAACAGCAATTACATCTAACACATAATGTAGTTAGTTATTCAGAAGTAGCAATGCAGATGCATTAAAGGGACTGGTATAATATAATTTCAGAAGAATTAGTGGGCATATCATTTTCAGAATTATTTTAAAAATAAATTGGTCAATGTCAAATCTTAGTTTGATTTGATTCATTACTTTTAGAGTCCAAAAATGTATTCATTATGATCATTTTCCTAATTTTATCCTAAGTTGCTTTCACTCCATCTTACTAAGTAAGCTTTCTTTTACAAGAAAAAATTGCAAAGCTTGCTAATTAAATCCAGTGTATCTACTTCTTTCAGAAGTACTAAGAAATCAAGTTATTTCTTAAAAAAATAGCAGTTCTATTAAACATTATCCCCCCAAATATATATATGGATAGAGGGTATACTCTGAAATAGTAAATTAGCTTCTTCAGGAAGCTTAAGTGATTTTTACAAAAGGTATTACTACTTTAGTATTTAGTTGGTCATATATGTTATTCAAAAATTTTCATAAATAGAATTTAATGATTCTGGCTTTATCAACCTCTATTTGTATAAATAATAATAAGCTTTTACACAAAGCAATGTACACATTTTAATGACCTTTGAAGCAAAGAGCAGCACATATATCGTAGAATTACATGACAGTACATTCATGATTCTGAGGAGAATAAACAATTCAAATACAACACCCAAGACAAAAGTTTAATGATGGTAAACCAGAGACAGTATCATGGCTAAATTTTGTTATGAAAATTTAAGAATTTTCTAACAAATCTTTACCCTATGTCTGCCACAATTTTCTCTCCCAATTTATCCAATGGTATTTAATTTTTGTGGCTTGGATACTGTGATGGTTAATTTTATGTGTCAACTTAGCTAGGCCACTGTACCATATTTGGTTAAAAATATGTCTGGATGTTTCTGCAAAGGTATTTGTTTTAAATCAGATTAACATTTAAATCAGTAGACTTTGACTAAAGGAGGTTGTACTCTGGAATGTGGGTGGGCCTCACCCAATCAGTTGAAGGCCTTTAGAAAAAGAAACACCCATCCCAAGAAAGAAGGAATTCTAGCAGCAGACAACCTTCAGAGTCCAGATGCAACATCAACTCTTTCTTCCTGGGTCTCCAGTCTGCATCCTACCTTATAGATTTTAGATTTGTCAGGCCCTACATTTATGTGAACTAATTCCTTAAAATAAATCACTCCTTTTCTCTCTCCCTGCGTGCGCGTATACACACACACCCACACACACACACACACAAAATTTATTGGTTCATGTTTCCCTAGAAAACCTTGACACTAAAGACTTATAATGTATTTTTCTTATTTTCAAGATGGCATAATGTTACTAAAGGCTTTTAATAAAGTAAATATTAATAACTCCCAATGTAATGCTATTTCAAATACAACAATTATTAAAATTCATGGCTCTCTCTCTGTAGATAGAAAGATGATGGATGGACAGACAGACAGGCAGGAGGGGTGAGCAGACCCCATGTCCCCAATTCTATTTTTCTATGGAAAACACCAATGAGGGAGTAACCGTGGAACAAAGCAGGTTAAAGACCACAAGCAAGTTTCAGCCAATTCAGCTGACCAGCATCCTACACTACATCAGCGATATGCAGCTCTTTTTATCAAGGAAGGAAACAGGTTCAGATAGGCGAAGACAGATCTCTAAGGTCACAAAATCCTCTGATGGAAGAGCCATAAATAGAACTTCTGCTCCCTATATCCTAGATGTACTCTTCAGTTGAAATAACTTTTCCTAACTCTATGTTCTGTAATATGTATGTGTGTATATATGTGCATTTGTGTATATACACACGTGAGTGTGTGTGAATGTATGTGTGCATTTCAGTGAGGACTCCTCTACCTGGCAAATAATAATGTTTATTCTCCTATCTTGTCTCTTGCTGACAAGAACTCCCTAATCTTATCTTTGGATTATAATTATAATCAAGAACTAGAATCATTATCCAGTTCCTTAGTTACCCACAACTTTTATTTCTTTTTCCCTAATTCAAATAATTTAATATGGTCTATTTGCCTTGGAATTATGATATCCATCTAAGGACCCTGTCTCATTCTTCCTGTACCTAAGTGGACACACCCACTGAATAGCCAGGAGCCGTGTGGGGACAGAGGCAAATGCCTCACTTCAATGCCACAGCGAGCGAGCGTTTGACAGAGAGACGGGCCCAGGCTTTTGTAGAAAAAAGAGGACAAAAGTTTTGCCCAGAGTGAAAGGGAACAGGGCTGTAGAGGGGCTGAGGGATTGAGGAGGGGCTGGCGAATGTGATTGGGGAGGGATTCCCAGGGGGAATGAGGTTGAAAGGACAAAGTCTCAGTGCAAAAGGGAGAATGGTGCTCTTGGTGTCTGAGCCTAAGCATTTGAGGGCTGGGGACACACACAGGATCAGGCAGGTGTCCTGCTGGGGCAACCTTGAGGCTGGAGGGGCACAGTTAGGACTGCATTATTGGAGCGATTATTCTTGCAGCAGTGGAAGCAGGGAGCCATAGCCAGGCCAGTACTCGGAAGCGGGAGCTCCAGTCCGGGTGAGCAAGCCAAGCTGAGGACTCACGTCTTAGCACAAAGACCATGGGAGGGGTGGATTTGAAAACTATTTAGGGGGCAAAATCAGCGGAACCTGCTGGATGCTCAGGGTTGGGAGGGAGGGAGAAGCAGGAGTGACGAAGGAGCCAAACATTTGAATTGAGCTAGAGAAGATAGAAAAACAGGTGCGGGGAGGGACAAGTCGGAGGGAGATGATAAGATCACGAACCGAAAGTTCCTGTGGAACATTCCCGTGGAGATGTTCACTAATTCACTGCAGATGGGGCTGGAGCTCGTGAAGGAAGTCAAGGTGGAAGGAGAGATGTGACGACAGGAGTAGTTAAAACTGTCATGATACCGAGACCCTGCAGGCCAAGCACCATCTTTAAAGTGGGATCGCTTCTCAATGACTTTTTCTCTTGTCCTCAATGTTACCCGTGTCATCTACCTAATCCTGATTTAGGACTTAATGGGACCAATGGCTAAGTACAGCCTCATCTCCCCAGCGAGAAAAATGAGCGAGCTTGGACGCTCATCTCCCCTAGAGGAGCGCAGGTGGCAGAGTCGCTGGGGAGCCTGAGGACGGGAGTGGACAGGTGCTTCCAAGTAAGAGCTTTTGATTCCTCTCCCCGCTCAATCTCCCCATTCCCTGATTCTGTTGTGTGTGTATGTATATGTGTCCTTTTGTTTTTCAAAATAACAGTAAGGGAAGCACTAATCACCTCCTCCTCCATCTAAAGTTAACAACTCACTATTTTTTCAATGACATATTAGTTCACAATAGTCAGCCCAGTGTCCTTCTTTAGTCAAAAATAATAACACAACAACAAGACAGTGGACGCACATACACACACACACAATCATGCTCAGCAAAAACAAACCAGAAAGATTCAGGAAACGTCTGGGGTGGCATGACCAGCAGAGAAGAGCAATGGTTTCATTCATTCATTTGACAACAATTTGTTGTCTTAGGTACATGGCCAGGTACCTGATGTGTAAATGTAAACAAGACTGCCTGCAGGCTCAAGGAGTTTACAGTCTAGCAAAAGACATAGATAAATAAATAAATAGAAAATAAATAAATAGGTAATTACAATAGCCTCTGTTAAGAGGTCAAACATATTAATATTTGGCTCTCACAGACAGGCAATGGAAGAGAAAAGTGTGTGAGAAAACTATTACCTCCACTATGGCACTACGAAATCTGCCTTTTGGCATCTTGGTTTTAAAACTTGCACTTTGTTTGCATATCCATAAAATATTTATTAGAGCAGATCACATCGCATGCATGTGTGATTTCAACAGATAACCCGCTCAACCTGCAGACAGTCGGATGACTCAAAGCCAGCTCCACTTCAATCATTATTTGCTGTCTGCTCTATTTCATCACTGCCCTAAGCTTTGAGTTACCATTATCACTACTATTTTTAATCGTTGAGTCTTTAGTTGCCATCTATTAAACTTGGACTTTATGCATCTATTTCTGTAAGGAAAAAAAATGCAGGAAGATTACAAATGCGTGGAGCTTTCACACAGAGAATAAAAATGTTGTATGTGGTATTAGCATGAGGCAAAATGGAGAAATAGGCAAGGTCAGCTTTCTGAGTACATCATCTCCCTTTTAAGTCCTTCCTCCAGCAAGTCCTTTCGCTGCAGGACTTACTAGGGCCCCAACGCCTTCATGGTCTAATTCATATCAAGGCACTGCTGTTTTAATTCCCTGTCATGAAGGAGGACACAGTAACTGGTGTTACTTCTTAACCTAAAATAATACATCTCTCTAAAGACGGGATATTAAGACCAGGTTGCTGTTCACGGATACAGAAAATAATCTCTGCCTTTAAATCACACTACAGCACATATTTCTGCCAGCAGTCAGGCTGTACATCAACAATATATTTGAAAGCCATGTAACTGTGATATAAATAGAAACTGTTATGATGGGGGGTAGATGTCATACAAGAGAAATGCAATATATGGCTTATTTCTTGAGAAGTTTGGGCTTGCTAGGTCACAAGACATACACAATTAGACATGAAATGGCTGAAAACTAAATATTAATATTACCATTTTACACATATCACCCAAAAAATACAAATAGTTCTTAATCACTATTTCACTCATTCAACGAGTACTTACCAAGTGTTACCACTGACAGGCGCTAGGGGAAGTTGTGGCAGCAGAGCCAGGATGGGACCTTGTAAGGGGTTCGGCTGAGTGATGACATGACAGCAAATGCTCAATAAATACTTGCTGAATTAATGAGTTCAAAATAGTACATGCCAGAGATACACACAGGGCGTAAAGAGGAATAGCAGAGCGTCACTTGCTCGAGGTTGGATATTGGGAGACGGTCGGAAAAGAACATAGAGTCAGGTCACACCTCACGCTAAAGAGATTGGCCTTTATCCTGTGTAGTGCAGACAGGAGGGAGCTCTGAGTGGGTTTAATCAGGAGAAACGGGCATCTGCATTTTGGCAAGATCACTCTAGTAATAGTGTTAAAGATGGGTCAGAGGGGACGAGGAAGTACAGTGGCTACAGTAATAACCTAAGAGGAGGAATGAAGGCTGAGTGAGGCAGGAACTGAAGACAAGCAGTGGCTGTGGACAGGAAAAGTCAGATTCAGGAGATGTCCTGAAAGCGGAACCCACAGAAAATGGAGACAAATAAACATGGGGCAGCGGAGGTGAGGAGATTGCAATTACAAGGTGAGGAAAAGGGAAGAATCCAGGGAGACTCCTGGGATTCCCACGTGGGTGAGAAAGGGAACCCAAGGATAAGTGGAAGGTAACTGAGCCATCTCATGCCACCCTCGGTCACACCCAGTACCCACCTCCGGGCTGGCCGTACCCACTGCTGCATCAACACATGCATCTGCACACACGCACATGCATGCACACACACATGTGAACACACATAAACACACACATGTGCATGCTCACTTATGAACACACGCATAATCTCTCGCTCCCTTCCTGACATCCTCATCTCTTCATTTTCTTCTTTTCACCTCTCCAACATACACACTCTGGAATTTCCTGTTTGCCCCTTTATGTAGAGTAATTTATTAATCTTTATTTCTGTTCTTCCATTTGTCTCTCGTCACCTCACTCAGCCAAAGAAAGGATCCTCCCTAAATCTGCATTGCTTAGAAATCTGGAGAGTAGTCAGGGTAAATACTTCACATAACATTTTTATCCTGTCAAATAAATTTCGGTAGAAAGGAGTTAAGTAAGTTTGTGAGGAAAAATAAGTATTTCTATTTTGGATATATTGTTCCAAGTAGGCAATAATTGGGGTCCCTGAAAATAAAAAAAAAAAAAGAAAAGAAAAGAAAAGAAAAGAAAAAGAAACAAAAGAAAAAAAAAAGAAAAAAGAACCTTAAAGCATTTAACAATATAATTCAAGGAAAACATTAAAGAAAATGAAAATAATGTTTGATTCCATAGATTTAAACGGTATGTTGTTTACCAGGAAAACTAGTCACAGAAATAGTTGACACTAAGACATAATCTTATAAAGTTACTTGTCTGTAAAACTAAAGAAGAAAGTATTTGGGAAGGCAGGGAAGAGACTCACTGATAAGGGAAAGTGTAACTAGGCTAGCTACTGACTACAGATTACTGTCTAGAGGATGATAGAACAATGCATGCAGAATTCATAAAGAACACACCTGCAAACAAAAAGAGAAAGAAAATGTAAGTTAGAAATCTTAAACGCTCTGCCAAGATGGTACGGAGGTAAAAAAGCAACATATCAACATTTTTTTAAATGAAAAAACATTTAGTAATATTTTTGCATGAACATTAGTTACTGAAACTACTGGAGCCATCCAATAGGTGAACGGGAAAACTATGGCATGAGATTGGCAGTGGGAACTAAATCTATTCTACAGCAGAACTAAGGCTAAAACAAATATAGGACTATAGTTATAGAAGAGAATGCAAATACTATCACAAAAGTTGAGGGAGAAAGAGTAAAATAATGAGATATAGTTTAAAGATTCACATTTCCTCTTCTTTAAGTCTTAGGGATACAATATATCATTTAAATCCAACAAATCAAACAATTCTGGCTAAAACAGTAAATGTTAAGAAACATAATCATGTGATGGGAAAAATGGATAGGAAGTGAGGAAGAGAAAACACATTGATTTCAACATTGATCATATTAGGGAGTTAAAAACACTGTCTAATGAGCGTGGAAGAGCTGTGCTTTGGATGACACCGTCTGTGTGGCCGTTGCAGGCCTGACCACCAATGCAAGGATAGTCATCCACAGGGCCAGGGTGGAGTGCCAGGGCCAGTGGCTGACTGTAGAGGACCCGGTCACCGTGGAGTACATCACTCACTGCATCGCCGGTCTAGACCAGCATCATATGCAGAGGAAGGGGCACAGGCCATTTGGCATCTCTGCCCTAATTGTGGGTTTCCACTTTGATGGCACCCCCAGACTCTATCAGACTGACCCCTCAGCAAATATCATGCCTGGAAGGCCAGTGCCATAGGCCGGGGCGCTAAGTCAGTGTGTGGGTTCCTAGAGAAGAACTATACTGATGAAGCCACTGAAACAGACAACAGTCTGACCATTAAGCTGGTGATCAAGGCACTCTTGGAAGTGGTTGGGAAAAACATCGAACTTGCTTTCATGAGGCGAGATCAACCTCTCAAGCTTTTAAAGAAAAAACTGAGAAATATATGTTGTTGAAATTGAAAAGTAAAAAGAAGAAACAAAAGAAAGCATTATGATGAATCAAATTTCCTTGCTTGTAACAAATTTTTAAATTCAAATCTTGGTTGAGTCTTGAAATGATGTATAGACATTTCTGTTCCATTTATTCAAGCTGTCTGAGTGTCCTGCAATAAACTTCCACATTTTTTAACCTTACAAAATACTGTCTAATGAGATATAACTAAGGGTAATATGTAAATTTGTTGTTTAACTATACCTACTAGATTGGAAATAAAGAAAAGGAACTGGATCCCTTTTAACTATACAAATAGAAAAACTGATCAGAAAAAGTTAAAATACCATTTCTTCTCTTCTAGTTATTTAGAGGATTTATTGCTTTTCAAACAAACAACAACTGATCAATGATTCAAAAAAATTCAATTTGACCCACATAATTTTGGAAGGAAATCCAGAAATTAAATTTATTTGAGCACTCTGTGACTATGAGCCCTTTTTTCCTCTAACTTTTATTATACATAATTTTATTACTTTACCATAATACTTTCCTCTGATTTGATAGTTTTCATCCAAGAGTTCCAAGGGTGTTTTTTAATGAAATATTAATAAATGCATGCTGACGCAGAACCAAATGAAGCTACAGAATGACATTCTAAGGCCACACAGCAGTATTTGGATTAGGTGGATTAAATTAATCTAAAACTTTAAATCTTGTCAATACTTTTCACCCAGTTAGAGCTTCAACAGGAATAGAGGTTTCCTTACTAGTATTCAGTCAGATGTTAAGCAACCAAACACATCATACAGCCTTCATTTGCTCAGCACACTGCCACAATACATAGTTCCAAAATCCAGTTGTTTCCTTTGTGTTATTCAGGTTTTTAAAACTGAGACCAACCAACCTGAGAGCAAAGCTGCATTCTTTTTTCTAAAGCAAGTGATTTTCTAAGCATTGTTTGATCTATTAGAGCCTCCAAGATCAACTTGATTTCAACACTACAATAAAAAAGCAGGGGCATAATGTTATTCCACTCTCTGCTATGAGTCTTAAGCGTCGTGCTAGTCTGTACACAGTAAGATGGGGCTCAGCACTACTTAGGATCACCCTAGTGCCAAGCATAGCACCTGGCACATAATGAGACCTCAAGATGTGTCTATGCAAAGGCCTAGGCTGAATAAGAAGCATAGAATAAAATCCTTTAGATTAAGTTATGATTTGAGAGTTGAATTTATCATACTAAGTGTTTTCTCAGAGAAAAATCCTTATTTCTAGCTAATATTTAAGACTATTCATACATCAAGTTCATTGCGTGTATATATACAAAAACAACTTTTTTTCTCTTCATCAGTTTAAGCTCACAATTTATAAATGTTGATATATAGACATCTGGCAAACATAGATGGTTTTAATTTATAGTACATGTCTATTTAATATATCAATATAAAAGGTAAATCTGTAGATTCTAAAATAAGAAAAACCTTTAAGAGTATGAAAACAAACTGAAAACATTGAATTATATTTGATCATAGAAAGTATCAAATAGCTACCTAAAGCTATCGCAAGCATAAATAATGCTTGGCATATACAATGGCATTATTTCAAGTACTGTATGTGGGCCAAGGCAATAACCAGCTGTTAATGTCATTGGGCTCTCCTACGCAACTTACTAAAATTATTTTTCAGTATCTCCAGTAATTACTCTTGGCACATACTCCAGTTCTATAACCTGTTCTCTTCTATCTCAAGAGCTTTCAATCTGATTACATTTTCCATGATGTAAAACCACAACTCCCTTAGTGGAATCCACGTAGAAATAGTTGAATTCTGTGTTCCTCCTCTCTTCGCTTTATTTCCTATGTCCTTACACTGTTATAAACGGGTATTAGAATTTCGTTGGAAATCAAAGTGATAAATCTTCACTGCAATCTCAGGCTGTAGGAACTCTATTATTCCTATCTCAGGACTGTGAACTTTGTCATTTCTTATGAAGAAATACCCATTGATTTAGGAAATATTAGTTTTCACCAAAATATAACTTGTATCAACAGGAAACTTTCCAACTCAGAAGAATAAATGGCCTTTAGTCTTAAAAAGACAGTCTTATAAGAAAGTCAGGGTGTATTTAAAGAATGAGTCTGAGCACTTGGTCAGCAATTCTTAATTGGTTGTATTTACTTCCTTTAATTTTTGGTAGAGCTGAAATAAATTTTACTTAGCTTCATTAAGTTCTTAGTGTATACAAAGCAGTGCCCTGGGTTTTTAGGTGTTTGAACTTGGCATATAGCAAGTTCAACACCCCATGCATGGGGAGTTACAAATTTAAACCACAACCATCCAAAACACACTTAAAATATAATTTCCTTGATGGTGGTTACTTAGATTACTTATAGATAGGTGATTTGGAGTGACTATAACCTTGTCAGAGCCTTCTGACTCCAAAAATTCTGACTCCACCTAGTGACTGAACGGGAGGTACTGTTCACTTCCCCACATAGTGAACCTTCTAAGGTCTGTAACTCTACCATGCAACCCAGGCATTTCCAGGGGCTCGAGGGCTATTCCAGGTCCTTGTTCTGCATTTCCCATTCTCTCTCACACATGCATGCAGCACACACAGAGTTCAGGCAGGATAACTGCCTTTGTGAAGGGTGCTCCCTCCAGACCTGGATGCACACCGGAATAAGGAAGGACCAGTGAGCACTCTGCCTTTTGCAAATTGGAGAGAGCATTTACTGCCATTCTAATCAGCTCCAGAAGAGCATCAGGTTCCAAAAAGAAAAGAACTGGCCTCTTCCTCTAAATTCATTATTCCCAGACTCTGAGGTAATTTTCTCATGCAAATGCATTGCTTCAAAATGTCAAGTATTTATAAAAGCTCTAAAACCTTTAGTCATTGGCTGTGGATTTTTTGCTTTATTTGTTTAAAAAATATGGAGTATATTTTGATCTCAATGAGATGAGTAGTAAACATTTCCTTTTAAAAGATAAGCAAGTTCTATTGAAGAAATTATATTCCTTAGGATTTTTAAATTAACTTCATCTTCAATCACTCATAAAATAATTTTTTATATCATCCTTTTATTGTGACATGTAAATTATTACTTTCTTATAAAATGTATCATCCACACCATTGAGGTAATATAAACACACTCATGATTCACTTTGAAAAGATGCCAAGAAAACATTCTTAATAGAAACGGTGAGGGAGTAGAAAACAGGTAATCTCATATACTGTTGGGAGACGTGTAAATCAGTAGAGCCTTTTGGAAGACAACTTGGCTACATTAATCAAAATTTAAAGAGCACATACCTTTTGATCTCAAAATTCTATAATCCTGGATATACATCACATGTAAGTATAATTACATATGCATAAAATATGTATAAGAATGTTTATTATTGCATTAATAATAGCATAATTTGTTAACTCTTATTGAGTATGTACTTCAGAAGATGGCCAAATTAAACCCATATTATGGAATAATATGAATTCTATATATCAATCTTTCTATCTCTGTGTGTGCATGTGTGTGTGTGTGTGTGTATTAGAAAAAAGTCTGGAAGGATACTACAAATATGGTTATCTATAGGGAAGACTAGAATGGGAAGAGCATGGAATGGGGAGGCTGGAGGGAAGAACAGAGATTTTCACATTTTACATTTTATATTTCACATTTAGTTTTCTGTTGTTTAAATGTTTTATAATAAACATGTACTCTATATGGCTTTCCAGTTATAAAAGGAAAGTTAAAAGGAACAATGCAATAAATTATAACTTTAATTATAAAATCATGCAATATAAGTAAACATCAGAAGTGTATGCTCAGGAAATGGTATTAACACCCAAACTGGGGTGAGTTTGATAGTCCTATATTATTGGCAAGTTAGTTTGATACCTTAAGATAAAATCAAGAGTTATCTTGTATGAATCTACAAACTGAATTATAATTAAAACAAAACTAAAATCAATGAACAAAAATAGCTCCTGCCATGCTCATGGACTGAGCAGGTGGTGAGGAAGCACTCTACACAATACAGAAGCACCTAAGATGCTTGACACACTATACCCATTCCAGAAGTATTAATATAAACATCCTGTCCTCTTGTCAACTTTAGCTCACTACTTAATCTGAACCCATCTTATCCATTTTTATTTCCTACTCTTCCTCAGCACAGATGTTCCCTTCTAACAGTGTGGCTGTCTCACAATTCCATAAATACCATTCCAGGGACCTCACTCATTTTTACTACTCACCTCTGCATTTAATGTGCCTTTGATTCCTGATAAAAAAAACTTCTCTTGCACTTTCCCAATATCAATTCTAAGTCTACCCACCCATTCTAAGTCTGCCCACCCAAATTCTCCTTTTTTCTTAAATCACACGAAAGGGTAAGGACGTGGTGCCAATTCACATCAATCATCCCTTCTCTGAATACATGACACAAAGTCTGTGCCTCAAATTTAAGCTTAGATGGAGCAACTTTCAGTTTTGAAACAATGACTTTGATAGACCAGGATCTTCCTTAAGGCAGAGGCAAAGTGCTCTATTTCTTCAATGGTTTATATTGAACTTTCCACTAGGTGTGTCGATTAAGTTGCTAAGCCCATGTTCCAAAAATATAACTGAATCTCACTCAGCTGAAATAAGTAATTAAGGTATGTATTTTAGTATAAGGTATTAAGATCTAATAAAAATATTTAAATAAAAGAAGAAACTGATGAGTGGATAATGAAAATGTGATATATGCATACCATGGAGTACTCCTCAACTGCAAAAAGGAATGAAACACTGTCTTTTGCAGCAACTTGGATGGAACTGGAACCATTATCCTAAGTGAAGTACCTCAGGAATCAAAAAACAGATGCCACATATTCTCACTTAGAAGTGGGAGCTAAACAAAGGACATTTATGGTCATGAAGAGCAGTAATGGACACTGTAAACTAAGAAGAGGGGAGGAAGGGAGAGAGGTGATAAATAAAAATCTACCTATCGAGTACAATGTACACTATTTTAGTGGTGAGTACAACAAAAGCCCTGACTTCAGCATGATACACTTTATCCATGGAAGAAAAATTACTTGCATCCTCCAAATTTTTTGAAATAAAAAATAAAATTAAATAAATAAATAAATGACAAAAGAGATCCTTAACAAGATATATACTAGAAAAATTGACAAAATATATAGATAATGTATATTGGCTTATTCATTTAAAGTATACATGGCAGGCATCAATCTCATGTTTAAAACCCAGATGCAATTGCATAAGGAAATAAAACAATGCAAGTAAAATATTATTGTTAATGTTTTGTATTCCTTACACACAAATAGTTTCTATTCTTCTAGGAATAGAATAAATGAGATAGATATAAAAATCTCACATAAAATTTCACTCTTGACTCTTAAAAGTAGTCTAAAGATTTTAATAATGAGTAATAACATCACAAACATACAATCCTTGATGACTTCCAAAATATTACTCCCTGGAAAAAGAAAGGAATATAGTTACATTTTGAAAAGTATTCTTGTTCTAGTATCCACTAAAACATAATAAAATCACAACCTCTTCAAAATTACAATGACCTTTAAGAAGTTGCCAATTCAACAAGCATAAGAGGAGAGTCCTGGACATTAGCCCTTGATTGGAGAATGTAAGTCTATCAATGGAATAAAAATGTAGGGTAAAGAGTCATGGGAGAAAGTAAGTAAGATATATATTAACACATTTTCTTCACTTTTCTCTCTCAATTCCTTCTCACAAATCACTCCCTATTCCAATTCCTAAAGATGATCTATATGCTAGTTGGTCACTTTCTAGACATGCTCCCATCTCAAGAAGCACACCAAGCTGATCACTTAAGGGATGGCATTGAGAGTAGAATTTAATCCAGCATATATTCACCACAAACTATTTCATAATCTTTACCAATCTCTGACTTTCTATGTGTTCACCCCATTTAGGCTTTGCTGTACCATTAATGTTTCCCAGGATCTCAACTCTTGGCTTGTACACTACTTAACCAGTCTCATGTCTGTCACTCAGACACAGCACCGATAAGGTATGTCTTTTGTCATTGGATCCACTGTTCCGCCATCAGGAATCAGCCTCTCTCGAGATACATTCCACAAGGCAGCGTAACAATGCAGTTGCCAATTCATTTCTCCTCTGGTGCATACATGCAACTGCCCTCCCTACTGACTTGATTAAAGTAGATGTATTGAAGTGTGAGGCCCACCCTATTTTCACATTCAAGGAACTGTAGCCAACAATCAAGAATACTCATTTAATTTACTTCCAACCAATAATCATTCATTTCTAACTAGCTTATGTAGTATTTGCCAGGTGGTTAACATTACTGAAAGGTATATACATATTTAACAGGAACTATTCAAAATGGTTGACATATGGCTCCACTGAAAAGTTTTCCATGTTAAAATCATTGCAATTTTGCTCTCTGAGGCTCGGAAGTTTGAAACTTTGTATGGCTATTCTTCTATCAACTGAAGTGGGCCTACAGTTGTTCTCAGAAATGACCAGAATGATAGGTAGATTGATAGCTAGATAGATGATAGATATAAAAAATTAAAACTTTTAAAAATGAATAGTCTCATAAATATTCAACAGTGCATTTATGCTGTAAAGTATGAGCACAATAATGTCCAACTGATAGAAGCTACACAGAGTATATTTTGAAAGAGTCAGTCTATAGGTAATATTTGATGAATCTGACACTTCTCCCTAAACCCTCAAAAATAATCTTCCATGGAATAAGGTAAAAGTATCTCCATCGGTGGCACTAATTCTGCCTTTCTATTATTTCATGCTTAAGGTCTTCCACCAGGTGTTTCTCACCTCCTCTCTGCCATTCTTGCTTTTCATTCCCATTCATTCTAAGTTCCAACAGGTAGGAACCAACCTGACAGGAGTCCCGCACTTCCTGTGCCTTCGGCTCTTAACCTTCTTCATTCATTAACATACCTGTGCTCAAATCCTGCTCATCCTTCAAAGTCCAATTAAAACATCACCATTTTAATGAAATAGTTCTTGATTTCCTCATACTGAAGGGGTGTCTTTCTACTCTAAGCCTCCGAGCATGTGTTTATATCTTTCTAATTATTCTTATCTCACTCAGGGGAGTGAAATGACCAGGAGCCCAGGCTCTGCAGTCAGATTCACCTGGTTTTCATTTCCCAGCACATCTCACTTTAATTTCTTCACATATATATATATGTATACACACATAATAAAGATAATTATAGGAATTACAACTTAGGCTTGCAGCACTTTCAAAATATTAAGTACTCAATAAAGTTTAGCCATTATTAAATATTATTTTTATTTCGCATTATAGTTAACATTTATTTCTACATTTTGAAATTTTTCCTTTAAGGAAAATCTATTAAATAACTGTGAGGAAAATAACATTAATAACTCTGGGGCCAATAAAATATAACAGTGTACTATTTTTTTGAAAGTATTACTTCTTGTTATGAAACTGTTTTGAAAAGTTCCTTAATACATGACTAATAAAACAGGAACAAATTTGGAGGAGAACCAATTACTTTACAATTAAAAAATAACTCTCTTTTTTTGTACATTTCTGGTCTTTTGCTCCTGGGTTTAAATAAAATATTTATTTGCTAATCCTCAAGGATAGCAATGCTAATCCATTTTTTGGATAAGTTTGTATGAAAAATGAAATCTTTTCTATATCATTTATTTAATATTTAAGGCTATCTCACATGCATACAATTCTCAATTCAGAATAGCACCTTGGACATAATAAGGATTTAATAAAGATTTACTGAATGAGTCCCCTGATCAAACATGAATTTGACACTATACTTCAGCAATGTAGGTTAAATAGCCACACGTTGGATTATTTCAAAGCCACGGCAACTAAGAACCTTGGCAACCAAGGAATGTGTATAAGACCAAGCAGTATTTCAGTCACTGTATTTAGAATTCATAGAGGACTACCGGCCATGTCTTTCCACCACACTATCTTTCCTGATAGAGGTCAAATGACTAATCTGCCTGCTAACAAAGTTTAGCAAAGAAATCAGAGGTTAATTAGTTTCACTCTTTTTTACAAAGGCTAAATGTCCTAAGAATTATTGCATCATCATCCAGATAGAACAAAAGCACAAACAAAACATTAAAACATTACCTGGGGAATAATGTTCAAATATTCATCTAACCGAAAGGTCATTATCTCTAGAGTTTTAACTTCTAAAATTCAGCTACTGTGCAAGCATATTTATTAATGAGTAAAATATTATGTACTTAATCTCGAAACATTCAGTATATTAATAGAATTTTCATGGTATTCATGAGCATTCATTTTCCTTTTCCTTATATAATTAAATTTAGAAAATATAATCCTAATAAAATTGGTATGTAAGATATCTCTCTTCAGTTAAACAGCAAGAGCTTGTACTAGAAATAGCACTAGATTCTAAACTGATAAGTCATTGAACAAGCTTTGTATGTGTTTGTACAAAACTAAGCATGCCCACTCATAAAACAAAAAATTTATATACTGTAAAGGATTGTACACTTATGCGGCTCAAGTGGAATTGTTTTCTGACTATGCTATGTAGAATACAAAGTGCTCAAATCTTATAGATTATTATACTTCCTTTTTTGCACCCATGTAATGTGACCCTCTTAAGTAACCAGATGGAGAAAACGCATATATTATGATGTTGAAAAGAAGATGCTAAATTATTTCATCTCCATTTGAACCTGCACTACCTGCACATCCAATCCCAAGTCTGAGGATAAGATTAAGTACAATCATTTCAATGTTCCTACCCAATAAATAAAATATCTCTGGATCAGTTCTCCAGAACTCAGTGAAAAGGAAAAGATTAGTCTGAAACACCATTTCACTCTGCTAATCAGATGTGCAAAAGTCAAAACAGCTTCCAAACACTATGGTAATGCCATCGTGGTAAATTATTAATGGTAAATTCTTTCTTGCAACAACAAGCAACTTTCATCCTCCCAAACAGCTTTAGTCAATAGCAATGTGGCTTCCTCCTAAGTCAAGTACTAATGACAGAATTACATGTATGATTCAATATTATATATGATGAATATTGGAAAGTACATGTCTAACATACCTAATATCAGCTTTATCCAAGATCTTTGGGATCCAGAAATTTGAAGAGCTAAATTTTCATTATGAAGGTAAGTGCACATACTAAGTATGATTTCAAAAGACTGCCCTCTTATCAAAGAAGTAGCTACATTAATATATTGAAATTGATTAGACCAGCACTTGGATCTTAATGCTCAGCAAGTTGAAATCCTTTATTATTATTGTATTATTATTTTTGTTAATACCGTTCTGTTAACTATCTTGGTGTTCATGTGGAACCACTGCCATCCATTTTGATGACATAATGTAACAGCAGGGATAAATCAATTTTCATACACCGTATCTTGTTCATCAAAGGAATTTTATTCTTTCATCTCCAGAAAACAGACAGAGCCTGAAGAGCCTGAAGAGCAATAGTGTGAATTTTATTTGGTTATTTTTTAATATCAGGGCTGCCTCCAGATCAAGTATTCTCTATATTTCTTTATACTAACATGGCTAATTTTATCCTATCTCCATTGATCATTTGGATAAGCAAAAAAATAAGAATAGTAGCCAGATCAGGAAAGACTACTTAGTGGTATCTGGAGGCCAGACCCAGTGATTTCACCAGCAGAGAATCACAATAGTAATCTATTGGTTTTTACTATTAGAAAACAAACAAACAAACAAAAAATTGAGCTATCTTATTCACTGACTTAGTAAACATGAACAAACTAAAATTTTCCACTAGGTGACATTAGAAATTAGAATACCTTTGCTAGGATCTTCCTACATCTTTGCTTTCAAAGTTCTTCCTACCCTCACTCCTTCTCTCCCTGCTCCCTTTATCTTCTTTGCTGATTCCCAACTCCACTGTGGCTGTCATGCCTCCCTAATGCCTGGAACAGTGCCTCGTTGCCATGGAAATAATCACTTTAAAAAACAATACAATACAATAAAATAAGTAATAATGAAAGCTTAGGCAGCCTGTACTGTAGCCAGGAAGGGAGGGTAGAATCAGAAACAGAACCCAGACTTACAGACACGAACGACTGCTCCCTGGATCCAGCCATGAGACCACTTTTCCCTTTCTTTTTGCCACTCTCATTGTCAGGTACCTACTCTCAGAAGCTATCAGGCAGCATGCTGATTTTGCATAAAGAAAATGCCAAGGTAACGGTGAGACAATGAAACTTCTATGATCATTTGAGATCCTATCTAGTATACAACCCCCATATTCAGGATAAGTTAGATCTTACAATGGTCTCCTCAGACTCCCCCAAATCTGGGGCAAACTGGTATTAGATTGGATATTTATTTTTCATTCTTTTTCAGTTACATTATTGAAATACATTCATTTTGTCCATATCTTAGCAGAAAACCCCTCCGTTTTGATCACATCAGATTTAACAGATTGCTAGTTGCTACCGGGAATAATTTACCTCATTATATAAATAAATAAAATAAGAGCCATGGGAATGAGCAATGCAGACCTTACAAAACATATAGGGGTCTCATAGAATTGACAAGCTGTTCCAGGAAAAGAAATCCACATATTTAGGGTTCTCGCCCTCCAGAGCCTTCTAAAACAAGATCCACAATAAAAATAGACATATATAATAACATGGCAAGTAAATTTGTTTTTCACATTTTACTTTCATCACTTTAGTTATAAATAAGCACGTATTAATTGTGTAGCAACGTGGAATAGAGTTGGGGTAAACATGCCTCAAAAGTGATGATAATGTGCTGTTTTTCAAATAATTTTTGTAGAGAATATGTACTTTTGGGGAGTCTTCAGAGGAATTCTTATGGAAGCTTTCCAAGCCAGAGAAGCACAAAGAAATAAAATTATCAAATGTTATATAACTGCAGTTTATCATGATTAAAGTCACATTAGCAATATGTACAAGCAAGAGTTACAGCGAGGGAACAGTTTTAAGTTAGCTATACCTACATAGGCCAATAGACCTGTCCAAGGTCAAAGAGCTGGTTAAGAGTTAATACAGGTGATAATGGGAAAATATGGGCAGGAGTATTCTCAGGCCCTTAAAGTCATGAGAGAGATCACCCAGGCCAAGCATCTGTGAGGAAATGAAGTAATGAACATTAACTATTTTAGTGGTATTAGAAGATGACTACCTGGGAGAACACTCTAAGACATAGAAACGCGAGAATGAAAATTAACATACAGAAAGTACGGCTGTGTGTAGAATAGAGGAGATGCCAGTTAAAACAAAGGAAATGAGGCAAAGAAAGAAAAATAGCAAAGTATCAAAGCTGCATAATAGGGATAATAAGGGTATAAAATCTATGTAGCAAAAGTGTTTGGGGTGAAAGAAATGTTGCCTCCACAATACTCAGAGATAAATAAGAGTAAACCACCTTTCTAAAGTCTCTTGGAAATGAAACAAGATTTAAGTTAGAATGGGGAGTATGCTGTTCTTCTTTAATATTTATTGAACACCCACTGTGTTCTAACTACCTAAACCCTCATTGGAATGGTAATAAAAACCATGGGAATGGAAAAAAAGGATAGAATGAAGAAAAATAGGGCAAGGTTGAGTGGAAAGGTAGGTGAAACCAATCCATCAAAAGACATTTTTTGCATCTCCGTTACAAACATGCCTGCAGGCATTTTGTTAGACTCTTGAAAGAGTGCAAGAGTTTAGTGGTATAATTGGGAAATGAGTGAAAATAAACCACACAAGGCCATATGTAAATAATTTATGAAATAAAGATTAAAGCAAGGCCATATTATTGATCAGATGATGAGTTTAAAATGTTACTGAAAATAATTGTGATAGAAATTTCTTTCATAAATGGAAATAAATGTACTCTAAACTAATTTCATAAATATTATGCTATTTATTCTAGGGCAGACTTCTAATTGTGGGGACTCCTGCTTACAAGAATGAATTGTCTTTTGGGCTGTCTACAAGTCCAGTGCATCCTCTCATGATGTTTTGGGGGACCGCTAAGCTGTCCAGAATGTGTGAGCATAGAGTGGGAGGGGACAGTGAAGAAGAGATGACACCGGGGAGGTTAAGTAAGGAAAGGACTAGGTAATGAAGTGTTTCTTGTGCCAAGCTCAGGAGATTGGACTATTTTCTACAAGGACTGAGTGCCTGAGGGGGAAGAATCAGGGTCAGCAGTGTGGAGGATGGATTGGAAACTAGGTATAAACATCAGGATAAGTTCAGAGAACTTTGCAACATTCCAAGAGAGAAATGAGGTTCTGAATCAGGGTTATAGCAATGCTAAAGAGCTGTTAAGCAATGCAATAGACAGGACAAGGTAAAGTAAAAGAAGGAGAATTCTAGAATGACTTTCAAGTTTCTGATCAGGGGATGGTGAAGCTAATGATTGAGAAGGAGGAGAAGGTTTTGAGGGAAAAAACGGTTTTAGTTTTGGACATGTGTCCATGGAACATCCATTTGGAGATATACAGGAGGTAGATGTATATGCAGTTTTAGAACACAGAAGAGAGTCCTTAACCTGGAGATACAGAGCTAGGAGTTATTAGTGAAGAGACGGTAATGGTAATTGGAGCCATGGGAAAGAATGAACTTGCTCAGTGAGAACAGAAGGGTGGGCTAACAACATTAAAGGAGTGGGCAAAGGCAGAGAAATTGGTGAATAAGGAGCAATGTAATATTGAACTATTGCAAATAGATGCCTGAATTTTTCTTAATCAAAGTCTTTATTATCTTCAGACATCATATTAGCAAGAAAAATGTTACTCCTTCCCTGCTCCCAGGCTGTTACTGACAGCCAAAGACATCGTAACCAGTGAAGTATTTAACATAATTTTTAAATGATCTCATATATATGTATTGAAAAAGCTACTGAACCATAACATCACCTAACATCCATCAGGTTGGGTACTACCAAAACCAAAACCAAAACAGAAAATAACAAGTATTGGTGAGGATGTGAAGAAACTGGAACCCTCGTGTACTGTTTATGGGAATATAAAATGGTGCAGCCACTATGGAAAATGGTATGGCAGTTCCTCAAAATATTAAAACTAGAATTACCATAAGACCCAGCAACTCCCCTTCTGGGTATATATCCAAAAGTATTGAAAGCACGTCTTTAAGTGATACTTGCATACCCATGTCCATAGCAGCATTATTCACAGCCAAAAGATGGAAGCAACACAACTGTCCATTGATGGATGAATAGCTAAACAAAATGTGGTATATACACAACAGATTATTACTCAACTTTAAAAAGGAAGGACATTCTGACACATGCTGCAACATAGATGAACCTGAGGACCTTATACTAAGGAAAATAAACTTACAAACAGATGAATACTTTATAATTCAATTTATATGAGATATCTAGAGTAGTCAAATTTAGAGCAACAACAAGAAAGTAGAATGATCATTGACAGGGACTGGCAAGGGGGAGGGGAATGGGGAGTTGTTGTTTAATGGATACAGAGTTTCAGTTTTCCAAGATGAAAAATTTCTAGAGATTGATTGCACAACAATGTGAATGTTCTTAATACTATTGAACTATACACTTAAAAATGGCTAAGATGGTAACTTTAATGTTCTGTGTATTTTATCACAATTAAAAATTTTATAAAGCAACTGAATAGTGAGCAAAACCAGATTTACCATACAATGGTCTTCTATGATTGGTTGAATTAAATGATTATTATATGTATAATATGTTCATGTATTATCCAAAATTACTACAGTGGATGTTTGCCTTTTATAGTCAAATAAATAAACTACTTCATAATATCCAATATATACAAAGTGATTGTGTATCTCCAACATGGTTTCAGAGCAACTACATTATTGAGCTATATTCTGTATGTCATGAGTCTGCTGTTGGCACACAGTGAATACCTACTAAAATGCACATCAATTACAGAAACCTGTAATTAATTATGTATAATTTAAATACTACCAATGAATAATCTTCATTTTTAAATCTAGAAGTCTATTTACTTCATGTTTGTAATATACTTCTACTTCAAGATTAATTAATTTAATTTAATTGAACAGCAACTATATGTAAAGCACTGTGTTAATCACTGTAGTGGTTATAGGGATAAATCAGGTATAATCTTAAGAAATGTGTTGTTATGGTATATTGTATTATTCCCAAAATATTCTTTTCTTTTTCTTATGGAAAGAATATACTCCCCCATACCATATTGGCCAGTGAACTGTGAGAACAAATGATGTATTTCTCCCGGCTTTTTCTTAATTAATAAACTTTATTTTTGAAAGCAATTTTAGGTTCACAGCAAAACTCAGGAGAAAGTACAGAGTTCCCATGTATCCCCTTTCCGGCATGTGCACAACCTCCCCCACTACAAATATCCCATATCACAATGGTATATTTGTTACAATTTATAACCCTACACTGACACATAATTATCATCCAAAGTCTATAGTTTCTACATTAGGGTTCACTCTTGGTGTTCCACATTCTATGGACCTTGACAAACATACAGTGACATCGACCATTGAAGTAACACACAAATAGTCCTAAAAATCTTCCATGCTCTGCCTATTCATTCCTCCCTCCCTCCAACCCCTGCCAGCCGCAAATCATTTTACTGTCTCTATTGTTTTGTCTTTTAGGGAATGTCCTATTGTTAGAATCATACAGTGCATAGCCTTTTCAGATTATCTTCTTTCACTTAGTATAAAATATGCATTTAAGTGTCCTCCATGTCTTTTCATGGCTTCATAGCTCATTTCTCTTTAGCATTGAATAACATTCCATTGTCTGGATGTACCACAGTTTATCCATTCACTACTAAAGGACATCTTGATTGCTTCCAAGTTTTGGCAATTATGAATAGAGCTTCTATAAACAACCGTGAGCTTTGTATGCACCTTCTGAACAAAGCTTTAAGTTCTTCAAGACCACTCTCTCATGGTTCCTCCATGTGCTCTGTTTTCCTCTGCCGTGCAACTGGAAGTGCTCCACACCGGGCTGCTCTATCAGCTCGCAGGCATCCTGGAAGAATGAAGCCTGGTGCAGAACGTAAGTAGACCACAGTGGACATATACCTTAAGTAATGTTATTTGTAACCTCAATGCCCATCCTGCTTGACACAGTTGGTCAAGAACAAATTCTTTTTATGTAAGTGTGCTTTAAACCAAATAAACAGTCTTCCAGAAGAACTTATCTATCTATCCCACAAAAGACAAACATATTTCCCAAGGAAGACTGACTGCCCTGTGATCACTTTCTCAAATGCAGGCACTTGCTTTCAACAGCACTGGGCAGGAGGCTTTGTAATCTAGGAAACAACTCAGTTATTTTCCCTACATTCCTTCATTCCAGAAAAATGACACAGTCCAGTTGCTGCAGATGTGCTGAGAAAATTTGCTTTCTTGACCTGCTTTTGCCTGTGACCAGTCTGACCCACAGTGGGCTTTCTTACATTTTTAGCATTTTTTTTAGTACCTCTGTAAATTCTATTATATGAAGTTTAAACATACACATGACAAATCTTTTAAATGTAGCAATACTGGAATGAATAATGATTACCTACAAAATAGGCCACAAGGGTTATATGATCAGAGACAGTCATACTGCTTCCTTGCTCAATTAAGTCTTATTTACCCATTTCACCATCTTCTAGAATTGATCCACTGGTTATTTCTTTGTGACTTCAAATGCTGCATGATATTGACCACAGTGAATAACTGTCACCTATTTTTGCTGACTCCTATGGTACTAATTGGTGAAGATACCCTTAGCTTGAAGGAAATTGAAGAAGCAACTACATAGCCCATAGCAGCCCTTTTGAATTACAGTTTGCAATGTAAATAAACTGGTCCTTCCCAGCAGCAGCAACCTTTAGAGTTGCTCAAGTAGAAATACTGACTCTTATGTTGCCTCAAGTTCACACAGATCTATACCTTTTGTTAAGGTATGCTCCCAGAAACAGGTGTTCTCAGGCAGAACATTCATCTCACTGAGGCCAGAGGAATTTCTGAATATCGCCAGAACAGTAGTTCACTGAAATGGAAAAGCAGTCTAGCCTCAATCCCACCCCATCTGCATATCACTTTGATACCACTCCCTCTTTATTTGATCTAAAAATATATTTTTTAAATGTTGTATGGCAAAGGAGATTGAGGTATTAATAGTTTTATAATTGTTATTGATTTGTTGTCATTGCTTGTTTGGGCTTAGAAACCCTTAAGAGGAGAAATTGAACCGTTGGTTCAAGTGGAAAGATCACATCAGTGGATTTATTCTTTTGTCAAGAGTAGGTCAAGGGAAATGGAGCCTGTTCCTTCGAGTCCTATGTCATACAAAAATGGGCCCAGTGCCAGCAATTGCCACAATCAACCCAGGTAGGCAGCCCAAAACCTGTCGAGAGGCAAGTGGTAGGGAGCATAACCTGAGAGCCATTGACAAAGACGTCCTGTATATTGGTGAAGGGTCTGGGCACCTCCAGGTGACACTTTCCCTTGGGAAGCTGCATGATCTATTCACTTATTGTTTGATTGTACCCTCAGAATATGAACAAAAATATGCCAGAATTTTTCTCATGAAAGGTTAACAAAGACCTAGGGGTCCTCAAGAAAGACCATTTACTAGAGTATTATTTATTCTGAGGCTACGTCCAAGTTTCAGATGTTCCAGGGAAAAAAGGAATTTGACATTGTATCATAACACATTTTTAAAAAATGCTTCCTGAAGACAACTAATAAAGAAGAGAATGCAGGTAGATCTCCTCTAAACTTGGCTGATAAACCAGCCTGAATTTTAAAGGATAATATAAGACAGGAATATATATAGACTATAATATATAGACTGTCTCTCTATAATAACAGCACAATCCAAGATGATCCTAAGCCCATGGATTTAAAAATCATCTGTAAATCCCTAAGACAAGTCTTCCTTATGAGATCCAGCCTCACATTTCAAACTGTCTGCCTGGCATCTTCACTTGGGTGTCTCAAAGATTCTTCAAACTTAGAATGACCAAGATGAAACACTTGAGTCCTGACCACCATCTGCTCCCAACCCCAGGCTTCCCCTTCCCAGGGTACGGCACTACCAGACAACTGTTCCAACCAGAAACAAGAAAGTCATTCTTGTTGCCTCCCTCTCCCTCAGCCTCACTCCTCTTACCTAATCCATCAGTAAGTTATGTCTACTCAATCTCCAAAATACGGAGGAACTGGTTTACTTTTCCATATATCCTCTGCTACCGACTGGAGCCAGACTTTCCTCATCTTTTACTACCTAGAGAAGGCTCCCCACATGGTTGTCAAACTCCTATATTTGGTTTCCTTCAAGCAACAGAAATGATCTTCTTAAGACATGAATTAGATGGTGTCACTTGCCTACCTGAACAATTTTATTGATGGTCTTTAGTACTTAAAATGGAACTCTAACTCCTCACTGTGGCCTATGAAAACTGTGTACCTCTAGACTCTCATTAATTTGCATACCTGGACTCCTCATCTATCATATCTCACGTCTCTCTCTTGCTACACTTCAGACACAGCATTTTTGTTTTGCTTTGTTTTCCTATTTCCTGAATATGCCAATCTCTTTTCTACCCAAGAGCCTTTGCACATATCTTCTACTCCACCTGGAATGGACTCTACCTCTAACTTTTCATGTGGCGGATTCTTTGTCAACATTTAGGTTCTATCTCAAAGGCTATTTCCCTAAAAAGGCATTCCTCCACCAATCTATTTAAACTGGTACCTCTTCCCATTATTCTTATCTCAAGCCATAGTTTGTTAACTTAGTGACACCACAATTTGTCATTGCATTTTTGTCTGTATTTGTCTGACTGCTTTTGTCTCTCTGCTGGCACATGAACTCCATGAGGGCAGAGACTATGTCTGCTTTACTCACCTGGGGTCTCCATTCTCCAGAACAACCAATACATAGAAGATGTACAATAAATATTTATTGAATAAAGGAACAAAGAAGTAGTTATGTGGCTAAATATGGGAAGGGGACAAGAAACTTTCTGCATATGTGAAGAAAAACATGAAAAAAAGAAAGCCATAGCAAGGCCTACTGTGAGTCCCATGAACCTTGAAATATGTATTCATTGGCTTGATGGCATAGATTTTGTTGTTGCTAACAAATGGGTGCAATTCTCATAAGTGTCAATTATCAAATGTCTACTGTTCTTTAATTAGGAGGAAACAAGGAGCTAAGAATTTAAGAATAAAATTCCTCGTTTCACTATTTCATTGGCATTTTGAAAAGAACTTTCTTCAATCTAAGTAATTGTTTAGAGGACATTTAAACAATAAAACAACAACCCAGAAAGATGTACACATGTATGTGGAAGGATTCCCTTGGAGAAGAATTTGGGGGAAAAAAATCCCCCAAATGGAATGCCTCTAATTACTGGCTTCAATTGCTCTTGGAAAGAATTAGCTTAATTAACTATTTATGAAAATGTAGCTCCTAAATGTAAACTTCAGTTTTATTGTTAAAAAACTCCTTCTTTGTAATATAAATTTCTCTGCCAGTGAATCAGATAATTAATTTTAAGTAGGTGGGAACAAACCTATTTTTAGAAATCAAGATTTTGAGGCTCAGGAACATTAGTAAGGTTCTGATGCCAATAGTGACATTTTAAGATTTCTTTTTAAAAATTTCATAAATTGCTTTATAGGGGTTTCAGTTCTCATCTGTTAGCAGTAAGGAATGCTCAGCTTCAGCAAGAGAACATGAGATACATGTCGGGAGTATCTTCATCAGGCCCAACTATGCTGAAATAAATAAGCCCTTTGACACTGAAAGCCAGTAGTTACTTAGAAATAAAATCTTCCTCGGAATAGTCAGAGAATAGTGTTTAGACAAAGAAAACAAGTAACAGTCTTTTTTTACTTACCAAAACATTTCAATGATAATTTTCCAGTTTCTGATTTTAGGCTTTCATTTGAGTTTTGTGCCTAACTTTAAAGTGTTCCAACACAAACACAGGTTGTAAAAGACATAGCATACTGCACTTGGAATTCCATACCAAGGCTCACATTTTCCCCTCACTCAACATATAAAATAAAAAGGAGAAAGTGAAATTCCAAATGAATATTAACTTTTATTTAATCTTATCTTTTTCTTTTCATATTCCTGTTATTCTTTCTGAAAAATTGGGGAGGTAAGTATTGCTTTTTGTTGAGTCAAAAGAAATCAAGATAAACTCACTTAAAATCAAGTAGCAGGTTTAAAATAAAATCAGGATTTGTCTTACTTTCAAAATTATTATTCCTAGTGTCTATCTCAGTGTGAGAACTCAGTGCATTACCTATAGCCAGAAGCTGATAATTCCCTAACCCAGTGAATCTGTGGGTCATACAGTGGGTCTAAATATCTGCTATTAACTAATGAATAGGTAGGGTGGAGACAGATGAAGGGAAGATGAAATGGTAAATTTTTCTGGTAAATGTAGACAAACACAATGCATATTTTTGAGTGCCGAGTGGCATTTTTTCCAACCTAATGATTTTTGAATACTACAAGTCTATAACAGAATCTATTTGAGTCAGTGTCCATTAAATTTTCAAACTCTTAATTTGTGGCAGAGAGGGGACATTTTATAACCTCACTTGAATGCTAAAAAGGAAGATAAAAACACTCCTAATCAAACACCCAAGTCACACTGAACATGTGAGCTGGAATTAACATGCTTCTAAACTCCACGATAAAGACAAATTCAAGATCACTTGCATTCTGATCCTAGACCATTGAAAAGTGACAGACACTATGTGAAGGAAACTCAGGGTCTATTCTACCCAAGAAATACACATCCTGTGGAAGACAGATACAAGGAGGAGCCTTCCTGAGCTTCGCCAAGATCCCCTAACATTCTGACTCCACAGTTTTCAGGCATGGGGAGAGCTCCAGCAACTGGTTGTAAATACATGAAAGATGCTGAGGTAGTCTTTTCTTGAGGGTTTTCCCTCTATTCCTCAGTAAGAGAAAATAAAAACTTAACACTCGATTCCAAGTCTGTGGAAGAAGAGTGTGAAGAAAGGAAGAGAACCAGCAGATGAAGCTTTCATATACAAAATATGTTCAACAAAGACACAAAGACCATGTGGGCTAGAGGTCCATTAGCCTCACTTTGCAAAAGAGTGTGGCCACCAGGAGATCCAGCATGGACTTCCACTGCCACTCCAAGGACAGGGCAGGAGGAGCAACTCTGCAGAATAAATGTCCTTCATGACAGTAAGGATCAAGAGTTCACTCAAAATAGCAAAATTAAACGAGAATGGGTTATTCTCAAGAACTACTCTGAGGTCCAAGAGATAGTAAGGGAAGAGCCTCTTGCAAGCATGAAAGAACAAGGAAGGTTTCCTATAAACAGACCATGTGGAGCTGGGAGTAGCTTCGAGAACAATTTCATTGGTTCCTTTGGGAATGCAGGAACTTATGCTGGGGACAGGGTGGCCAAAATAAGGCCAAATGGAAGAGCAAGAGAGAGAAACCTCCTACCTCTGTTTGCCACACGAGCCAGGAGAGGTGGGTCTCCAGCCAGGTAGAGAGGGCCAACTGGCTGGAGGGCAGGTTTGTGGTTCACTGAATGAAGGGATCCTGGCTAGGTTTTGATCATAGTTTCCCAAAACCATATTGCACAATTTGCACTAATTTATTCTCTAAGCTAATGAGAATATAATTTGTATAATACTTCACAGTGGAAAAAGAACCAAAACTAAGGAGGGAAAGCTGCCATGGAATTAAGGTGATAGAGCCAAATGGTAACAACTTGAGTTCTGGAGCCAGAAACACCTGCATTCTGATCCCATGGTTACTTGCTATTGATATGATCAAGGCAGGTTGTTTAAACTCCCTGAGCCTCTGTGCCTTTACCTAATAAAGGGGTATTGTATTGAGGACTTTAAGGGATTTATTTACTTCTCAGAAAAATAAATAAAATAAATCACTTGAAGTCCTCAGCACAATGCTTAGAATATAACATGTATAATGAGTTGTTGTAGTCGTCATTATTAGTACTAGTATTTTCCTCAACAGCCATGAATTACTAAGTCATTTAAAGGCTGTATTTCCCTGGTCTTGTTTCAGAAGGCTAATTTTGATTACTTGCAAATGTTTGATATCAAAGTCAAAGTGAGTACTAATTCTAAGACAAACCATTTTAAATTAGTAAAGTCTGGTAATAACATTTTTAAAATCTGATTTGTTACTTCTATGTATATAGAATCAACCTAAGTGTCCATCAATTGATGAATGGATAAAGAAAATGTGACATACACACACACACACACACACACACACACCATGGAGTACTACTCAGCCATAAAAAGGGATGTAACCATGTCTTTTACAGCAATTTGGATTGAACTGGAGAACATTATCCTAAGTGAAGTATCTCAGGAATAGAGAAACAAATACCGTATGTTCTCATTAATAAGTGGTAGCTAAACAATGGGTACACATTGTCATACAGTGGTATAAAGCAGTGGTCCTCAACTTTTTTGGCACAAGGGACTGGTTTCATGAAAGACAATTTTTCCACAAAATGGGGGCTAAAGGGATGGTTTCAGGATGATTCAAGCGCATTACATTTATTGTGCAGTTAAGCCTCTCTGCTAATGATAATCTGTATTTGCAGCTGCTCCCAGCACTAGCATTACAGCCTCAGCTCCACCTCAGATCATCAGACATTAGATTCTCACAAGGAGCCGCAACCTAGATCCCACGCATGCGCAGTTCACAGTAGGGTTGGGCTCCTATGAGAATCTGATGCTGCTGCTGATCTGACAGGCGGCGGAGTTTATGCGATGATGTGAGCGATGGGGGACGGCTGTAAATACAGATGAGGCTTCACTCACCAGCCTGTCACTCACCTCCTGCTCTGCCGCCCAGTTCCTAACAGGCCACAAACAGGTGTTGGTCCATGCCCCAGGGTTGGGGACCCCAGGTGTAAAGGACATTGGAAACTAAGAAGGGGGAAGGGTAGCAGGGAGGTGAGTGATTAACCTATCAGGTACAACGTAGGCTACTCTGGTGAAGGGCACACTAAAAGCCCAGACTTCAGCATTATACAATTCATCCATGTAACAAAAACACCTGTATCTCCTTAATATTTTAAAATTAAAAATAAATAAAGACATCACATTTTATTTATATCAAAGTACTTCCTAGATCCTATGTTCACCTTTCAACAGATAATGTTCACTTGAAATTATCAGTATGCATGTGTATATTGTACCAGAGTATCTTAAAGTCCCCAAATGGTTTTTCTCTCAGATATGTTCCTTGATCTTTATTGCACTACAGGATAACAAGTCATTTTTCATAAATAGTGCAAGCCACAAGCTAATGGAGTAAAGCTGTCCTGAATCTGGCATTATTAGATCCAAAATTAGTCAATTTCACCCATTATTATGTTTCTAGTTGATAAATTTTCAAGATACGTAAGGATAAACTGGTAATTTTGTAGATCAATCTTACCATATTTTAGAAGCCACTGACATTTACAGTCTAAATTAATCTGCTACAGGTAAAGATTTCTTAAATCTTTTTTTCAGAACATTTTTTATCTGGCTATTAAGCAGGGCTTATGACTGAAAAAGAGCTGTTTTATAGACCATTCACCAATATGTTACTCTAATTTACTGTGTACTTTTGTTTTTAAGATGTAATGACTTCCTAAGTCACAAATTCTAAGTAGAGAATGCAGCATACAATGTTGCGTTAGGGAGTACTTTCACCTTATGTTTTTTAGAAACAATGCACATAAAAAATTAATTTGAAATCAACAAATATTTATAAAATTTTACTATGTGTTCAGAGCTACAGGGCACATAAAATCACATGGGAAGATAAGGCTCCCATGAGGAAGGAGCACAAAGTGTAAAAAGAACACCATCTGTTTAAGCATTTTAAACACATTGAATATGCAACATCAAATATGAATTCCTGAAAATTCCAATTTGTCCCCATTGCTTTTCTGCAGGATACAGAAAAAAAGTACTTTAATAAAGTATATTTTTCTTTCATTACTAGCAATGTTACTATTCTTTTTTCCAATGGCCTTAGAAGCTGCAGTCAAATACAGGGAAAGGTGAAACTATTTACGGTTAGTGGACATACTAACCTGAAATTACACATGCCTGGCTTTGCTCAATCCTGGACAAACTGTTTACCCACTCTGAGTGTAGCAGACCTGCAATGTCTATTTACTTAATAGTTATTGCAGAAAATGTTTTGAAACTGATGGAAGATGATTGTGGGGATGGAGGTTGAAGGCATTATTGCTGCTACTAAAAGATAAATATAGAAGCCACTTCACAAACACGGGGAATTGATAAATGGAGAGAAACTGTTGTCCTTTTGCTTTCATCTGTGTTACTTAAATCATTTTTCTATGTGTCCATTATGCCAAGGATAAGTCATTCAATCTAAAACAAGGACGAAGTTTTTGAGTTTAGTCATCTAAGACAAGCCATACTATTCCAGATAAAATGTGATCTATTCTAGAGACTATTAGGGAAGGCGACTTCAGAACATCTTTTTGATAACTCACTTCAATGTAAAATTGTTAAGAATAAAGAGTTTATTTCTATTTTAAAAACTACGCCAAATGAATTATCTTTTTTACATTGTAAATATATTTAATTTTCCACTACCATCAGGAATTCTTTAAAATAACAAGAGTAACAAATGATAGTGACTTGTTTTTAAGGGTCTATTTATGTGCATTCACCTTGTATTAATTACATTTAGTACAAAAATATCCCTGTAAAATAAGTATTATTATCCCATTTTACAGATGATTAAACTGAGGGTCAGAAAACTTGTTTGTCCAAAGTCAAACAGCAAATGAGGAGAAAAACAAAAATGTAAACATAATAACTGGTGTCAAGTGTTTTATTTTTCACTATTTTATGATGTCTTAGGAAAGCTTTTTCTCATCTTTCCTCAGAAATCCTTTGTTGAGATTGTTGGAGGTGAAGCCAGCATTCTGACTCAGCACAATTAATCCCAAAGTATGTGACATTTAATATTTTCCTTTTAAATTAACAGGTGTAATTTGTTAAGAGAGGCAGGTGTCTCTCATAGAAAGAGACAAGTAATGGAAAGGAAAAAAAAAGAGAACTCAATTTATGGGTAGCTAAAGAATCTCTCTGTAAGTGCCCTGTATTTGCCAAGATCTGCCTTCTCTCCTTTCGTGCATAAATAGGTGTGTAAGTACAGCCTAATTAAGATGTATACTAAGTAGCAAACTGATTTGGGTAAAAAGCTAGATATGTCCAGTCTCAGAAGGGTCCTGAGAACATCTTTATAAAGCCCTGAATAAGGAAAGGGACCAGGGAAGCCAACAAACCCAGGATCTGCAGCGATGACGTCTGCACTGCCCCCCTCGGGCAGCCACCTGTGCCACCTCCCACGGCAGCCAAGCATGGTCCTGGTGTACCCTGAGGACTAGAGGAGACAAAGATTCTGACAAAATGATAACAGGTGGCTGATCAGGTTGATTTTCTCTAGGGACAAGCTGACCTGAATAATTCTGTGAAAACACTTAAGTTTTGACCTATATGTATCATAAAGGGCAATTCTCCTGCTGTTGTTCTGAACAGAAAAAGGACAGGCCGAGTTTTCAAACCTGCTGGCACAGCATCTTCTAATGGGTGGATAGAGGCTGTGAGCTTGCGAGAAGGGCTGGGTCACTGGGGGCTGATCTGGAACCAGAGAAGGAAACTGTCAGTTATCATGGGTGTAAGTCACTAAGTTTAAAGGACATGAAATAAAGATTAGGAGACATACACAGAATGTGCTTGGGGCAGGGGGCGCTGCAGGGGGCACCTGGTGGACACAGGCAATTACCTTCCACAGCAGCTGAAACTTCGGCTCAGCCTATGTGACTGAGGAGGTAAAGACTCTGGACAGAGACAAAGTCAGATGCTGAGAAAATAAATTCAAGAGCTTATGGTATCACGGCAAACTAACCAGGCCAGAATGAAACAACATTATGTAAAAAAAAAAAAAAAAAAAAAAAATTTAAGATAAATCAACTAGGACAAGTGGGATGATGAACAATCGCAATAATAGCTATAGGATGCAAATATGCAAATATCAATTTCCCATTTTTACAAATGAGGAAATGACGCTCAGAGAGGTGCAGCGTACTTCCCGACCTGATAAAGTGAGCATCAAGGCATTTACCCAGGATCCCTGACATCTGAGCTGAGGTTCTTGGCCAACCCCCAAATAGATTGGGATAAGCTGCTTCTTTTTGAACTAGCAAAAGCCGTTTTAGGTTAGGGGTGTTAAAGACATGGCCACATCCAAGGGCAAACAAACTCTGCTTTTGAACAGTGGTTCTCAAACTTTAGCATGCATCAGAATTACCGTGTAAGATTACTCAATCAGATTGCTGGGTCCACTCCCAGAGTTTCTGACTCAGTAGATCGGTGGTTTGCATTTTTAACAATCTGCACTATGTACTGATCCTGATGGTGGGGGATAAGACTTTAAAAGCACTGCTGTAGAACAATTTATTATGCTTTGGGCTTCAAAGTTTCAAAGATTGCCTTTCCTTTAAGTCAGTCTACCGCCACCTACCTAAGTTTACTATTAGAAAAAACACGGGAGGTCCATTCATCCAGACTCTAACACAAGTTAACTCTTCTCTTGGGAAGTTAAAATATGGCAAAAATCTTTCAAATTACTTTGAAATCTACACATTATCAGCCAGAACAGTATCAAGTTGGGTGAATCATGTAAAAAACAGGAAATCAAGTTATAACCCATTACCACTGACGAATTCCCAAATGGTTAATGGTCAGACTTGAGTTTCAAACATTTATTTCAGCGGGCTGTAGAGTCAAACCAATGCCTATTATAGCTCACAACGCAAAACCCCTCTGCCACAACGGGTTCTACAATTTCTCAGTTAACATTCACAGGCTCTGGTTGGATGAAAGGTGTGAAAGAAGCTTAAATCTTTAACCTCATCTTTGCATTTTTAAATTATTTCCTTTGCAAAAACAATGCCGCTTATTCTGGATAGAGAAAAACAGCCATGACTGTCGGTAAAAACATCCAAAACGGAAGTATTAGACACTATCTTAGGCATGATAATTTCCCCTCACCCCCTGGTTTTCATTTGGAAAGATTTTAGAGGAATTACACTTACTGATTTGTCAGACACTGATAATTCAGTGACTAAGAACTACTGACACTGAATCATTGGTGTGCATCTGCAGCACCTGGAGGTCTTATTCAAAAAGTATAGTCCCAAAATGACACAGGCTGCAAAGGCCCAGGAATCTGTATTTTAACAAGCACCTAAGTGATTTAAGCACCACACAAAGGGAAACAGACAGGTAGGGAAAGAAAGAACCTCCGCATTTACACAATCCAATAGCAGGGGGTTGTTGATTACAGCTTTTAGAGAACAGTAAGATTTACTGTCCCTTCTGGCAATAACTGAGCTTGGCTATTCTTTGGCCAATGAGTATCTTAAAAAAAGTCAATATCATCATGTTATCTAGCTGTGATAGTATTAATACTCCTTTAGGACATTAAGATGTATAAGAGGTCATAGTTGGACTCACAACTATATTATTATAATGTTTTATTAAATCCACTAAATTTGAGGACATTATTTTAAAATTGGTGAGCAAAATAGATTAACAGAAACAGATATTTCTATTTATATTATTAAAATAAGGAACTAAACTATGATAATCTCATACATTCCTTTAACACAGTCATTTCCAAAATAATAAATGATATTTAGTGCCTTATTTGTTCTTCAAAAAAACCTATGGGAAGCAGGCAGGGCAGGCATGGTTAATTCTATTTTACAGATGAGAAAGCTTCAGGTAGGTTAAAATGACATTTCCAAGGTCACATAGCCCATAAACATCAGAATCAGATTTCCAAGCCAATTTTTTTGACATTAAGACTTAACCATTGTAGAGTATTGCTTTTTTTATTAGTAAAAAGCACTGGATTGGTAAAAAGTTGCTTGGTAAAAATAAAAAATAGGGGTAGCATAAAGAAGAAAGTCAAAGGGCCACTGGAGCCTATAATGGAACTTCCATACCCAGCAGCAAATGGAATCTGGCTTATTTTTTCACCACATTTCTCATCAAAATCTATCTCCCAAAGTAATTATTTGGAATGCTGACAGGTCAAGCCAGCCTTAATGGAGATTGTGCAGATTTATAGATGTTCTTATCTCCAACAATATTGCATACTTTGAAATCCTCACTTAATATTGTATTGCAAAGGTAATGGCTCAGTATATCAGTTATAGTAGAACTCTGGCCATGGCTAATATCAGACTTAAAGGTATTCTTGCCATTTCTTTTTCTTCTGAATAATACTGCAAACTAAAGGATTATTTCATAAATTAATTAATATTAGGTACTATTAGTTGTAATTTGGAAATATCAGCAAATTTTAAAGTTGATATATTACAATTTACTTTTATTCTAAGCCCTATTGTTGTTTAAAAGTGTCCATTGTAATGTATGAGTAGTTCCTCATTAATGTGGATTAAATGCATGTAATGTTTACCCGGTCTATAAACAAAGTACTGAACTTCTACCAATAAGGCCACTTCCCTATGATCAACTACAATATACCTGTAACATACAGGTTGAATTTTTAAAAATCAAAAAATATAATGTAATTTGACCAGGATGATGACAATTATAATCATTTAATTCTTTTATTTTTCAGACTTTGTGTTACAATGATGATGTTTAATGCTCTCCATATTTTAAAAGAAAATACAAGAGATGTTTTTAGCTAAAAATTCCCCTCAAGAAAACATTTTTTCAAATGATACGCAGTAGTATTTCACTATATCACTATGCATGATTTAATAAATATACATAAAAATTCTGATGACAAAGTTTCACTATCCCAATAAGACTATATTCCTGCCAAATTCTAAATTATATTTGAGAAATATTTCAATTATGTAAATCAATGTTTTGCTACATTTTAAAATGGGAAACTTTGTTCTCATGTTCATGCAAATTAAAAAAAAAAAACCACTTATTATAAAAGCTGAGATTGTCCCCAGAAAGGGAAATAGCTTTTTCTTCTTTCATTCCTTCTTTTTTTTTTTTCTTTTTTTTTCTTGCCAAAGTCTAGTTGAGAATCCATGGGTTACCTGCAGGATCTATTTGATATTCTGGGGAAACTTTTCTGTGTGTACTAGGCTATGCAATATTAAGGAAAAGTGGGTCTCAATTTTATTTTTTTTCCCTCTGACACCCTTCTGCAGCCAGTTTTTCCCACTTGCTCAATCCTGGCTACACTTTCCCACACTACCCAGTCATCAGCCTTTTAAGCTTCCCAGTCCCAGTCAAAACTCCTTTGCTAAATTGCTCTCAAGATCAGGGCCTGTAGAGATACCACAGATGGCTAGGGGTGGATGAAGGAGGCTTTATGCCAGACACCAAAGTCATAGGACTTTTGAGGCAGGAAAGGAGAAAAGGTTTAGTGAAGGAAAGCTGGTCATGAACCTTTTCTTTATCCAACAGTTCCTTGTTTTTAACACATATATGAGTACTTTGCTACATTTTACTTGGAAAGAATAGACGACCCTTAATGGTATTCATTAATGAATGGGAGCAAGTAAAATCTCATTTAATCTCATTAGAGTTCTAGCTGAATTTAAAATACATTTTGATTTTTTTCCCCATGAAGCCAGTTTTCTTTCTTATTTATTATTTAACTGAATTTGCATTTGCTGAGCACATATCAACTGCTCTGGGAAACAGTAAGAAAACACGGTAAACAGTAGGAAGAAGTTAGAATAAAGCTTACGTAACAAAAAAACATATATGCCACAGGTGATACCCAAGATGAACAATCCAAGTATAGCTATAGGATATAGCTATCAATATAATAGTATATGTTTACTACAACATTTGCTATTGCGTAGAGATGAACACTAATTTACTTTTACGTACACTACTAAGAAATAGCTTTGAGGCTTAAAATAAGTTTAATGAATTAGGATGGACTCTGTATTTTATTACACAACTTTGTTGTGCATTTCTTTCTTTTCAAATTCTTTCAAAGGAAAAATATCAATATAAAATGAAATCAGTGGATGCAATAATATGTGGAAAACACAGAATGGACTGGAAAATACAACAAAATCACAGAAGACTTTTGTCAGGAGAGTGAAATATTCCCACATACTTTATAGGGGCCATTTATGTAAGGTATCTGTAGTTTGATTTAAAAACAAACAAACAAAAAAGCTTCTCTGCATGCCTTCTTAGGATCTTGAAATAAAAGGTAAAAATAGAAACAACTATACCCTACTAGTTCTTTGAGCAAATAACTAAGACAGAGAATAACAGTGGTGGAAGACGGTGCCTCCAGTGTATGGAGAAAGAACAAGAGCATCAGAGATGAGACATACTTAGCGTTAAGTACATTCAATTACACACACTTGGAAAACGTTCACATTCATGAGTGAGGTTTCAGCACTTGGGTCAATCAATTAGTGGTTGAAAAAGAAAAAGGAGGTTCCCTGCAATTATAAAACACAAGTCAAAACTAGATGTACATCAGCACCTAGAGCAGGAGTGTTAATGACATAGCTGTCCCTCGAGGAGATCCAAATCAGAGGCAACATGCTGGTCTGTTTCCCACTGGTGGAAAAACCTACCAGGACAACATAGATGACAGATTTACAACACATCTTAGGTCATTTTATCTGGATAATTTCTGAAATCTGGACACTACCTGGAAACACTCATAATTAATTGTGAAAGAAAGGAAGGGGGAAAAACTCCAGCCCTGTGTCATGCATTTTTCAAAAAACAACAAAATAAATATTTCTTCAAAGTTATTTCTTCAAAGTGCCAATCTTTCTTTCTCAGAAAGTTTGCTGCCTTCTGAGAATTAAAAAAATATAATGACAAAAATAGACTGTGGGAAGGGGGTGTAATATCTCACTATTGTTCTCATGATTGAACTTTGACACTCTCACACCTAATAAAGAGTGGCTTACACTATTTCTCACTTAACTGGCTTAATCTTGTGTGTTCAGAAGACTTTAATCTCAGGACAGAGCGTGAGTCCAGTGAATTCACTTAAAACACTAGAATCACTGGTGTCACCTAACTGGGGACCTAAACTAGCTTTAGAAAACACACTGACCACCAAGGAAGGGTGCTGAAGTGTTGAGAAAATAAGAGCACCCTGAGGTTTCTCCCTATGAAAGGCCCTATCCTGAGAGCTGGAGAGAATAAAAAATTAAACACCAATGTTGCTGCTCCAAAGGAGCATAAACTAGAACAAATGCAGCACAACTAGCACATTAATAGGGCCGGTGAACAAGCTGCAATACTTGGCTTAAAAAGAAAGAGTTGATCAGGGAGCAAACTTAGAGGCACAAGTGGGACATTAAATAGATCATCTTGAGACAGGATTAGACATTTCCTGTGATATTTCCACAAGACAGATTTAGAGCTAGTGGAACATGAGACCATTTAACACTAAGTCTTGTATAGTTGTAAGAGTGCTTTTGTGCACAACTTTTAGTCTGTGAAACAACTCTATGAGGCGAGAGAGGTATTATTATCCTTTACATAACTGACAACACTGAGGTTAACATAGGTTCGATGAATGGCCAAGGTCACCCTGCCAGGAAGAGGCAGGTCTCTTTTCATCAGGTGGGAAGAGAGGCAGTGGGTAAGCAGATGTCCTTTTTCAGCCGCGAGCACACTAGAATTAGCGTGGATATTGGGAGTGGTTGTGGCAGGAAGTGAACCAGATGGGAATCAGCTGAACAGTTAGAAGAGTCCTGCAGCAACCCCCACGAGAGATGAGGCTACGAGGTGCCGAACAAACAAGCATGAAATGGAGAGATAAGAGGACCAACTGATCTTGATGTAGAGAGAAACGTTATAAGCATTAGAACTATGTCAAATATCAAATTAGTGGCCTTATGAGAAAATGCAAACTGAGACAATCTAGTCAAAAGCTGGATAAACACACTTCTGTGATGTTGACTTTGGTTGGCAATTTGAATAAAAAGCAATTTCTGTGGTCTCTTCCCACTCTAAAGCTGTTAATGATTTTATGATCACTGGGATCTTCACTTTTAAAATTGTACTCTCCTGTCACATTAAGTTAGTTTTGTGTGAGTTGCTGGAGCATGAAACCTATTTACTTTATGGAAGAAAGTGGCTTACTCCATGCGATTCTAGCCACAAAACAATAACAGTTAAGTTTAATCCCACATTAGCAATACAAATTTTACCAACCAGAAAAATAATGGACAAAACACAATTTAGTTAAAAGGAAAAAAAGTAGGATTTGCAGTGAGAAACAAGAAAACTAGGGGTGGAAGGACTTTTAATTCTAACCACCCAAAAGTACTATCTGGTTGCCCAAATTTTGCCTTTCAAGGAGCAAGATGTCGTCTTTACACAGGTACATTAAATATGTTCTAGCTGGATAAAAACTACATAAGAAAAAGAAGGGATTTGGATTTGAACTTTCTAGATTGAGTATCTGCACAAAGCATAACCATTACTGGTCCCTGTTACCCTTCAAGCAGAACAGTGGTTACACCATCATGCAGCCAAAATAAGTTAGTGTTGGGTTTAGGGTTGACTGTGCTTTTTAGGATTTCTCTAGGCCTGGGCAAATCACTTCACTCATTCCTGTATCTAAAAGTACCCAACAGGCACTCAACATTCATCAGCTGTGCACCTCTCCTGCAGCAGGTGCTATAATAAACTCTGGGGGTATGGAGATGAAGAGGAGTTTTGTCAAAGAACTTACAGTTGTGTAAGATCATACACATCTGTCATCAAGTTTGGGCCTTAAAGGTATTAGAGGTAGTAGGATAGATAACTTTGAGGTGGTAGAGGGAAAGATGAGGAAAAGAACAGTCAACTTTACAGAGGACGAAGAGAAGAGAGGCAGGAAAGACTTAAGAAAAGGCCATCCTTGATCACAGTCTTGACAAAAGGATGGATATTTATCAGGTCCCTGTTCATGGTAGTGGTTATAGTGGTGTGTGCATTTGTGTTGTGCTGCGGGAGGAGGGGGCATAGTGGTGCTATGCCAGGCATAGACAATGCCATGACAAAGCACAGAACTCAGAACAGTAAGCAGTTCCCTGTGGCTGATCCATCCAACTGGAGACTCAAATCAGTAGAAAAACCAGGGGTGGAGAAGGTCTTTGTAATCATAAGGCCAAACCAGAAACTGCAAACAACAAAAAAAGAATTAGCCAAAATTACAGTAAGAGTTGAAGAGCAATGGCAATATACAAACATGACATTGGCATATGGGATACAGCACATGAGACATAGACATATGAGAGAGCAAGGGGTTTACAATTGGTAGAAACTGATAAAAGATGAGTAAACCAATTAAAAATGGATGAAAGACAACTTACAAAGGAAATAATAAAATTTCCAATAAACGTATGCAAAAATATCCAGTCTCACTATTAAACAAGACATAAAAATTAAAGCAATAACATATATTATTCATGTACCGGATTGGCAAAGGTGATTAATTGTTAAAACTGTATCTGCTGAAGCGTAAGAAAATTGTATACCCAACAGAAGAGGCATGACATTGTCAAAGAAGAATATTTCTGAGGGTAATTTGACAATATCTAGCAAAACTCTTTTACCTACCCTAGCAATTCCTTCTAGAATTGAAGCATAATTGGCAAGTCAAACTAATGTGAAAAGCTCTATTTTATTTACACACACACACATACACACACACACGCACACACACACATAGCAGTATTTACAGGAGCCAAAAACTGACAATAATCCAAATGTCCAGCAAGAGGTTATTGAAATAAATTATTATATTATGATATATCTACTACATGGAAATATAAAACAATTAAAATGATGACACCGGTTTTTGTTTTTTGATAAAGAATACAGTAAAATAAAATGTTAGGCAAGTAAAGGTGGTTACTTACAGTATCCATTTTTGTAAGTTACAAGGAAAACAATGATGCTGAAAAAAGGATGACAGATGAGAGACTACAGTTAAATTTTTTTACTTATTTCTTTCCTTTTCAGTCTCCGTAATTCTCTACTTCTAAGTAGATTAAAATTTCTAGAAAACTTGATGTGTGGAAGGCAGCCCACCACAGTATGATATCCATAAATCTGGGCACCTTACAGATACATGTCATGTTAAGAAATAATAACTTTCCGGTCTTCCTATCTCTGTCAAAGAATACACAAGTCTGGAAAAATAATAAATATAGATTTTTCTTTTTGAAGAGAGCAAATGACATAAAAACGTTGTTTGAAAGGAAAACAAATTATCCAGTTATTTATGCTAAAGCTTTATGCAGGTAAAAATTAAATTGGTAGAAAAATTCAATAAATCTAGCTAGATTTTCAATACTAATGCAGTCAAAACAACCAAATAAAATTATCTTCCATTTTTTTCAAAAAGTGGATTCTAAATAATTCTAAATAATGTAGCATTTTGAGAATTATCAGAAATACATATGTATATTCATATATAAATATATACACATATATAAAGTATCACATTTCCAGAAAATTAAAATGGAACACAAAACTATATATAATGGAACTCTCATACATTGCTGATGAAAGTATAATTTGGTCAAAACATTTTGGAAAATGGTTTGTTAAAAATGGAATTACATATGTAGTATCCTCTGATCCAGCGATTTTATTCTCAGATATATAACTCCCCCCAAATATATTCATATCCATCAAAAGATATAATCAATAATGTTAATAGCAATAGAAGCAATCAAAAAACTTTAATACGGTGACATGATGAGAACAAACTATTGCCACACATAACAACAGGGATGGATTGCACAATCATGATAAACGGAAGAAGTTGTACTGGAGGGTAGGGTGTGCCACAGAGAATCCCGGCTTTAACCTGAGGCATTCATTACCCCAGCTTCTAGGAGTGTCACCTGCCGAAGGCTCATGCCTGAATCACTCTGCCAAAGGCAGCAACCCTCATCCAGTGACTGTTTGATACGGGCCTGGCCCCTTTGCTTCAATATGGGACATCTCTGAAGGACAAACCTCACCCCTGAAAGGGCACATCGTGGGGCTGGCTGAAGCCTTTGATGCAACTGCATCTTAGTTCAAATTCTCCCCCTGCCTAACTGCTTCTCTCACATTTCCTTGGAGATGTTGTCAAGAGGAATCCCCAGCAAACTTTTCTGTGCAACTCTCTGAGTATCGGAGTTTGTTTCCTGGTGAACTCAAGCAAAGAGGGTTGGTACCAGAAACAGTCCAAGCATCACTACCAGACAGCCAACAAGGAAGACCCACCATCAGCAGAGAACCGGTAGCCCCTGGGATGTGATAACGGTGCAACTACTAAAACTTTCATTGGCAGAAGAGAATGCAGTGAAGAGTACAATGACATGGCTGTTTGAAAGTCTGAGTGAAGTAGTAATTGTGAAGGGAACAAAATCAGATGGCTCTTGCTGAGGGTACCCTAGAGAGAGACCACACAAAATTGATGTCAGCAATTTCCAGCAAAGTGAAAAGGTCGGAGGGATTCCGCTTGTTTTCTATTACTGCATAACAAACCACCCCAAACTTAATGGCTTAAAATAATGACCATTTTATTATCTCTCATGATTTGTGGGTCAACCTGGCTCAGCTAGGCAGCTTTTCTTCGCCTTGTGATATTGGCTGGAATCATCTGAAGGCCCCAATTTCTGCAACATCCAATGTAGTTCACTCGTCCAGCTGGCACCGGATTCTAGCCCTGGGCTGGGACATCAGCTTAGGATTTCAACTTGAGCACTCAGTTCTCCTTCATGTGACCTCTGCATGTTGCTTGAGCTCCTCAGCACGGTAGCTGAATTCCAAGAGGAGAAAGAGAAGTTACCAGTCCTCTAATGGGCTCAGGAATCTGAGAACATAACCCTCTGCCACATTCTATTGGTCACAGCCAGTCACAAGTGCAGTCCAGGTTCAATAAGCTCCATTTTTTAATGGGACATTCTTACATAGGGACTAGAACTGGCCTGGGAGTGGGGGAAGAATGTCCTCATCTTACAAGACTAGCTACCACAGTCTCCTTGGTAACATATACAGAGACTCTGAGTCCTACAGTCAGAGAGCAGCAAAGGCTGGTGAAGATGCTCTGGGCTTACTTATAAGGAAAATTGGATGCCTAGGCCAGCCCTAGCAAGTCAGCTGTGCCAAGGCAAGGTCCCATGTTGGGAAGGAGAGACCCTGAGATTTGTAATGTGGATATCTCGATTGATGCCCTTGAAAATCTTTTATCACTAGATTTCCCTGAACCTCCTGGGCCTAAGCAAGTGGCGCACTCCACTCCATCAAGGCCAGCACCACTCTCTTATATTAACATGATGCAGAGGCCTCTGCCTTGCAAGATAACAGGTGTCTCCATCAAGACATAGTCCACTTCCCCTCCAGGCTGCCAGACAAATAACTAGGTCAGGTAACAACATAACCCAGCTGGGTAAGTGCCGGCTCTGCTCAGAGAGGAGGAGGTCTATGCACTGAAGGAGCTGGGAGGCCCAGCCAACAGGCATCGCCAGAACTGAGAGGATGGGCTCGGGTAGAATCCTGAGAGTCTGGGACTAAGTAAAGAGGAACATAAAATTTAATAAGGAACAGTTTATCGATACAGGAACAGCCACCTATAAATACAGGATTTAACTTCGTAAAAAAGACAGTTATGACATCCTGCTAAGATGGCTCTTGGATACGTGGAGGAAGCAATGGTCCACACTATGGCAGACAATAGAAAAAAGAAAGTCAAAAGGTACAGAGAAGTGAACATGGTAGAGTATATACTATGGGATATATGAAGGCCAAAAAACCCATGAGGTCACCACATGCTGTCCTGGAGAACACATGGTTTACCAAAGTCCTAAGAAATGCACTAGGTAGACAGACAGGGGCAAGGCTGCAATGCTCAGTGGTGCCGTCCTCAGGCCAGGGTGGATCAAAAGAGGCACCGTTACAGAGCGATGTGCCCATGATGCTTCACAAGGGGACAGAGAAGGACATGTCTGACACTTAGGTAATTTGCTGGAGCATTTTGGATACTCCCCTGCCCAACTGTGATGGCAGAAAAGTGCTGCAACCTAAGAAGGGCATGATATTCAGGAACTCAGACCTCTCATATATCCACCTAGCAGAGGTGCTAAGAGAGGGTGAGGGGAATCTACAATTGGCAGGAGAGGAGGCAGATGAGGAGTGTCAGCACGGCCTAGAGATGAGAGGCTCCAGTAAGGGCCTTATTACACTCCCCTCCTCTGGCAAGTTTAACCAGGAAAACAGACCAAACAAAATCCTGAAGGAACTCCTCCCAAGAGGTTAAATGAAGCCAGTGGATCCCAGAGGCCTAGCAAGTGGACCACAGCAGGTGCTAAGTCTCTGACCCTGCTTCAGAATGAGATGGACAAGGCCAGCCCCCTTGCCCATTTGGGCCATGCGGCAGCTCCGGAGTTCTAGGTGGGACTGGAGGAGGCCTGTGGTGCAGCTGCCTCTCACTTCGGCCCCTCCTTTCCCCTGTCCCTCACAGGCGACGTTGCCACGAAGGCTCCCCAATCAACTTCCTGCATGTCAGTCTCCATCGCAAGGTTGATCCCAGGGAAGCTAATCTAAGTCAGAAGCCAAACACAAAAGAAAACGTACAGTATAATTATATTTCTATAAAGCTCAAACACAGGCAAAAATAAAATATAGTGTTGGATATCAGGACAGGGGTTTCCTCTGTAGGAAGGCAATGGCTCAAAGAGAAGATAAGAGGCCTTCTGGAGAAATAATAACGTTCTGTTTCTGATCCAGGGGCTACTGACATGGATGGGATCACTCTGAAAATTCATCAAGCTGGGCCATTGTGATCATAGCATTACTGTACTTTATGTACATATTCTGTACTTCACGAAAATGTTTTTTTGGAAACCTGCATTTCATAATCCTTCTTGACAATTCAGAAATGACTTCACTTTTGAGGTGACACAGATCATCAACAGGAACAAGAACTATCATCCTTCATCCTGAGGCTCCAAATCCAACAGGCTGTGTTCAAGGCCAGACTGAGACACTGACTAGCCACGTGACGCTGGTCAGATTTAATGGCTCATCTAGCTTCTTCATCTCGAATATGAATGAAAAACGATCACTAAATAAGGTAATCCACTTAAAAAATGTAGGATAATGCTAAGAATATAGACATCATTCAATAACAGGTTAACTATCTGCATTAGGAAAATATGACAGAGATTAAAGTAAATCTATATTATTTATAGGACACACCATGGAAGGCGCTTTTCAAAATAAAGATCAGATAGTTTGTTTTGTTTTACTCATAAAACATAAATAAAAGTTACCTGATGGCTTAGATTTGGAGTACACAGAAGAATTTTAATGATACGATGTTTTGTACATAAATGAGCACTGTCATTATGACTTGTATCTAGTCGGTTACAAGAACAGTGCTAAGCAATGTAGAGACTACATTCCCACTCAGCAAAGTGAGAGTCAGTGATGTCTTCATATTGCCAAATAAACATGGGCTATAAAATTTGATATTCTTATATTTGAATTCTTACTTTGTCAATTACTAGCACTGCCAGTGTGCACAAGTTGTTGCTTATCTTCTGAATGTACAGTCCTTCATTTCTAAAGTAAGAAAGAATATGCTCATTCTACAGGATTTTCTATGGTATTATATAAAGCAGCATTGTGTTTAGAACATTGGGTCAATCAAAATATGTATTTTCCACTCCTCTTCCTACTTATAGCCAAGGATGTATATTTACATAATGGCTACTGAAATTAGAGGAACAATCTGTAATCAATGAATAGTTTTCAAGGAGATTTTAAATCAAGTACCATGTCTCATACCCTATAAACCTTAGCACCCAGAATAAAGACTTGTACAATATATTATCAATTAGTGTTTTTGATGGACAAAATACAAATTGTACAAAAATGCAATTATGACCACAGTATCAAGTTCTGGACCACTTTCCTAATCAGTATCTTATAATTTGAGTCATGTAATTGATTTAGCAAATGTGATTATATGACAATGTTTAATAAGATATAAGCTATAAAAATATTACAGTGTTTGTCATATTAAAATTTATTTTATTACTTACCTTATAAAATAAGCATTTAAAAATGAAATTCTTTTAAATCAGAAAACTTGCACGCAATCAGTAAGATCACAGATTTGGGTTCCAACTCTCTCCAGGAGAACCAAAGAAATGTCATATCATCGTTATTTCTTATAGCTGAGTAATACTCCATGGTATACAGATACCACATTTTACTAATCCATTCATGAATTGATGGACATTTGGGTTGTTTCCACATCTTAGCAATTGTGAATTGTGCTGCTATAAACATTCAGGTCCAAGTATCTTTATTATAGAATGACTTTTGTTCTTCTGGGTAGATGCCCAATAATGGGATTGCTGGATCGAATGGAAGGTCTGCTTGAATCTGTTTAAGGAA
>CM052443.1:41962299-41997219 GCA_028533085.1 Varecia variegata
TTATTGGGCATCTACCCAGAAGAACAAAAGTCATTCTATAATAAAGATACTTGCAATCGAATGTTTATAGCAGCACAATTCACAATTGCTAAGATGTGGAAACAACCCAAATGTCCATCAATTCATGAATGGATTAGTAAAATGTGGTATCTGTATACCATGGAGTATTACTCAGCTATAAGAAATAACGACGATACGACATCTCTTTGGTTCTCCTGGAGAGAGTTGGAACCCATTCTATTAAGCGAAGTATCCCAAGAATGGAAAAATAAGCACCACAGGTACTCACCAGAAAATTGGTTTCCCTGATCAACACCTGGGTGCACATTTAAGAATGACACCAATTGGGTATCGGACAGAGGTGGGGGGAGGGGATGGGTGTATACCTACATGATGAGTGCAGTGTGCACTGTCTGGGGATTGGACACTCTTGAAGCTCAGACTTGGGGGGTTGGGAGGGGCATGGGCAATATATTTAACCAGTATGGTTGTACCCCCATAATAAGCTATAATAAATAAAAAAAAAAAACGATTGAAGGAATGGACGGGCTCTGTAATCAGAGGCAAATCATTTGGAAAATTCTGTAGCTTTGGAAGAACCTACTAAGATTCTTCTTTGGATTTAATGATATGGTAGTATTATCTGGTAAACAAAATCTGACCAGATGGGAGAATCATGTTAGTTCTGACCTCAGTGCTGCAGTAACCTTTAGGCTTGGATATAAACATTTGTTCATGTCTATTGAAAGTTATTATAAATTGGTATTAATTATGTTGCCTGTGCTTTATAACTGACTTAGTCATTTCCCATTTTGCATCTTAGGTACTGAGTTGAAAACATCCTAAGGAGAACAAATGACTTTAGATTATGAACTCTACCCAAATGATGGCTCAGTATGGGATCCTGTTCTGGACAAAATAAAAGTCAGAATTGTCCTCTCTGAGGTGAAAAGTGTGGTTTGGCTTAAAAGAGATACAGTATATTCATCACATCTTTCCTCCTTATTGCTTAATTCTTGGAATAGAATCATTTGGGCTTTCTCAAAGCAAATAATATTAATCAATGAGTACTTCTGTTTTCTGCATTTTTATGATTTTAGCCTTTGAGATAACTGGTAATGATCAAGACATTCTGCATTTTAACCTTATTTTATATAGGGTTCTCTTATTATCTTGGCTATGTAGAATACCACCTCCTGGATATAACAACTTTTGTACCCACGAACACTACCATTTTCTTAGAGATGATTTGTGGAGAAGAGTAACTCTATAATTTAAAGCTTGCAGTAAAGATGCCAAACACTGAAATACCTTGGAACCAGTTTATTTTTGTGCTAAGTAGAAATGTGAAATAGTTAAAATGTCTTATCAAATAATTTGCTGGTTGTATAGATACCACTTTTGGCTTTTATTCCATTCTTTGCTTTAACTCATGTAGTAGTGATGTTCTATACTTTTTGATCAACCAGGTTCAAGGTGAAAATTACAATTTCAAATTTCTTTGAAGTAACCCTTAAAGAGTAACAGTTAAGTGATACCTCATAAGTGGTAAAGAAAAGCTTAAAATTTGGAACAAGTTTGTGGGACCCAGTAGTAATTGGGTGAAAACAGTGAATTATATCAAAATGAGAATATGCTATAATTAGAAATAAAGGATATTTTCTTCAGTTAAGTATTATAACTGGAAATTTTTACTATTAAACTGGCTTTTATAAATGCCATGTGATGTCCAGTAATTTTATTATCAGTATTTTATAAGCTTATTAATGTTTCCCCACCTTTGATGAATTTTAAATTACAAAAAAAATTGTCCAACAGCTCTAATTTAAAAATGAAACTAGATATTGCAATAAATGTGATACTTTTTGACTTAAAAAGTTATGTACATTTACAGTGTACAATGTGATGTTTTGATATATGTACACATCGAGAAATGATTACCACAATCAAGCTAATTAACATAGGCATCCCCTCACATACTTACTGTGTGTGTGTGTCTGTGTGTTTGATGAGAATATTTAAGAGCTACTCTCAGCAATTTTCAAGCATACAATCAATACATTATCATTAACAATAGTTTTACCGTGTTGTATAACAGATCTCCAGAATGTACTCATCCTAACTGAAACTATGTATCCTTGACCAACATCTCCACATTGCACTTGCCCCCACACCATCCCATCCCAGCCCTGGGGAATATTCTTCTAATTCTATAAAGCTCTGAGTCTTCTACCTTACACAAAGTCAAGTCTACCTGAATTCAATTATCCAAAACAGGCCCTTGAAAAGTTAATTAAATGTACAGTCAGTCCACATACCATATACCTTTCTTAAAGACTAAGTTATTCACATTAACTGCCATGTGAGTTGTATCTAACTCGTGCTAGTTTTGAGCCTGGGGCCTCATGAGGCAAAACCTGGGCAAAACCCTACACTTGGTTCGTGAAAGTCTTATTTAAAATGTGGATTAAATCAGTAGAAGTCAATAAATTTTGTTTTTCATTAAATTAGAAAGAATCATTTTGTTTTTAAAATTTTTATTCTATTTTCATAATAAAATACTATGGCCCCAAGGAAAAAAATTTTTTTTCTAGTGTGGCAGTCAATGTGTTAACCATACCACAATGTTAATTTCCTTTCCTTTCCTGAGTTCTGCCACCCTAGGATTTAAATTTTTCAGCAGTCACACAGGTGGGATGTTCCTCTGGGAATTCAGCAGAGCCAGATGGAGATGTTTTACCCATACAGTTCAAGCGAGGATTTGACCTTAAAACCCAAGTGTCATGCTGTATTATACAATCAACTGATTAATACACTTAATGTTAGAAGGATACACCTAATTTTGACTTCAGTGTTAAGTAGTTAGTTGGATAACTGTGGCTAAGTCATTGAATTTCTCTAAGCCTCAATTTATTCATCTGTAATAAGGTGCTAGAAAGGGAATGATGCTCTTTGGGAACGTTTTCTCTTTCAGCATATTATTAATATAATTCCACCTAATTTTAGTTTGCTCTTGAGACCAGTTATTTGACCTAATGATCAACTATTAACAAAAAGTATTCAATTATCTTGTAGAAATCAGTTACCAAAACCAACCTTCTAAAAACCACTTAGCTCCACCCAGAATATTTTGTTTTTGAAGAAGTTAGAAGGAAATGGGTACATACACGGATGGAAATACATTAAAAAATGCTCTAATTCACTCATTCATCTAGTATTATTAATAACATACTAGGCACTGTTCTAGCCAGTGTAGACAGAGCAACCCTCACGGAGCTGACACTCTTGTCACAGACAAGTAGGAAGAACCTATTCTGAAAGACTACTGAAGGGTTGAGAGCAAGGACACTCTATCACTTTGACTCATTCTCTAATTTCATCGCCAGAACCTTATTGCATCTTACCTGTGAGAGATTTAGGAACACAAACCCTATACACAAATGTCTGACTCTCATCTGTTTCTTCTTCAGTCATTTCCAGAATATGCTAGTATCACAATCTGGATGGCCCTCTAAAAGAGAGAGTTCTGCTAGGAAAAAAATAAAATAGTCAATGATTCTTTGCTGCATAATGGTATGATGCATATCTGGCCACACACCCTACATTCGAGCCATCACAGATTATTCACTGTGATCTAACAGCTTAGTCCTTCCATCTACACACTTACACTTGAACTTGAACCTGCATATAAACTTCTCCTTCAAAATCCCAACACCCAAAAGGTATCTCCTTCAGAAAGCCTTCTCCATCTCATCTTGTATTTTATGAATTAAAACCTGTTCCTTACTCCCAAAGCATTATATCCCTATATTACAGCATTTTCTTCTGCCACTTTATATCACAGACACTTGTCTACATATGTCTCCCCCATACAAATTTTATGTCCTGTCTGAATTCTTTACCCACAGCATCTGGGAGCATAATATAACGTTGTTTTAGATCACCAAGTGATAACTGATACACTAACTTTTCCTTTCTCTTGCTTTGTTTTTTAAGCTCTACTCTTTGTTTGCTGAATCTTCTTCAGCAAATAAACCCTTGAATCTGCTTAAATTATAAAGGTAGCCTGTGCATCACTCTCCTTCTTCCCTTGCACTGCAAGGCCTCCATCATGAAGTTTGTACACCCTGGGACTCGTACACTTCCGGTTTCTTCCAATATTATCCTCTAGTGCTCCCAACTCTCAACTCCTCTGGAGGAGAAGTGCTTCTTCTGCTCCTCCTGAAAGAAGCTAGTTCTTCTCAAACAGGTCATGGAGAGACCAGCATGGTGGAAAAGTTTTGCAATATGTTGTAATGAGCACACATGAGACACTGCTGGACTCCAGAGAAGGTGGCATGTAAATCTCCCCAGGGAAGCATGGGAGACATCAAGCTGTCCTTGAACAATGTTTAGAGGTCTGCCATGAAGAAAGGAAGTAAGAACATGCTAAGGAGAGGACAAAAGAGCAGCAAGACAGAGAGAGAAACATCATTATAACACCATGCTATTTAGGAAATGACAGACAAGGTGAGCTGGAGCATAAAACTACAAGATGTGGAGGAGTGTTAAGAGTTAAGGTTGGAAAATTACACTTGACCAGGTCACAAAAGACCTTAAATGTCATACTAAAAACTTGAAGCTTCATCTGATGGGTCACAGAGGGCTAAATATCAAATGATTTAATTTGGGAACTTGGCTAAATAAAAACATTTCAAAATGATTTGTCTAATATAACTTCAGAGGACAGTTTGGAGGCAGGTGAAAGTGAACATAGAGTGAGCAGTAAAGAGGCTCTTGGATTTACAGAGAAAAGAGACGGTGCAGGTACCAGGTAGAATAGAGATTCGTGAATTGCGGAAGGGGAGTTTATTTGAGAGAAAGGTAAGCAGTCAGTAAAATGTGATGTGTTGATGTGGGGAAGTAAAAGTGGAGGCTGCCTCTCAAGTTTCTGACTTGAGCAACTACAAGGATAATGTACCTGAAACAGAAAATATAGTCACATAAAAATACTGGCACAAAATTCTGAATAATGGAAATATATCATGGCAAAATGAAAAGGAAAGGAATGGGAGTTAGGAAAGATATTTCCCAGAGTCCTAGAAAGAAATATACAAGGTGGAAGAGAGGGGGAACTGAAGTCGTTAAAATGGTCACAAAAGAGGCGGCAGCATCCAATCCTACCGCAATCCTCACACCAGCGGAGGGAGGGCACTGGTGTAAAATTGCCATGATTTAGCTGCATCTATAATTTAACTTTGGAAAGAGTGTTGGTATATTTGAACGCAATTGCTCCAGATGTTCTACAAACTCATAACTCTTTAATCACAGCAATAAAACCACTCTGCAAAAATGTAATTCTGGAGAGATGAAAGCTGCCCAGCTTCTGAATTCTTCTTTCACTTTCCTCTCCCAACATATGAAAAGACTAAACTGCAAAGCAACCAAGGCCAGGTCAGCAGCAGGTCACTTACACAGGAGCTGAGCGGGAGCAGGAAAGCAGAGGACAGGCTGTGAATGCACAGAGAACCAAGGAGGGCTCGGGGCGCAAACCTAAGCAGGTGTCATAAATGAGACAAGTAAGATGGTTAAAGACCAGGAGACCACAGGAAAAGTGGCCAGAACAACTAGCAAAGAAACTCAAAATATGCGAGATGATTTTCATAGTAAGGAGAATGTTAGAAGCTCAGAGAAATAGTTCTGAAAGTAGGGAAGGGTGAAAAGTTTCCAGGGAAGCAATCTGGATGGCAGACAGACATGCCCATGTTAGGTAGATACTAGCAATGATCCCTTGCTTTAAGCAGCGATCTTTTATGTTTTCATTGTGTCATGAAAAGAGCCAATTCCCAAGCATGATTGCCTGGGACCTGCAGGCAGAGACATGTAAGTACTTGGCTGGAGGCAGGAACCTAAAGGCCAGAGGTTCTGAAACTTTAGTGCACATCATAATCACCCACAGCCTTGCTAAAATATGATTTCTGGGTCCCACCCTTAGAGCTCCTGATTCGGTAAGTCTGAACTAGACCCTGAGAATACATATTTCTAACAAGTTCCCAGGTGATGTGATGCTGCCAGTCCAGACACCATACTCTGGGAACCACTTTAGTTATCAGTTCTTATCTTTAAATGTACACTAAAATCATAGGATAAGCCTTGTAAACACACTCATGCCTGAGTCCACCCTAGAGATGGAGACTGAGATGGTCTAGGATAGGGCTTGAAATCTGTATTTTTTAAAATTCCCTAGATTGGCTGGGTGCGGTGGCTCACACCTGTAATCCTAGCACTCTGGGAGACTGAGGCGGGAGGATCGCTTGAGCTCAGGAGTTCGAGACCAGCCTGAGAAAAAGTGAAACCCTGTCTCTACAAAAAATAGAAAAATTATCTGGACATGGTGGTACACGCCTGTAGTCCCAGCTACTTGGGAGGCTGAGACAGGGGGGTAATCTGAGCCCAGGAGTTTGAGGTTGTAGTGACAACACTGCACTCTACCCAGGGTGGCAGTGTGAGGCTCTGTCTCAAAAAAAAAGTTCCCTAGGTGATTTAATGTATAGATGAAGTTCAGAATTACTGACCCATGTAGAATTCAAGTTAAATGTTGACAGATATGTTCTTTCTTAGATTCAGCAAGACATCTTTCTGAAGGTGAGCAGCTTCTCTTTTGAAACCTATGGGTTTATATTCTCCAATGGGGTCTAATAGTCATTATTTATCTAAAATACTTTACTAACAGCTCCTGCTAAGTTAGATTCAATCGCGAATGTCCTTTATAAACTTTATTTATGCCAATACATATTTGGGTAACATCATCAATAATTTCTAAACTGTCCTAGAAGGCTTAATTTATTTTGGGGAAACAAAGAAGAAATCTCTAACAAGAGAAGGAAGATTTTGGTTTTCTCCATCCCAGCTGCCAGGACTTAGAAGAAAAACAATTTTCCCAAAACAATGATAAAGCAGCCAAGAGGAGAAAATCTAATAAAGTTGCCAAGGAATGATAGTGCTCTAGGATCAGGTGGGTTGATTCATTTCTGAAATTTTATGAAGAATATCGACCAACTGAAACATTGACAAAGATTTTTAATGCAACTTTAGAGATAAGGAAAATAATCAAGTGCCCTGCAACGTACTAGCCAAGCAGAACACCTGAACGCAGGGATAATGTTTTAGATCTCTTCTGCATTTTTCAGAATTACTAAATAATTGATCAATTAACTATAATTAATGTAGTATAGTTGCCCCTCGATATTCACAGGGGGTTGGTTCCAGGATCTCATGCAGATAACAAAATCTGAGGATGTTCAAGTCCCTGATGTAAAATGTTGTAGTATTTGCCTGTAACCTACACACATCCCCCCATGTACTCTAAATCATCTCTAGATTATTTATAAGACCTAATACAATGTAAATGCTCTGCAAATGGTTGTTATACTGTACTGTTTAGAGAATAATGACAAGAAAAACTCCATAGGTGTTCAGAACAGATGTAATTTTTTTTTCCTGAATATTTTCCATCTGCAGTTGGTTGAATCCATGGATGCAGAACTCACAGATACAGAGGGCTGGCCGTATATTATGCTGGTATACTCTTGGTTTTGTTTAGCCATCTCTCTCCCTTGTGTAGTAAATATGGTTTTAAAAAGATTACATACTGAATTGGTATTTCTACTTGCTTCTTACAATCTTTGAATTGTCCACCTAATATAGGTGGAGGTTACGTTAAGGTAGATAATCAAGAAGTAACACAGAAAGGGTATTTATTCTTTTTACCAGGGCTAATTTTGCCATCAAATAACGGACTGTCCACATCAGAAAAACTTGAAGGCCTCCACGGAAGCTCTGTAAGATTTATGTAACACTCTCCCCCCAGGGCTGGCAGTGCTACATGTATACCTATGACATACTGCCAGATTTTGCTTCCATGCTGGTCCCCCCATGACCTGGTACTTTTGTAACCCAGTATCAAACATACTGCATGGCAAATAATCAGTAAATGCTTTTGTAGTACTAGACTGATGCTATTGTCTGATAGGTCCTACATTATTTTAATTCCTTAGAAAATCATTTTGGCTGTATCTTGTTTCAATCTATGATCCTCAAAAGTGTTTATAACCTTTATTCATTCTTACTATATATATTCACACACATATATAGATCAGATTACTTGAAGCGTGACTCTGCCTGCTGATAGATGGAAAAAAAATCCAGAAATTTTGAAGAATAATGCAGATTTGATTGCAGGATTTTTCCTTAGCATATGACATAGAAAACTTCTACAAACCCTTCTTAGGCACTTCATATGCCCACAATTTTCAACAGAAAGCAACCATTTAAATCTCTCACACTCCCTCCTAGCTCACGATCATGTACTCCCCCAGCACCCATTTCTTCCTTCATCACTTTCAGCAACAGCTTCCTCAAGGGCCTGTCCCACAGTCCCTCCTAAGCAAGGCAGTTCACCTTCAGCCCCCTTGTTACACTTACTCCCTGCCTAGTTTACATAAACACACTCAAGCTTCCTTCACAGACTCCCCAGTGTTTCAAACTTTAACTTCGGGGTCCCTGGCCTGCTCACTGTCACAGTCATGAAGTTCACGAAGTCATTCAACTCAGTGTTTATTTCATATATGGCTGAAACCTCCATGGAACGCCTCTCTCTTCTGAATTTATAGTTCAAAGAATATTAGTATTTTAAAACAACCTCAAAATCACAAGGTTGTCACTGTCAACTGATACATGGGTAAACTGAGACCCTGAGGAGCATATGATGTGCCACAGCCACTGTCAGTGATACCCTGTTGGGAAGAGGAGGAGCTTCCTGCAAATTGACTTAAAATCCACTGTGTGCTTCCTTCTCACCCTGACTTCCTTTGACATCACTGATCCTCACCTCTGAGACACCCCCTGCTGCGCTGGGTGACCCTGCTCAAGCCCACCACAACACCCTCTAACCCCTCACATCATGCTACCCCTCTGGGTTGAATCCTAAGCTGCCCTTTCTTGATAGCCCTACGCCTTTTAATTCACTGACATGCGGATGGTGCCATTTCTGGTGAGTGCCAAGCACTTATTAGGAGATGACATATTTGTAGAGCTCAGACTTTGAACCAAAGCTTTAAATATAACTTCTTCAACAAATAATCATTTAAAGCTTTCAGTTAAAACATGCCTAAGTTAAAACATTCTTATTATGAGTAATAAACTTAAATCATGGAGCTTACACGTTACATTCATTCTTTAAACAAATATTTATTAAGAATGCATATTTGACAAATATTTGTTAAGAAGCTCTATGCTAAATAGGGTGCAAAGAAAGAGAAGGATGGGGACAGGCTGAACTCTTGTACCAAGGGTGGTCCCAAGCAGCATTAATGAGAAAGAAGTAGTCATGTGAAGAGGAGCGGGGAGGAGGGAGGGGGCAAAATTCCAGGAAGACTGAACAAAGTATCTTAGAAAACATTATATCAATTATCATTACATCTTATATGACTGTGATGTGAGCTACTCAACTTCAGTTATAGAATTTCTATAGAATATTTTGACTCACATACATTCAATACATGTATATACAAATTAATCTTAAGAGTATGTCCAATATTAATAAATTGAATTTGAGTTGAATTTGAGTTTCAGTGTAGAATATATGTAGATTGAATAATGGCTAAGCCTTTGGCAAACTGTTTCCTATCCTCAACAAATTAATGCATTACTGTTAGTATGTTCTTTTACTAGACACATCTAGAACTTATGTCCTAAGTCAATTAAACACTCAAATTTATTTTGGGTCAGAAATTATAAGGCAATTCAGAACAAACAAAAGCATTACAAATAACTTATGCAGATAGAAACATGAGAAGAAAAATTTAAGACATTTCACTTATAAAATTTGTCATCTGTGACACAACAATAACAGCAAGGACTTCATAAAGGACACTCCGTATTTAATCAGTTTTTTATATCCATCTTCATTTCACCTTCTGTTAATTTACATGAGCCAAATATCCTCTACCAATGTTTATTTATCTGATGCAGGCATGCTTACATATTCAACTTGCCTTTTTCTTAAACAATTAAATTTGAAAACAAAAACAAAAACTATAGTAGCACTCTAGTATTATATGGGCCAGTTGAATTATCTTGCTCTTGAGTTATGGGTACTACAATGCTGTTTTACCAATATCTATTTAAACAGTCTGAAGTTTCTAATTCCATCAGGTTGCACTGCAAAGAATCCTAACAATCAATGAGGACTTTCTTTCCAGTATATGTTAGGAAGACAATCTAACATCTTTTTACAACTTGCCATTAAAGTCCTTATCTAAACCTTACCAAAGGTTTGCCAGGTTGTTAACCTTGTTCTCTAAATTGTGTCCTTATTGCAGACCTCATCAGTGTCTGTGCTTCTTTGTCTTTGAGGTATCTGCTCATTTATCCTTTCCCACAGGTTACTCCATGGGAAGCAGGCAGTTGAAGTTTCTCTTGCAGGGACAGAGCCTTTCCTGGAAAGAAGAGACTGATTCTCTCCAGGGCAAGCCTATGGTCACACTCTCACAAGGTCCCACAGAGATTCACCTCTGTCATGCAAAATTTCTCTGACAAGTGGGAGGAGGCAGGTGGGAAGAGGAAGGTAAGCCAAAAACAATCTATTTATTCTCTTTGTTCTCTATGTTATCAAAGTAGCCTGCACCCTGGAAGAACCCACTGAAGCAGGCACTAGTAAAAGTCGAGCCAAATCTCAAAAAAGGGAAACATTGAGATTCCTTAATACCACAGACATCATAGAACCAAGTAGCTTCACCTTCAGACAGAAGGATTGTGATTTTAGCAGATGTGATTTCATTTCTATCTCATTCTCCACATGGGCGATGTATGGAAACAGTAGAAAGAATTAAGGAAAAAATAAGGGAAGTGACACTTCAAGAATTTCCAAATAACCACCTCTGGGGCCAGCCAGGCTGTGAAGTGAATAAAACAAGAGGAGAGTATATCTTTCAGGCTATTAGAGACACATTTCTGACAGTTATCAGTTTGGCAGTCCAATAGTTATTTGATTTCCATTTTACTCTACAATTCTTGGATGCCAATCAATTGTCAGACACTTGGTTAGGAACCAGGAGAATACAGAGCCTGATGCTAACAGACCTCAGTTCAGTTATCACCTCCACCCGTGGTAGTTCTGAGGTCTGAGAATATATTCTGTAAAGCATGATTTCACTATCTACATAGGGCAGGCATGAGGATAAAATGAGATTATTTACATAATGTGCTTAGTGCACAGTAAGCACTCAAAACAATAATCATTATTATTTCTGCTAGTGACATTATTACAAAAGTACAAATTTTGTAGGAAATATGCCCTAGGCTACAGTTCATAATCTAGTGGGAGATAAAAAACTAGAAATAAGTAGCTACAATGCAATGTGGTGGATACTATTAATATAATTCAGGAGTGTATAGACTACTGTTAAAGCAGAAAGGACAAAAGAATGACAAAGCAGCAAAAGTAACCTCACACCTCTTGTAAAAAGCCTTTTCAAATCCTAAAACTAGAATATTCTAGTGAAGGTCTGAATTTAAAAAGAAAATAAAGTTCATTTCCTTATATACCAGGAATCTATCAAAGCAGTATGTACACCAATCCCTCCTAATCTGGTTTTATTTTTTTAAATAGCTGTTATTCCTTTCTAACATTCTAAAAGAAGCATATTATGCTTATTGTTCTCCATTTCCTCCCACTGGAATGCAAGCTCCATGGCTCCACAAGGGCATGCCTTTTGTCTTTTGTTGTTGTTCCTGCTCAGGGCTGTATGTTCCTGCTCACCTACAATAGTGCTTGGCCCATAGTAGTTACTCAATAAGTTGTCTTTGGTTGAATGAATAAGTGAATGAATGAATGAATTGATAATGGCCATCAACCAATAGTGACCATCTCCAGAATGTGAAATACATAGAAAAAACAATTTGGCAAATATTACCTAAGTTTAAAAGAATATACTTCTGCCTATAACTCCTAACTTAGTGAAATCTGACTTCTAAATAACCTACATATCTTGGTTCTCAATGCAGAACATAAGGAACTACACTCTCCTTCCTTTATTCAAGTATTCAGATAAAGAGAAGTTTGCATACATGTAGCTATTTAACAATTATTAGTGCCCTGAGTAGACTCTGCTCATGCCCACATCCCCTGCCCCGGTTCTGGTTCTGATCAGGGCAACCCACTCCCGTGCAGTGGGCGCTGCCGGTGCCTCTGCATCGTCCAGCACCAACCACCGTGAGCCTGGGAGCTCCCGTTCTACAGCAGAGAGGATGGTGTGTGTTCCTGGTCACACCTCAGGGTCCTCAATTTATGGTTGTCTAATGAGAGTAATACCATTTGGTGTATAGAACATGGGTCAGAAAGACTCTGCAAACGGTTAAGTTAGAAGCCAGCCACCCATTGTGTAGCACGATTTCCACAGGGAAATGCTGTTCAGTGTCCAAAAATATTCAGCTTATAAATACACCTTTGGAACACAACCTGTTTGTACATTGATATTGCCAATATTTAAATCACATTAAATGTGTGTTTATCAGCTCTCTTTGGAGCAATTCAAGCCACTTTATGTATGCCAACATTTCTAACCAAAAGGGATCCCTGAAGAAATAATGACATGAAAAAAAGGATTTTGTTCTTTTAATTCTATAAGGTTTTAAACCCAAAACACAAATATATGAAATAATGTTACTATAACAGATAAATAAAACTACAAAACCCAGATAATCTAAACTGCCCAGAAATCTTACCCTTAGTGAAAAAGAAATGTAATGTTCCCACTTAATCAATCAATAAAGTGTTCCCATGCTGTTTTGTATGTTTTCAGCGGCCGAGCCCTTTTCCTAAGGAAAGAAACTGAGCGGACTGAACACAAAGGACACGGAGGCAGAAGATGAGCCCCATATGGCAGAGATGGTGAATGCAGTCAGAAGACAGGTGCACCCACCTGCTCGTGTGCAGCTACCTGAGAGCCCACTATTCCCCCATCACCGTTCAGGAGCCACTCCTCTGTAAGGATCAAGGCATGATTGCCTCTTTCCATATTTTTCCACGTCCCATCTCACCTTAAGAAATATGTATTCTGAGCAGAGCAACTTAAAAGTTACATTTTGAAGGATGCTGTAGATGCACTGAATTGTTTCATGAGACTGTCTTCTCACCAACACAATTAATTCTTCCTTGGGGAGAAATCCGTGACTTTGGTTTGTTCTGTAATCTCCTCATGGCATATAGTACCATATCAGACAAGGCTGGCCCGTGGGGACCGTGACCTGTATTCACTAGAGATGCAACACAAAGAGCCCATAGGCAATACTGAAAGCTGTATCCTGCATGAGTACGAAGACCAGGGTGCTCAGGAAATAATAGCTATTATTAAACTTGTTCAGCGAATTGCCATCACTGCCATCAGATAATAAAGGAACATGAAATTTAGTTTTCAGCCAGTAAAGAAAAATATTTCATGACTAGAGAAGTAATTTTTAAATTCTTTTACTTGGTACTACTTTGATGTAAAAAGATGTCTGGTAGGTTGTTTCTTATAGGTAAAATATATGGCATTGTTAATAACAGCATTTATTAATTGCTCACCATGAATCCAGCTTTGAACTAGATGCTTTACATAGGCTGGCTCATTTAATCCTTTCAAAAACTTTGATATATAAGTTTAATTGTCCTCATTTTTCAGATGAGAAAACTGGACTCAGTAAAATTAACGTTCCCAAGTCAACTAGCTGGTTAGATGAATCAGGACAGTAGAATCAGGACTGGTGGGGAGATAAGAATTCCCATCTGGAACACAGAAAAACCTGCTAGTATCAAGACTCTCCTGACCATCATCCAGCAGATAATTCCCTAATCAACTGCTCGAATTTTATCATTTCATAAATTCAGTTTTAATATTTTCTAAGTGGTTTATGAGATATGTCCAATGTCATCTCAAAAATCAATACAACCAAAATACAGCTCAATTACTACAAATCAGCTTCGTATCTCAAACCCTTACGTGTTCCAGTAATGTCACTATTCCCAATATCCTCACATTCCAAATCTCCATTCAGCCTATGCCATCTCTAATAACTAATTACCAGTCATCAAGAAAGCAGCTGCTACCCATTGAAAAACCACTCATGGGCTCAGGCCGATGAGAGATGCAAAAACACATAAGCTAATTCATCACTTACAGGAGCTTAAAATCTCAGAGTATCCACATAAAATGTTTAAAATGTAAATCATAAAGTAAATGATCCAGATTAAATGCAACTGGAATTCAAAGGAGAGTTCATCCTCACCTGAGTAGTCATAAAATGTATCATGTGAGAGGTGAGATTTGGCTGGGCCTTGAAGGATAGAGGGGCCTTTAAAACAATTATTTCAGAAGAAATCCTTGCTTGTGGTCAATCAAACTCAGTAGAAGGACATTAAAGTAAAGAAAACCCCTGACCCCCCACCTCCCCGCCCCCGGCCTAGACTCTAGGAGAATCCATTGTTAACAATTTATCAGGTAGACAGAGCTTGAACACCTGGCGAGAAAAGAAAGAAAGAGGAAGAAAGTGGCTGGAACAGCACAGTCCCGACAAGCATAGCGGTCTGGGGCAGGCAGGGGAGTAAAAGTGAATGTGATTGCTGCCCTCATGGGGTCTCTAGGGCAAAGTCTGAGGAGTCTCAAGAGGACTTTAACAGCTCTTTAGAAGAGTAAATTTTGATGCAAATTTACTCAGAAAAAGGAGACCCCGGAGGCAAGAAGTCCCATTGGAGACTTCTGAGTATTCCAGGCATAAAATGATAAAGTGTTGAAGTTGAGCAGCAGCAGCAGAATTCATGGAGTACAACCACCTCCAACTCTAACTTACAGAGGAAGAAATTACGACCTAGAAGGGATGTGTATTTTGGCCAAATTTGGAATATAATTAAAGCTTTATAAAATAACCATGGATACAAAAGGCTTGAATAACTAAATATTACTTGAAAAAGATTTTTTTTTATTTCAGCTTATTATGGGGGTACAAAAGTTCTGGTTATATATATTGCCCGTACCCCCCCATCCCCCCCCGAGTCTGAGCTTCAAGCGTGTCCATTCCTGAGACAGTGCACATCGCACTCATCATGAAGATTTCTTAAACAAAATATCCATACTCTAAAAAGAGAAGTATCAAAAATGTTTCTATTTTAAAATTTAAACATAATCTTTTCACCCCCAAACATTACAAAAATGAAAACACAAGCCACCATTTGGGTGAAGATCATTGAAATGTATATTACAGAAAAAACTCTAATATCCAGACTATATAAATAACTCTTAAAAATGAGTTTTAAAAAAAGCAGTGGGAGAGTGGGAAATGTGTGTGAATGTGCAATCTACAGAAACTAGAATGTTAATGAAGAGACAAAAAAATGATCAACACTACTAGCAGCCAGGGAACAACAAATTAAAACCACAATAAGATATCATCTCATAACCATAAGATTGACAAAAAATAAAATATATCACCAGTGTCAACAAGGATGTAGAGCTCTTAGAAGTTGCCGGTGGGAATATAAATATGTACAACCATTTTTGGTAATTTTCTTTTCTGCTAAGTGTGAATGTACAAATACCATTCTCCTAGAATTACACTCCTAAGGAAATACTCTAAGGAAAGTCTCTTTTTTTGGCACAAGGAGATATATTAATACATATGAATGTTCACAGTAGCCTTATTTGGAAACAGCTTAAATGTGCATCAACAGAAGATTGATAGATTAATCATGATATAGTTATACAATGGAATACCATATATCAGTAAAAATGAATAAATAGAATCTATACATCAACAAAATATTGAACAATTAAAGTAAGATAACAAAGAATACGAAGAGCATTGGTACTATTTATAAATAGTCTAAAAAAATCAGATGATATTGTTTAGGTATGCATACATAGCAAAGAATAAGGAAATGCATGGGAATGATGAACACAAAGTCAGTGTGCAGAGTACCTCTAAGGGAAGATATGCTTGGAGAAAGTACACTTAAGTATCAACAGTATGTACAGTGATTTATTTCATCATCTGAATGGTGCATACAGAGGTGTTAATTATAACATTATTTAATTTTTGGGTGTCACTGATATATTTCACAATAACTTTAATTAATAATAAAGAATTGAAAAGTGTGTGACACATGTACAGAGTAAAAGAGAATCAAATATTACTTAAAAATTTTTCAAAATGCTTTCCCTATTTCTACTTTCTTGGACGTGGTTCTTAATAATTTATGCCTCAGTTAGTGCCACAGCCTTCTAATGCTTCTCTCTGTCCCAATCTGATATTGGACTCATCTATCTGTAATACTTCTATTGGTCCGAGAGAACACTTCTTCATGTCACTGCCTATGCAAAATTTTCGAGTGGCTTCTATCAACGCTCAACACTCTTCTCCAGCCATTAAAACCCTCTCCATCAAATTCATCTCCAAGTCTAATTAAAATGCATTGAAGGAGCTGGAGCAGAGGACCATCTCCCAGAGCAGGAACAGGCCAGGTTCATTTGCATCTCCATGTCTTTGCAAATATTTTCTTTATCTGAAAGTCATTCCCCCTCCTCCAATGTAATTCTTATCAATCCATGAAGATCCAGTTTCAGATCTTCCTCTTTAGGAAGCATTCTGCAATGACCCCATTCTTTTGTGAGCCTCCACACCTCCAGAATAAGTATAACTGGACACTTAGTTTTATTCCATAACATGTTATGACTAATTATTTCCTACATCTTAATTGTATCCTTTTGATTACATTTTAAGCTGCCCAAGGACATGAACTATGTCTCGCACTTCTGTATTCTGGACGGTAATGAGTATCCAAGAGATGTTACAAGTATTTTTTGTTTGTCCACACTTGGAAAAGTTATATACATGCCAAATATCTATCATCTAGATTCCTTGCGATTCTTATCATCAAAGCAGAATATGTTAAATTATCCATAAAAAACATGGAAATCTAGAAAAATTATTACACACCATAGTTTATAAAAACATGGGCCATGTGCACATTGAGTCTCACCTTCCCTCACACAAACCATTCAAGGCTGAGCAGTCTCTAGCATTCATTTACATCAGGGTGCCAAGTGGCAGGTTAGCATATCACCAAAGCGGGCCTACCTCACACCACCATTCATATATCTCAGAAGCATAGAGTAGAAGAGAATATACTACATGCTTGGCCAGAAACTAGTATAAAAAATTCATGAAAATACCTAGAAGGTTGTGTCTCCAAATCAGTGAAAATGTTAGATTTCAACATCCCCTATGAATGAGGTCACCCCACAGGGGTTCCAGCTAAGTACCTATATAGCAATCAGCCTTAAGCATGACAGTCAGTTGCAGCATTTTCTCTCCCTCCCATGACCTGTGTGCCTCATCCCTGTGATCTGATTCATTCTTTCAGTCCTCAGTGAACTTTGGTTTCCTTCCGTATGCAAACCCTATAGGAGCAACTGTCTCTGTTATCCCTTGATCTTCTGGTCTCCTAGAGGGAGACAGGCACATAAAATGAAATACAGAACTAGAATACAAATATCTCTCAGATTCAGTGAGGGCATAGAAAGCAGTGCTCAATTTATAATGTGAAGGGTAGGAAAATTTATGTTAATCTACTTAGATGAGGTGAGGTGATTAATCTATTAATATGTTTATGTTGAGTAAGGAGGAGGAGAAAAAGGAGGAAACAGGAGGCTTTTTTTGAAAAAAAAAAAAAAAAAACAACAATCCTTATTTCATTTCAGAACAGTCTCTTTGTTCACCAGCAGACTGCACATTTCCTAGTTGGGAAATGTAGCACAACCTAATCCATCACATTTTGGCCATTCTGGGATCAGCCCTGTGTTTATCAGGCATTATCAAATTAAGCTTACGACCAAAGAACACAGAGCTTGAGATTGCAAGGAGAGTCACGCAGAAGCCACATCACACTACCCTCAGCGTTATGGCCCTTACACAGTCGGAATACAAATCTGCATTCATTCACTGGCTTATTCATTCAATCACCCAACCGATGTTTACTGACCACTTATTTACTGACCACAGACGCTGTGCTAGGCGTCAGTGATATTTGGTGAACATGCTATATTTAGTTCTTGCTCTCATGGAATGCACAGTTCAGTGGGGAAGGCAATCAACTGGACACTCACAAGTCAACACGTCATTATTTACTGTAAAAGGACCATGAAAAAAGTATAAAGTGCTAAAATGGCATTCACCTGGAGAGCTTCACTGACTTTTCAGCTGAGGTCTGAAAAACAGGAAACAATATGAGAAACAGCGTTCCAGGGAAAAAGAGAAAGACTTCTTATCCTGCTTCACAGAAGCTATAGGATAGAGTGTGTCTTACCTGAATTGTCTAGGCAAGGGTTCACAGGATAAACTTCCAGGGCTGTTACCACTTAAGGATTCCCCTGCTGCCCCTCCCAAACTCTAAATGGAAAGCACATCCTTGTTTGAAAGAATGAAAAGATGACTTTGCCTTCTGGGTTAATGTCTACAGGAAAACAGCTTTGAAGGGAGTGAGGATGCCTTGCCTTTTTGCTGGCATAGTATGATAAATCACATCAAAGAAAAGTTGTTTGCAAAGTCTGAGACAAGATCAAAATGCCATTTTCCTCTGAAACGGCAGCATGTGTTTTATAAAGAAATCTCAGTGATATCTAGCAGGGAAATTTCTAGTCCAGAAATAGATTGCACACTGAGTTTCCACTGAAACTGAATCCAAGAAAGAAAGGGTCTCCAGGGAAAGGGTATAATCAGAAGGTTAGAGTGAGGGTTAATGCCAGTCCTCCTATGATATCCTCATAAACATTCTCCAGTAGTAGAATTAAAGGCAAGTTACTCTAGCAGATGCTTTCAAATTAGCCAAAACCATGTCACCGGAGTAAAGCAGCAGAGCTGGAAATGTGCCCAGAGAGACCTTCCCACAAACTGCCTCAGGGAGCCATTTAAATGTCTCGGAACCCTCCTGGTGCAGGGATTCAGATTCCAGCAAGGCTAGGGAGGTAGCAAGCCATAGCACAAAACTTCCTCTTCTAATTGCTTATCCATAGCTTCAACAAGACCATCACTCTGCTGAATACTAAGAAAACCTAGCAAGATTGGGCAGCTCCAAATCACACACTTCATGGCTTGCTTTTGTGTTGGTGCTTACAAACTTGACAAGAATACATTGAGAGAAGATCAAGAAATTATCCATGACAACAGATGACCAAACCATGGTAAGTGAATATGAAAATGAACAGTTTAGTTTCTGGAAGATCCTAGGAAGAGGGAGGAGGATGGGTTTGCATCTTCATAATATATTCAGAGTATTGATATCTAGTTCACAAATTGATATCGAATGGGACAATCCTACCCAGCTATGCTGGTTCTCACCTACCTAAGAAAATGTCCAAGAATCTGAGCAAAAGATCTGTGGATATAGACCCAGAGGGCTTCCTGTGCATAAGCTGGTTTTCCTAAGGGGGATATCACTTGTCACTGGTATTCATTACTCCCACAGGAAGGAGAAAACAATAAACATCAACCAGGAAAAATCTTAAGTCAATAAAGGATAAAACATCTCACTCATACAACAGTCATCTGGCCCCTACCATTTACTAGAATGAAGGATGCAAAATTGTGGGGTCAACACATCTCCTATGCAATATCAACCTGTAGGCAATCAGACTAAGGAACAGCAGACCCCAAAGGGAAGTCATTCAGTTTTTTAACTGTTTTATATTCACACCCCATTTTTCTTGTTCTCAACCACATGTTTTGCTCTGCAGGTTTGCATATTGCAGAGTTACAAAGAATGAAGTAGCAAACAACAGTACACAGTATTATTGTACAAGCCAAATAGATATGCGTTAGAAGAAAAGAAACTGGTACCTGGTATCTCATACAATCAGTTGTCTGTGGGTGTCTTATAAATTACAGTGAATATCAGAAGACTGTTTCTAAATCCTTCTTCATGGTAGAGGAATATTTTAGACATTCCTAGGAATTGGCAATTCTTGGTAGACCACACATCCAGAGAAAGTCACCGTAATCAGGCAGTAACAGGAATCAGGCTACAAATTCTCCATGATAAAAAAGGAAGAACATCTTTGGGGGGACACTGTGATTATTCCACCTCTTTGAAAATGGAGAACCCCAAGGACCTATGATCTTAGGAAATAAAAGAGGCAGCTCAAGACCTGGGGTGCTTTTGAATCTCCAAGTGTCTCAGTAACACAAAGATTTTCTAGAATGCTAGCAAAGGATCTCCTTGGGATAATGTTTCTTTACAATAAAAAATGTGCAAAAACAGTCGAACATACCATAGACATAAGGCATAGATTATAAGTAGGAGGAGTGGGGAATCAGGGAAAAGTGTTTAGGTTTTTCAAGTGTCTTTTTAGCCTTCCTATTTTAATGGTGTTTCTTTAGCAGGGGAAAAATAATTATCAAAGAAAAAAGAAACAAAAGAAGTTACAACTATATTTTTCCTTAAATTAAGAAAAGAGAGACACGTGTGGTTTCTATAAAGATGAAATCTTCACAAAGGTCTTTTAACTGGATGCTTCCTAAGATTAAACCAATTCCCCCTCCTCTGATGACGGGTGGTACAATTTGTTGGAATGATCATGACGGTAACATAATGTGAATTTGAGTTGATCATAGAAATTTCACTATAGAAATACACATTAGATAGTAGTTTCCTATTCTTTCTGAATTTGAAATATTCAAAATCAAAATCAAAACACTGAATTCTTTGTTTCCGAATGAGTTGCTATTCAAAGAATACGGTGCTTGTCTCAGTTAAGTTGTAGCTGAAACTATTACTCTGCTACATAGCTCTAAAATGAGTAGTTTGTAAAACAAGTTCCTCTCTTCCCAGTTTTAATTTTATATTTTAAAAATATCAACCTAGATGGGTATATGAAACAAAAGCATACATATCTAATAGAGTTAACTCAAAGTATATGGAATTTCTATATCCAAATTTGATTCAATACGGCACTTAACCTTAGAAGGATTTTAGAAAGTAGAACACCACAGTTAGTTTTAGGCTATTTTTTTATATGGGCTACATAATATTTTGGGAGGAAGGTCTTGTTTCCATTGGCTTTCAATAATCACTAATATGCTTTATCAAGTTTTTAGTCCTAGCAGAACAGAGTTTACACTGAAGGAGAAATTAAACATGCTAAACCATGAAAAATCCCCATAGGGAAAATTCATGTACGTATTATTCCCCAAAGGCACACTTGCTTCCATGTGATCGAAAGAGCTTTATCAGAAAATTACTTTGCAATTTTTTAAAGAATGTTAATCAGTTCATTTTGCCAATATTTATACTGCCTGTAATTTTTAAGATAAAGTATTTTATTTGCAAATTAATTTTAGAATAAAAATATAGAGAAATAGATGTATTTTGTAATCTTACATTTGTAAGCATATTCTTCGTTTCTCATACAAAGTAACATCTCTTAAAGTTAGTTTTTAAAAAAAAAACAGTCACAAAATTTTAGATCTGGAACTAGGATTATTTCAAGGCAGTGAGTTCACTTCAGCAACTTTGAACTACTAAATCCAAAGGAAATTAACAACAGGGCTATTGACACCGTATTTCTATGAACTTTGTCTTTCATGCCAGAGTATGAATTTTCTGAACCAAGCGTAGCTTTTACAACCTAAACTTTTTAATTCCATAAATTTTACGTAGATTAATTCAAAATTTCTTTATGACTTTGAATTTCCCTTTGGAAAACTTTATGCTTTTGGCATTAGATAAATTAGGATACTTGTAACATTTCTTGCCTCCATGTCATTTCCCATCAAGTTGCAATAAAAAGTATTGCTGGGTGCACAAAATGACCCAGGCCAATAGAAGTCGCTTCCCGAACTGAAATTGTGCTATAAATACCAGTCAAAAGGCTGTTCCTTTTGGAACAGCTCCTTCATGGCAAAAATAAATAAATAAATAAATAATTTGCAGGATATGTGCCTTCGTTTCTAAAATCGCTTTCCGAGTTCTGAGCATTCCTCACCCCTGTAGCTACACCTTGGTCGATCTACCACCACTTTCTACGAAGCCATTCATTAAGACCACAAAAGCTGAAGATCTGTCTTGAATTGTTACTTTTATTATACGTCTTTGCTTGTTGCGATTCCATAACTTCGCGTGCTATGGCGGGAGGCGGGGAGCATTCACCTCCCACAACCCGCAGCCAGTCTCACTGTGTCAGGAGTATGGAGTGGAGAGTCTCGCCTGGATCCATAAAAGACTTATCTCACCCACCAGCGTCCCTGTCCTCGCCGTCCTGCCACTTCCGACCCCCTCCCCTCCGCACACCCTCCTATTCTCAGGCAGAAAATTCCGCAGCGCTACTGGCCGGGCGGGAGGCGAGTCCTGCAGCCGGGGGCGAGAGCGGCGCTCGGACACAGGCACCCAGTGTCTCCGCGCCGGCACCCGAGCCGCGGGCCGCCCCTTCCCACGGCCCCCCGGGGCCACCCGGCGAGGCGGGGACAGCTCGCCTTCCGCGAAGAGCACAGCAGCCGGAGTCCTGAATGCAGGGTCTTCATCGCTGCGGGGCCTTCCGCAGGTCCCTCCCGCAGCTGCAGCCACCCCTCAATGAAAGTGCAATTTGTTATCTCTCCCAGCTCCGAGGAGAGGTCTCGGTTTGGTCTCGGTTCCAGCCCGGCTCATTCAGTTCGCTGAATACCAGGTCTCATCGCCTGCCACGGGATTCGCCAGGAATTGGCCTAGGCCGCGGGCAGGGGGCGACTCTCCAGTGACCTCCTACTTGGACCCAATTCTCTCATATTCTTTCTCTCTGTGTGTCGCGCTCTCTCTGCCTCTCTCTCCCCCTCTGTCTCTCTTTGTGTCTCTGTTCTCTGGCTGTCTCTCTTACACACACAGGACACACACACACACATACACGGGGGAGGTGGTCCCTTTCTACAACCTATGCCAAAATGTCACCCAAAAAGCAAGTGCAACAACTTGCTTTGCAAAGGACCCAGGAGCCTGTCGACAACCTCCTGCAGTGAGCAGCCCCCTCCTGCCTCCCCTATAATGTGCAGCAGGGGCAGGGGTGGGGGGTAGGAAACTGGTTGGTGAAGAAGACCGGGACTGGAAACCAGTGTTCTCCTCCCCTCCCCCTTCCGAGACCCTGTCGCAATTAGAAATTCGTCCCCTCCCCAGGTCCCGTGGGGGAGCCGCGAGGACCGCCCGGTCGGAGAGGGAACGCCTGCCCCTAGGGTCCCCGGGTCGCCCAGGGGGCCCCAGCGTGCGCCCCGCGCGGCTGAAGGGGAAGGGGGAGCCGGCGCGCGAGCAGGCGGCCCGGGGAGCCCAGCCCGCAGCCCTGCCGCGGGCAAGGAAGCGGCGACCGCGCGGCGGGCGGCGGGCAGGAGCCACCCCGCGCGCCGCGACCGCCGCCGCCGCTGCCGCCGCCGCGCACGCCCCAGCCCCGCGGCGCAGCCCGGCGTTACCTTGCCGCTGCCCGCAGTCCGGTCCTGGCTTGCTGCGTGCGTCCGTCGGTCTCAGAGCCTCGAAGGGAGCGTACGAGGGGTGTCCCGCGGCTGGGACCGGCCCTCAGCGAGGTGATGCGAAGGACTCGAGAGAGGAGCCGAGGCGGCGGCGGCCGCTGGCGCCGAGGATGCTGCCGAGTCCCCGGGGCCGAAGGTGTCGGCGAGGCCGTGTCCTCGGGATTGCGGCGCCCGGAGCGCAGCGCTCGCCTCTGGCGCGGAGGCTGAGCGCCGGGACGCGGCGGGCTGGGGCGGCGAGGCTGGGCTGGTCACCCGCCCCTGGGTGCATGTTAATACGGTGGGGAGGAGGAGTCCCGCGCTTCCTCCGCCCAACCACCGGAGCCGGCGGGCGGGCGGCGGCCGCGGCCCGGAGCCAGCGCTCCCACCCGCCCCAGCTACTACGGCGCGGCCGCCGGCTCCGGCCCCAGCCCAGGCACGTGCGCCGAGGCCGCGGGGAGGCGCCGGCGTCCCCCGGAGCGTGCTCGGGGCCTGCGGGTGCCGCCCGCTCAGCCTTCGGGCTGGAAGTGCGCGCGAGCCAGACGGAGGAGAAAGCCCAGCATCCCGGTGCTGGAGCGGAGGGGCGGCCACCCGCCAGTGGGCGTGACCCATCGGTTCACTTGCGCAGCATCTTTGGAGAATTGAGCCTTCCCCCTCCCCTCTTGCCAGCCGCCGTTCCTAACCTGGTCATTTTAAGGGAGAAAGCGGCGAACTCAGAACACTTTCTATCACAGGAGATCAAGTTGGCTGGCAGAGGGTTTGCCGATCTCGGGGTCCCTAGTAGAATTTTGGAAAAAGTCATAGCCAGGAAGGAGATGGGACAGTAGAAAGTCTCAGACTCACAGGCACCAATGTTCAAAGCCAGCGCCATTACTTTCAAACAGTTATTTCTTCCCCAGAGCCTCAGTTTCCTCTTGTCTGCAAGGAGAACTGTCGGGAAGTTGTGTGGATCCGATTACACAGTATATATTCTACCAGTTCATCTTGGCATTGGCCAAAAGGTAATTAGGAAAACGAACCGAATCTCTTCTCCTGTCCTCTGACCTCGGGCAGCTCCCCGACATCCACCCCAGGTGCACTTGGAAGCCTGGCCCCTTCGCGTAGGCCAAGCACCACGTTTCTATGCACTCTGAAAACAGAAAGAATCCAACTTGCTTCAAAGTAGGAATAGAGATAGTGGTGTGAAGAGGTGAATTGAGATTTGGGTCAAAGAGAACAAAAGCTAATCAGTTAAGTATTTATTGAGCTAACTAAGTACTAATGTTAAAATGGTTAAAAATAATCGTGGTTAATCACCGTTTCATTGTTTCCCTCTACTCAAAAAAGAAATGGCATCTTCATGAAGAATGCCCTTTGTTCTACAGCTCCCAGAGAGAACATTGTGCCAAAAAGTATATAATCTTCTTTATGTAATCGTACCCATAAGTTATAGCATAAGATTTAGCATCTGTTTTGTATGATATCTAATTATAAATATTAATAGAATATCCTTTTTAAAGAAAACACTTCTAAAAATGCAGGGAAGTGAAAAACAGTTTTCATAAAAATATGACTCAGATAAATAATCTCTTTTCCACAATTTCACTGAGTGATTTTCCATTAAAGAGAAAAAATCTAGAAATCACTAAATGGAGGTAAATTCTCAGCATTGTAGTACCTTGGTCACCAATGATTTAGCAATGTTCTAAAATATATCCCCAGACAATTCAAGAATGACTATATGGGGTCACTTATGCTTCAAAGTCGACTCTATGAGAAAGCAAAATAGTGACAAGTGAAAGTAGCTTTCATAATTTGGAAAAGACAGCTACTTTGCCTTTCTAGATTTGTAAACATTCTTAATGCATAGGTTTTCTTTTTTAAATTTTTAATGTATGTAGTTGTACATATTTGGGGGAACATTGATATTTTGGTACATGTATACAGTATGTGATGATCAAGTCAGGGTAATAGGGATACCCATCACCTCAAATGTTTATCTTTTCTTTGTATTGGGAATGTTGCAATTCTTCTCCTCCAATTATTGTGAAACATACAGTGAATTATTGTTAACTATAGTTTCCCTTCTGTACTAGCAAATGCAAGAACTTATCCCTTCTACCTAAATGTGTTTAATCCATACATTTTCTAATGGCATCACATATATAAGAAGGGCAATATAATTGTCAGGCCCTAACTCAAATTAGATGACTATAGTAAATAAAATTATTAATTTGAAGTGAAAAATCAATTTTCTTACAAAATTCTTATGGTAGATTTCATCCAGCAACAATAGTATCAATACACTGCTACTATTTTTAGGGTTTTCTGACTGTAAGCGACAGAAACCGAATTTGGCTAACTTAAAGTAATTTATTGGAAAGATATTGAAAGCTTCCAGAATTAACGAAAGGGCTGGAAAGCAGTCTTGGAAACAGGCATGATGTGGGGCAATGCTGGTGGTCTGGGATGGAGGGAAGAGAAGCAGTTTGGTTTGGTACTGCATGTCAACATGAGTAAATGCCAATTTTTTCTAACTTCCCATTACTGGACCAAGATTCACAATCACAGGGTTGGGCATTCCAAGCTCCAAAGAGACACTAACTCCATGCCAGTACCAGGATGGGGAGAGGAAACATTCGATTTCTTAACTTTCAGAATGGAAGGCAGGTGCCTGGATTTATGACTTTTCTAAAAGTACATATGATTAGAGATAGGTAATTCCTCAAAATAAGATCAGGGAGTGATTAAGAAGGGTGATTTAATGCTGAGATTTTTACAAGTGATAAATGTCTATTACATTGACTGGCTATGAAATTTACATTGTAATTCTCATTTACTTGGAAACAAACAGTGATATTGTATAAGGAAAACAGATAACATCTCTTTTTTTGTTGTTATTCTTATGCTTGTTTTTAGTTCAGGAATTTTTAAATGTTATTTAAATATTGTGTGGCTGGTTACCTTATTTACACAAGCATAGTGCCTGTAAGCACTTCTACAAGCCAGAGCTAGTCAGCTGTACTCATTTGTACAGTCACAGTGTGGTAGCTGAGTAATCGCTATGGAAGGATGTCCAAGTTCTAATCCTTGGAACCTGTGAATGGTACCTTACATGTCAAGAGGAACTTTGGAGATGTGATTAAGGATCTTGAGATGGGAAGCTTATCCTGGGTTACTGGGTTACCCCAGTTGGCCCAATTATAAATACAAATGTCCTTGTAAGAGGGAGGAAAGAAAGTCAAAGGTAGAAGAAGAAGATGGGAATGATGGAAGCAGAGGTTGGAGTGATGCACTTTGAAGATGGGGGATGTTGGCCATGAGCAAAGGAATATAGGTGGCCTGTGGAAGCCAGAAAAGGTAAGAAAAGGATTTTCCCTCAGATCCTCCAAAAGGAATGCTGGTCTGCTAGCATCTTAATTTTATCCCAGTTAAACTGATTTCAGACTTCTGATATCAGAGCTGTAAGATAATAAAATCCTCTTGCTTTAAGCCACCATCTTTGTGGTAATTTGTCACAGCAGCCATAGGAAACTAAAATAGACAGCTTACCTGACCCTTAGGAGCACTCTCCCAAAAGCACACTATTGGTAGCAGGTGGTGTGACAGTCCCCACTGTAGAAGAAGCACAGAAAAGCGTATCTAATTCTGGAGAAAGTAACTAAAAACTGGCTAAGTCAGCAAATATATTAGTGAGAATGGGAAATTGAAAACCATGGACAGACAGGGTTCCTATCCAGGAGTTTCCAATTCTCTGGATAAATCACAATGATGGCATTCCTTCTAGACCCCAGCGTGGTCAAACAGGTAAAATCCCATTAAAATGAAGCCCAGTTATGAAAGAAGAAAGAACTCAAAGGGCAATCTGAATGGTAAATGTGAAAAGAGTACAAGTTTATTCTGCATTAATAGACCATTCTCATCCATTCTCATGGTTTTTAGTTACAATGAAATGGCAATGATTTTCAGATCTATATCTTCAGCTTTTACCTCCCAGCTAGTTTTAAGATTTTCGAATCCAAAGACCCAATAGACAAATCCTCTTGAAAGTTCCATAGACACCTCACACTTAATAGGTCCAAATTTGACTCATCACTTCTTTCTTTCCCTTCCATTCAAGTTTATCGCATTTCCTGTTGTACTATATGGATTCATGGCACTGTCATCCACTAAGTCAGTGACACCAGAAAACTGTGAATTATCTTAGATTCCTACACTCACCAATAAACTCCAATCCATCACCAAATGCTACTGACCTCTCCCATCATCTGAATAGACCTCAAATCCTTCCTCTATTTCCCTTTCTGTTATGTGGCATATCAGGCCATCATCATCTCACCTCCAGGTTATTATAATATCTTCCTACCTCATCCCTTTTCCCTAGTTTTGCCTTCTCTTCATTGCAACAGGAGTGGTTTTCTAAAAATGCAGCTCTGACCGTGTCACTCCAATGCTTTAAAGTCTTTAATAACTATCATTATTGACAGTATAAAGTTTAGCTCCTATAATGATATATAATGTAAGGCTTTCCATCAACCTGCCTTTACCTTCTTCAGCCTTTGCTCTCATGAATTGTACATTATGCTTCAGTAAGTCAAACTGCTGTTTATAAAGCCATTCATGTAACATACTCTGCAAGACATCTGTAACTTTCTCAGACATGCTGTCCATCTTGAATGCCCTTTCTCTGCTTTTTCTAGTATTTATTAATATTTCTAATATTTATTAATCCTTCAAGGCTGGCTTCAGTATACCTCTTGCTTAAATCACTAGGTTGCATTGTGTTGCCACTGCTCACTGCACCTTCCTTCCACTATCTTAGTTCCTACCACATCATGTTAAAATGTTCAGGTTGTCTAGGGTATGTTTTTGAGACTTCATCCCTATTTGGATCCTGAATAACTAGCATAGTAATTGCCTCTCAATAGATAATCAATATATATATTTGTGGAACTCAATTGACCTGAACCACTTTGAGAATATTTTATGATGTCAGTATGTATCTATCATTTTATAGAAGACTATTAAATGTGATATATTATAACCTGTAGCCAAATTTTAAAACCCATCCTTCATCAGATTTAATAAATAGGGGGTTTTATTTTTCATGCCAAACAAAAAAAAAAATTGAAGACGGACATTTGAAGACACCCTGTCTAGTGAAAGGAAATGATTTTGTTAGCCTCAAGTGCTTTCCAATGAACATTTTTGCTTTATGTATTTTATTAAAGATGTAAATGTTGGAATATAATGGATTTAGCTTCTGTTCCAAACCTCCTATGCGCTGTCATTCTTTTTTAAATTAATTATTTTAATTGGCCAGTGGGTATTGCAAGATTCCTCGGGGTCCTGATGGCAGGCTCTTTCTCTGCAAAGATCTCATTCTTGCCAATGGCCTCACTGCCATGGTGGGGGCATGATCATTGCAGAGTAGGAAAGGTAGTAGGAAAGCTTGGGGGCAGAGAACTAGAAGGAAACCAGGACAGAGTGAAGTCATGAAAGTTACTAGTGGAATTTTTGAAAGATTAGTTATCAACAGCCTAAAATTGTATGTAGAGATCAAGAAAATAGGAACTACAAAGGTTTTTTTTTTTTTTTTTGGTTGGGAAAATTAGATTTCCTTTATCAGAACAAAGCCAGATTACAATGTGCAAGGCTCAAGCCGGATTGCAATGGGTGGAAGAGAAGACGAGGGGGAGAGATGAGACAGGAGAGGAGACAGTGTACGTAGATTAATCTGTCAACCAGGTCTGGTGTTCTATTGCACAGTAGGTGACTGTGGTTAGCAAAATTGTATGACTTAGCAAGTTTTGAGTTACTTTCTCCAGAAAGTAGGTTTAAAGGGAAAATATCTTCCTTTTTTGGTGAAAGAATGTGTACTTCATCAAAAATCAGCAGTGAATTTCCAGTGATTGCATGAATAGCTGGAATAGTTATGCACAAAGAATTCTGTGAATAAGCCACACTCTCCTAAGAATCAGATTCTTCAGATACAAATTTGTGAGAAGGTATTAGATATAATTTATTTAATATTCAGAAGTATATCTCCCAGACATTTATTATTAATATTGATAGGCCCATACTAAGACATTTTGAGATACACTTAAAATAAGGTGAGCATATATTCATGTCTGGGACACTAGGAAGACTGGAGTAGATTTCCTAGGGTTATTTAACACGTTCTATTTCTAATATTCATTCTTTCAAAAAGAATACTAAGGGCAGCCATGGTCACTCATGCGTGTAATCCTAGCACTTTAAGAGGCTGAGGCAGGAGGATCTCTTGAGGTTGGGAGTTCGAAACCAGCCTGAGCAACATAGTGAGATGCTGTCTTTACAAAAAATGGAAAATTTAGCTGAGCATGGTAGCATGTGCCTGTAGTCCCAGCTACTCAGGAGGCTGAGGCAGGAGGATCACGTTGGCCAAAGAGTATGAGGTTGCAGTGAGCTGTGATTATGCCACTGCACCCCAGACTGGGTGACAGGGTGAGACACTACCTCAAAAAAAAAAAAAAAGAATACTAATCATAGTCTGTTTTTATTCTATTTGATACCAAAAGACTTGCAGGAGAAAAATAAGATAAATCTTCTGTCCCTAAGAATTCTCCAGTCTAAAGCAGAAATTACTGAAATAATATTGACATAATGCATAGTTCAATGCTTGTTGGAAAGTTGGCATTCAAGACATGGTAACATTTGTATACCATGTAGTAGTATTCAGCCGTAACAAAAAAAATGGTGAACTACCTATTGTGTTATCCTGGATAGAGGGAACCCATTCTTCTAAATCACAAGAATGGAAAAACAAACACCATATGTACTCACTAATAAATTGGTACTAATCGATCAACACTTATGCACACATATGGGAAGTAACATTCATAGGGTGTCAGGCAGGTGGGAGGGAGGAGAAAGGGGTGGGTAATTCACACCTAACAAATATGGTGCATACTGGGGGATGGGCATGCTTGTAGCTCTGACTCGGGTGGTGCAAAGGCAATTTATGTAACCAAAGCATTTGTACCCCTATAATACTCTGAAGTAAAAATAAATAAATGAATAAAAAATAAAACTAAGGTGGTTAAAAAAAAGACATAGTAACTGATGATGACATTCACAATAATGATGATTACTATAGTTTTGTGAGCATTAGTATTTAGAAAAGTGATAACACATCACAAGATAAGAATTCACATACCAGCAACCTGAGCTCTCTGAAATACAGCCCCAACACAGGCTCTACCCAACAAATGTATATGACTAAGGCTATATAATAAAGCTCATCTGAGTATTCCTCAAAGTTTCATTCTTAATTTAAACAGAGAACGTGGCAGAAGCATGCTAGCTACTCACCACAACTTAATTTCTACTACTTCCATGGCACAGAGCTAATCTGCTTTCCCAGACTACTTTACAGTTACTGCCACAGGACTGTGTCCTGGTGAAGTGAATATAGGCAGAAATGATACCTGCAGCTCCCAAGTCTGGCCCATAGAAGCCTCTTATAACTCCCTCCACTACCTCTTTCCGGATGGCTGGCTGGATACTGACACTTGGAGTATGCCTTGTACTGAAAATGGCAGAGACCCCCAAAGACTCTGTCCTACCAATTGGACAGTTGGATGTTCTAGGAACAAGAAATAAATTTCTGTTGCATTTAACTATTGAAGTTTTGTGGTTCATCAGCTACAGAGCTTGTGTCATTCATTATAATTCATCCAACACAGTGAAGAAAGGAATGAAAATATTTTGGAGTGCCAATGACTACTAAACCATGTATGTATAGTATTTTATTTATCCTCCCCACCAAACCTACGAAGTACCTATTAGTACTCCCATTTCACGATGGGGAAACTGATGCTTGAGTTAAATAAATTTCCTGGAATCAACAGCCAGTAAGTGGCAAAGTCAGAATTTAAACCTGAGATTATTGGCCTCAAAGTTAGTATTTTCACAACATATCTTCCTCTAATCTTTAGTTGACTTTTAGCAACTGAATGATCTGTTCAATTTCTATGACAGATTTAAAGAAATAAATCCCAAAACAGAAATTTTGGTTTTAAAATCACAAACAACAAATAAATTAGAAAAAGCTGAAACAAAATTTTGTAAACCATACAATCCAAGGGCCATTTGTGTGGGTAAATGAGCCTAATTAGCTTTAGAGATGCTGACATTGTGTCTATACTAATGGCTCTAAAACGTGATTAACATACTTAATGATTATCCCAAATTAGTAAGAAAAAGGCAATTTTATTCATATATAATGTTTAAGATGGAAGAGAACTATGCAATTTTATTAAACAGCTTTGTTGACATATAATTGATATACAATAAACTGCACATGTTAAATTGTACAATATGATAAATTTTGATATATATGTTTGTATAAATATATGTGTATACACATTTGATAAATATGTGTATATATGTGTGTGTGTATGTGTGGATGTAATGAGTGTGTGTGACACACACACCCATGAAACCATCACCACAATCAAGATAGTGAAGACATTCATTACCACCAGAATTTCCCTCTTTCCCTTTACTTCCCTCACATCCTTTTTCAAATCCTCCCTTTCCTTGAAAACTCCATTATTTTCTAAAATTTTGTATACATGGAATCATATAGTATGTACCTCCCCTCCCTCCTCACTCAGCATGAGATGCGAGCCATCCACGTTGTCATGTGTATTGATCTTGGTAGTTCTCTGCTTTTTATTGCTGAGTAGTTTTGCATTGTGTGTATATACCACAGTTTGCTTATTCATTCATATGAGGATGGATTTTTTCCAGTTTTGGTTATTAAAAATAAGCTTTTAGAAGCATTTATGTGCAAATATAGACATATGATTCTATTTCTCTAAGATAGATACCCAGGAGAATGATTGCTTGGTCACATGGGAAGTGTGTGTTTATTTTTTAAGAAATTGCCAGACTGTTTTCCAAAATATTTTGATCATTTTACATTCCAACAATAAGTGTATGAGAATTCATGTTCCTCCATACCCCCACTAACACTATGCTCAGTCTTTTTAATTTTATATATTCTAACAAGTGTGTACAAGTATCTCCTTGTGACTTTATTTTCCATTCACCTAATGCCTAATGATGCTGGGCATGCTTTTATATGCCTATTTGCCATTCGTATATCTTCTTTTGTGAAGTATCTGTTCAAATTTTTTGCCTATTTTTATTGGACTTTCTATTTTCTTTTTACTAAGTTTTGAAATCTATTATATATTGTGCATACAAGTCATTCATCAGATATATTACTTGCAAATATTTTCTCCCAGACTGCAGCTTGTCTTTTTAGTCTCTACACAGTGTCTACACAGTAAGAACAGAAGTCCTTGCTTTCCATAAAATCTAATTTATTAAAATACCAAAATCATATTTCACAGATCTAGAAAAAATAATTCTATGCTTTGTATGGAACCAGAAAATAGCCCGAATAGCCAAAGCAACCTTAAGCAAAAGGAACAAATCTGGAGATTATCACTTTACCAGACTTTAAGCTATACTACAAAACTATAGTAACCAAACAGCATAGAGACATAGAGCAATGGAACAGAAGAGAGAACCCAGATACAAAACCATCCACATATTGCCATCTGATTTTTGACAAAGTAGACAGCAATATACACTGGGGAAAAGAATCCCTATTCAATAAACGATGCTGGGAAAATTAGATAGCCACATGTAGAATATTGAAACAGGATCCATATCTCTTACCACTGACAAAAATTAATTAAAGATAAATAACAGACCTAAATCTAAGACATGAAACCATAAGAATTCTAGAAGAAAATGTTTGAAAAATCTTCTAGATATCAGCCTAGGAAAATAATTTATGAAGAAGACCCCAAGGGCAATCATAGCAACAACAAAATGTTTTCTAATTTTTCTTTTAATTGCTTCTATAATTGCTTTTAATTGCTTTTCTTTTAATTGACCTTTGCATTAAAATACACTAATTATATCATATATTATATATAATAACATAGTTATGATAATGATATTATTTGATAATGTAATTATATATAATTATACCACATTAAAAATGTGTTGTTTAGTTTTTACAGACTTGGGGATTTTCCAGATAAATTTCTGATACTGATTTTTTATTTATCTCCATAGTGGTAAAAGATTGTAATAGAAATCAAATCCTTTTTACATATTATAAACAAAATTCTTTTAAATTTATTGACAATGCTTTATGAACTAGAATATGGTCTATTTTGGTAAATATTTTCTGTATACTTTAAAAGAATATATATACTATTTTTCTTGAGTGAAGTGTCTATAAATGCCAATAAGGGAAAATTGGTTGGCAGTGCTACTCAAATCTTGTGTTACCTTACAGATTTTCTGTATAATTGTTCTTTCAATTACTTAGAGAGGAATATAAAAATCTCCAAATATAATTGCAGGTATGTCTATTTTTCTTTGTTTTTCTTTTAGTTATTTTGAAGCTCTGTTATTATTTGAATAAAGTTTAGGTTTGTTGCAAACTCTTGATTACCTTACCCATTTATTATTGTAAAATAATTCTGTTTATGCTTGATACTATTATTTGTTCTCCAATCTACTTTGTCCAAAATTAATAGAATTATTCCAGTTTTCTTTTGGCTAGAGTTAACCTGATATATCTTTTTCTACCCTTTCATTGCAAATATATTTACTTTTATACTTATAGTGGGTCATTTGTATACAACATATATTTGAGTATTGTTTTGTTATTCAATCTGAAATTCCCTGCCTTTTATTTAGGGGTGACTAGATGATTTATTTTTAATATGATTATGTATATAGCTAGATTAATATCTACAATCTTGCCATTTCTTTTCCATTTGTCTGAATTTTATTCATTCCTGTTTTTCACTTTTCTTGGGATTATTTTAATATATTTTATAATTCAACTTTATATCCTTCTTTGATGTATTAGATTTACTCAGTGTTGCGTTATTTTAGAGGTTGCTTTAAGGTTTATAATATCAAGCTTTAGCTTATCATAGTCTATCTATTAGTGATATTATACTACTTTATATATCGTAAAATAACCTTATAACAGTAAACTTTCATTTCTCCCTCCAAGCCTTTGTGCTATTGTTGTCAACATTGAATGTATAGGTATGTTATAAACCCCACAATACATTGTTATTGTTTGGGCCTCAAATATTCAATATTTTTTTTATTTCAGCTTATTACAGGGGTACAAAAGTTCTGGTTATATAAATTGCCCATGCCCCCCCATCCCCCCGAGTCTGAGCTTCAAGGGTGTCCATTCCCCAGACAGTGCGCATCACACTCATCATGTAGGTATACACCCATCCCCTCCCCCCACCCCCCACCTCTGTCCGATACCCAATTGGTGTTATTCCCAAATGTGCACTTAGGGGATGATCAGGG
>CM052443.1:41997719-42043570 GCA_028533085.1 Varecia variegata
GGACTTTTCGATAAAGGCCATTCTCACTAGAGTTAAGTGATATGTCATTGTGGTTTTGATTTGCATTTCCCTGATGATTAGAGATGTTGAACATTTTTTCATATGTTTGTTAGCCATTCTTATATCTTCTTTTGAAAAATTTCTATTCATGTCCTTTGCCCACTTTTTGATAGGGTTGTTCAATTTTTTCTTACTGATTTTCCTGAGTTCTAAATAGATTCTTGTTATCAGTCCTTTATCTGATGTGTAGTATGCGAAAATTTTTTCCCATTCTGTGTGTTGTCTGTTTACTCTCGTGATTGTTTCTTTGGCTGTGCAGAAGCTTTTTAATTTAATCAGATCTCATTTATTCATTTTTGTTGTTGCTGTGATTGCCTTAGGGGTCTTCTACATAAATTCTTTGCCAAAATTCTTTATATTTGTCCACATAGTTATCATTCTCCTTGTGTTCATTTATTTAAGATGTAGGTTAATATTTTTCTTTTGCTTGAAAAAGTCTTTTAGTTAACATCTGCCGGTGATAAATCCTTTCAGCTTTTGTATGTCTTAAAAAGTCTTTTTTTAGCCTCCTTATTTTGAAAGATATTTTTCAGGGTATAGAATTCTAGATCAGCAGCTTCTTCTTTCAGTGTTGAAAAGCTATTGCCCACTGCTTTCTGACTTGCACCGTTTCTGACAAATTGTCTGCTGTCATTTTTTCCTTTCTATCTAATTAGTGTGTCATTTTCCTGGCTTCTTTTTTTGTTTGTTTGGTTTTGGTTTTTGTTTCAGATTTTCTCTTTATTATTGATTTTAAGCAATGAAGATATGTTTGATGAAGATTTCCTCATGTTTGTTGTGCTTGAATCTGTGTTTTTACCATTTTCATCAAATCTGTAAACCTTTTAGCATTATTTCTTCTAATTTTTTTCTGTCCTTGCCCCATCCTTTTTTTCAAGGACTCCAATTACATGATGCTCTGTTCATTTTTCCAGTCTTTTATATCCTGTCTGTGTTTTGTATTTTGCTTAGTATCTACTGTGTTGTATCCAAATACATCAACATCTTCCTTTGCAAAGTTTCATCTACTGTTAGCCTAATTCAGTAAATTTTTTTTATCTCATGCATTATAGATTTTATTCATAGAAGTTAAATTTTTTATATATAAAGATATATATGTTGTGTACATGTGTGCATATAGAGAGAAAGATATCTTTCATGTTGTGACTTAACATGTTCAATATTTGCTTAGCATTTTAAACATATGAAACATTGTTTTAATTAGTGCTTTTATTCTTCTTTAATAATTCTATAATCTGTATCATATTTAGGGTTCCTTTTGATTCTAATTTATTTCCTCATTAGGGCTGATACTTTCCTACTTCTTTCTATGCCTTATAATTTCTATTGGAATCCCAACATTTCAAATTTAACCTTGTTAGATGCAGATAATTTGGGGATTCTCAAAATAAATATTCTTGAATCTTGTTCTGAGAGGTGGTACTTTACTGGAAAACAGTTTAACCCTTCGGCTCTTGGTTTTAAGGTGGCCCTGTTTGAGCTTTAGGAATTGTTGCCCCTAATTCTTTTGGGTAGTTCTTTTCCTAGCCTAGGGTAGTTTCCTCACATAAATGTACTTAGCTAAATACATTTAGTTGAGCTAAGTACTCAACAGAATACCTGAAGGGTAACTTCTGCAGATTTCCAGAGTTCTCTCTCTTTGTATTGCTCTCTTTTTCAGTACTCTGATGTGCAATCTCTGGCCACCTTGGTTTCCCCAGACACCTAACTCCATCTTCTCAACACCTGGAGATGACCAGGCTCTGTATGGTTTCCTCCTCCATGCCCTACAGCATGATAACTTTCCCCAGATGGCAAATTATGGCAAAAGCAGGGATTATCTCTTATTTTTAATCTCTTGGGGATCACTGTGCTTTATTGTTTATTGTCCAAATATCTTGAGAGCCTTTGTTTCATAGAGTAAGTTCATTTTTTGTTATTATTGTTGTTGCAGGTGGAAGGATAAATCCAGACCTTGTTACTTCACCTAGACAGGAAGTAGATACCCAGAAGTATGTAATTTTTAAAGAAAAATTTCTGTCCTTGCTTGTGTAACTGAAGAGTATTCCTGATACAATGGGTCATCTCATAATCATCCAGAGGATCCACTCACCAAAGTATGTATTCCTGCATGCTTTCTGCAGCTGAGATTTTTATTGAACTAGAAGATCTATCTATCTATCTATCTGTTTGTCTATATACACACACATTTCAATTTCAAGGAAGACCAATATTTAAACACCAAGAAATAAAATAAGCAGCCAGTGTATTTGGTGTTTTTATTTCTAATTTAAAGCCCTTAAAACCTTAGTGGAGACATATATGTGAGTTTTTTTTAATGTGCCAGATCATTCCACAGTCATGTTTTTTTCCTAGAAACCTCATGCTCTGTTCTGATTATATAGGAGATGCATTCCATACCCCAAATCATATGCTCTTCACCATAACTCTGATTTCAGCCACAGCTAAGGTGGAGAGTTCCATGTAGATTTAATTTACTTTCCATTGACAGCATCTTATATTAAGCATGGAATAGGAATCTTTGCTTTCTGCTGCAATGGTTCTCCAAAACTACCAGATATCCATACACACTTGTTCATCCTGCCTTCGTTGTTATCTTGGAAATACAGGGGGAGGTAACATGCTCAAAGCAACACTGATCAATAAGAGATGAAGCTCTTGTTTCCTGTTCTTTAGATAGATTATTCTGGGGAATAATTTTAGTCCTCGCAGAAGTAAGGATTCCTAGTCCACAGTACCCACCTTGATAATGGACTCTTGTAAAAGTTTTTCCTTCTTCTATATCTTAATTTCCATAGTCTTTCACTCCTGCTTGCTGTGTTAACCTCCCAAACAAATTAACTGCACTGAAGTTCTTATCTCAATCTCTACTTAGAAGGAAACCCAAGCTAAGACAGATTGCTTGCTATCCAGTTGAGTGGCAGTATTCCAGCAATACAGTTTTGATAACCAAAAGGCACTGGAGGGGCATCCCTTATGTCAGTGGAAGAATAAGTAACAAATTAGTCTTTTGTACAGTTCTAGTCCACTGGCTGCTCAAGAATCTGCTCTATGCATTAGAGCAGTCAGATGGGAAATTTCCATTTATGGCCTGATTTGAGCAGGCACCAAGCTTTTGGAGAATATTTCTTCAATGCTCAAAATTAGACTATTTCCATTTGACAATGTTCATAATTAATTTAACTTTTTGAGCATCTACATTTTCTAGGCATAATTGAGAACAGTGAAGCTCGGGAAAGACAAGTGATTTGCATCAGCCTACCTACTTAATACATATAGTGGTCAAGATTTGAACCCCGATTCCTGGGCTCTTTCAGTCTTTCCCCCCTTACTACTGTGCCTGAATGGTGTTCGGTCTTACCACATGCCTTCTGACTCTGGTCTCTGTGCTAGTGGTGTAGGCAAAAATTAGGCAATCTTGGGATTAACCTGACATCAGGAAGAGTGAGATAGTTGTGAGCATCCCCGGGTCTTTGTTGGTTCACCTGCTTGTTTGATCAGGGTGCAGAGCACATAAAGAGCAATCATATCCTTTTCCTCTCACTTCTCTCAGCAACCAAATAAAGATCATGTGGATCCTGAGCACAGGTGTATAATTGCCAGGAATCTGGGGTGGGAAGGGGAAGAGCATAATTCCCTGTGGCACCATTGCATCAGGTGCGGTGCCAGAAGTAGGACAATCTGGTCTTGGACCTAACCTTGGGTATAAACTCCATGAGGGCATTGACTACACGATCTACATTTTTAAAAACTATATCCTTAGCCCTTTTCAAGAATGCTGACACATAATAGGTGCATAATAAATATTTTTAGAATGACCAAATGAGTTCATTCATAACTAAATATGTTTCCCAACTGTGGTCATGTCTCCCATCTGAACTCTGCATAGGGGACCAGTCTATTATTCATCTGGTATTTCATTTTAGCTAAAATTCTTTGAGCATCTTATATATAGGAAGCTAGATTCTGCTACGTGCTGATGGGGTAACATAGGTGTGTAAAACTTGATCTCTGCAGTCTACAGGGAGAATGAGAAATAGAAGCAGCTAACTATGATACTTAAAATAATTACATATATATATATATATATATATATATATATATATGAAGCCTCCAGAAGCATTGCTTTGGCAAGAATGAGTAATTAAATTTTATAGAGATGCCTCTTTCTGAGTGCTAGAATGATAATATGTATGAAGTAGGCTCTAAAGAAATGTTGCCAGTTTATTGGAAATTTGGTAATTTTTATTTAATTAGTCCTATGATAAATGGAAGATTTTTTCCCCATGGAAAAGATTATTCTTAAAAAGACTAATGAAGTAAAGTGCTTTACACATTTTAAAGGTATCCCAACCCCTCCATGCTGTTTACCTGTCCCTTGACAATTTAGGTTTGGAATCTTAGTCACCAATCAAGTGATAGCATAGATTTATGCTCTTTGCAATTATTTGAAAGTATTAGATTAAAATAAAGCCTCCTGGCATTTCAACCAATTTCTTTTCCTTCTTTCTGGTTGATAACATCTAAGTTAGGAATAATGAGATGGTCACAAAAAGTACCTCAGAGAATTTAGACTTCAGCACAGTTCTTGTGTTAGACATTCCAATACTGTACGGGCATCTGGAAAGAGATTTCAGGTAGAAGTGTGAATATGTTATGTTCCAAAAGCTCAGCCTTTGCAGTTTTATTTCACAATCTCACACCTTTGACTCTACTCACCAATGCAGTGCTCAGCTCTCTTCACGACTCCTGAGAAACAAGAGGGTCAAATTGTTGAGGTGTGAAAGTGCTGTCTGCTTCTGCAGTTCACGTACACACATTCACTGCAGTGTAAGAAAACCACACCATCAGCTTCCTCGAGCAAAATGCATTTGGCTTTGACGGAGGGAGCTATCAATAGGGAGCCTTGGAGGTCTTTTAGTCAAGGATTAGGGACACAGAAAAAAGAACCTCCAACAAACGCAGATATTATTGAGGCACTAACAAAAAAAATAGAAAACAAATGTTTAAAAAGCAACATTCTTTAGGGCTCATTTCCATTCACATAAAGTCCTGCAAAATGCTCAACTTGCTTGGTCTTCAAATCAATAACAAGAAAATGCAGGGGAATACAAAATGGGAAATTAGAAGAAGAAAATGGAGGAAAAGGGGGACTTTTGTAGATTTTTTTCCACTCCTGACATAATTCTGGTAAGACTGAAATAAACCCCCAACCAGAGGCAAACACATTTCTCACTGAAAGTCACACCTGAGCTACTCTTGGCTTAATGAAAAACTGAATGGGTTTGGTCATTATAACAATAAGTTTAAATCATTTTGGTAGAATATTTTCCATTTTTCCTTTTCTTTTGTGTGTGGGGTGCAATGGTGGAGAAATTAAACATAAAACATGACCTTTGAAAAAGTATAAAATAGAATGATTTACAATAGCCTGAGAAATGCACTATTTTTTCATAAATAATGTCTTATTGAGCAGCACTTCTGATAGACCAGATTTAATTCAAACATCCTAATCTGTCAAGAACAAAAAAATGTATAAAATGCAAAATTCATGTACTTGAATATCACAGCAATTTCAAATTTCTATAAGAGTTTTTGAATGAATGCTTACCCTTCCTTTGTACTCCTCTCCCCACAGAGCGGCAACGAACATTTTGCAGCCCAGCTACAGTCCACAAACTTCTCAGAGAAGCTGATAGAGTCAAGGGTGAAAAGTTAAGCCATATGTATATTATAGATGAAGTGATCCACCAAAGGCCACAGGAAGCCATATATCCTGGAAGGTCATCCAGTCTCTGGTCGATTTCTACTTTTAATATTCTTCAAATGGCACTCAGGCAGAAAGTGAGGTATTTGCTAACACTGTGTATAACCCACCAGGCTCCCCTTGCCCCTCCTCAGATAATCAATCTGCTAATCTCAGTGCCTTTGGCAGATCAGAGATTCATTTGGCTCCTTCCAGGACCTTGCTTTCCTGCATGGACACCGTTATGTTTCAAAAAGCTGCTGTGGATGTGGCTCAGGGGATGTCTTCCCCTCTAAGCCAGTAGTTATTTTCTCTGTTATTTTTCTTTTTTCTCAGAAGGGGCTCCACGATATATAAAAGAGAATGAGGTCTGGAATAAGGACACAGGAGACTAACAGATACGAGGGCTATTCATTTGTGGATAGTTCTAGATCGTTGCCTTTGAAAAACACTGGCTTTGGAGAAATCCTAAAATAAAGATTGATAACAATTAGAATTAAAGTTTTGTGATGAGAACTAAGTAGGTGATTGCAATGGATGATTGTGAGATTTCACAAGTTAATATGTGAAATGGCAGAGGGCGAAACTCCCACCTCTACCTACTCCGCACCTGCAGTAGGCAGGTGAATGAGGCTAGAGACAAGCACATAGACATGCTGGCTGATATCACTTTAAATCAATGATAATTAAGCACAATTGTTCCTTGCTGTTGCACAGCTATCCCACCATATTTACCTAGTCCGTCATTCTATCTCCATCCTATTTCAACTACACCTCTAAATGACTAGAGCTTAGGACAGTCAGGAGCTGTCCATTAGGTTGGGTTCTGCACAGCACTCTTCCCTATCCCCCTCTCTGCCCAGTGCCAGAATGAAATGTCCTGGACTACTACCATGGAGACTAGCTGCTCTAGTTCTCCCACAGAATGGGGCTCAATTTCTTTAGAAAAGAGTCTAAGAGGTTTCACCTGGGCAGTGTATCATCTAATGCAGGAGGTTCAAGTGCCAGGCTTTCCATTCATCTTATTTTCATCTCCATTGTTTCTTCTCCCTGCTTTGCTCCTACTAATACATTGAACATGTTGGTCTACAACATCCAAGAATCCATTTCTTCTGCCACCTTGCTTTGTTGAAACGTCTTATCGATTGATGCCTTCAACAAGTATCCAGCACATTGAATAAAAGAGCCTCAAACTAGGGTATATCATCACAAAATTTTAATACACTGCTGTTAAAAAGAGAATCCCAATATTCCCTGGAGAAGAAAATAAACATATCTCAGACTAAGAATGGTATTGCCCTTCTAAAATGGCAACCCTGGAAACAAGAAGACCCTGGAGCATTGACTGTCAATGGAGGAGCATTCATCTGTTAATGTTAACTGGTAACATCGATATGTGGGATGTTGGTCTGTTCATCCTGTTGAGTAGTCCCTTACTGCTTTGTTTTACCTCTTGTTCTATTGTTTTTTAAGACTTGTGAGTTTTGGCAGGTATCTGTTGTGCTGATCTGCGTGTAATGCTGTTCTGAGTATTTTAGGCAGGGCAGATCTGGTCATGGCAAATTCCTCAGTGTTTGCTTGTCTGGAAAAGACTTAATTTCTCCATTGATTGTGAAACTTAGTTTTGCAGGACACAAGATTCTAGGCTGGCAGTTTTTCTGTTTAACTCAATTGAAGACGGAGCCCCGATCCCTTCTGGCTTGTAAGTTTTCTGCTGAGAAGTCTGCCATTGGCCTTATGGGTTTTCCTTTGTAGGTTATTTGATGCTTTTTTCTTGTACTTGCAGAATTTTCTTCTTCATTTTGACATTGACCAGGTTGATTACGATGTGTCTTGGAGATGAACTATTTGCTATGAATCTTCCCAGTGTTCGAGGTCTATCTTGTATCTGTGTATCTGAATTTCTTGCTATAGCAGGGAAGTTTTCCTCAATAATTTCCTCAAATAGGTTTTCCATGCTTTTAGCTCTTTCTTCTCCCTCAGGATGCCTGTAATTGAAATGTTAGTTCACTTCACATAGTCCCATATCTCTCTCAGTGATTGCTTGGACTTTTTTGTTCTCTTCCCTGCTTCTTTGAATAACTGGGTTATGTTGAGAGCCTTGTCTTCAAGCTCTGAGATTCTTTCTTCTCCATGGTTTGGCCTGTTGTTGAAGCTTTCTGCTGTGTTTTAAAATTCCCTAAATGACTCTTTCATTTCTTTAAGTTTTATTGTATCTTTCCTTATGTTGTCTAGCTCTCTGGTGAGTTTTTCACTTTTTTCTCATTGATTTCCTGAGTTTTGGGGGGCTCCTTTTTGTTGGTGTTCAACTTTCTCTTCAATCTCATTCATCTTATTTGTGATCCACATTCCGAATTCCATTCCTGTCATTTTGGCAATTTTCTTGTGGTTGGGGTCCACTACTGTAGTTCCATTGTGTTCCCTTGGGGGTGTCAAACTATTCTGTTTTTTCATGTTTCCAGGTTTCTTTTGCTCCTTTTTTTCTCTTCTGGCTCCTCTTCTCTTGGCTTTGGGTTAATAGGATTGCAGGGCACCTGTTCTCCTTTGCTGGGGTCTCTCTCAGACCAAGTCCAGGAGTGAAGGCTGCTCAAGGCTGGGTCATTCTGAGTGAACTGTTAGACCTTTGGAAGTTTCAGCCAGCCCAGTGGCAGTGGTAGGGACTCAGTGGTAGGGTTGGGGTCCAGGCACAACTCTGGAATTTGAGGGGTGGAGCTGCAGGCCCAGCAGGGGCCCTGGAGCTACAGGGGCATTGCCTCAGACTCTGGCACAGTGAGAGCTTCAGAGCTGGCTCTGGGGATTTTGGGGGCAGAGCCACCCATATGGGGGGCTGTTCCACCAGCATGGGGACTGCTGATACCCACTCGTGCAGGCAGGGGTTAGTCTCAGTGGCCCAGGGTCTGCAAATGCGGGTCAGAGTTGCTGGTTAGCCAAGGTTCTTCCCCCACAGCTAAGACCCATTGAGGCAGTCACCCTAGGTTTCCCAAGTAGTGCCTGTGGCACCTTGGGCTCCTGCTCTGTTCAGCTCCCATGCCAGGGAGAGGGTGTGCTCAGCCCCAGTCACAGGGCACAACATAGGGGGGCATCTGTTCTCTCCCTGGCTCAGCAGGGGTGATGCAAAGGCTACTGCTAGAAGACAGGGTCCTGAGGGGCCCTGGCACCATGCACCAGAGTGATCAGGATGGCATCAACTGCAGAAACCTGGCATTGGCAGGCACCAGATCTCTGCAGCACCTGCTCTCTAGTGTAATGTCTCTGCACAGACTCTGAACAGCTCCCCCATCAGCCCAGAGGTCTGCAGCAGAAGAAGGAGACCCCTCACAGATCTAGCTGCCTGTGACTTTTGTTTCTCTCCTAAAAAGCAGTGTCCCCTTGAGTTGCCTCTATCCTGCTGTCTTCACCTCTTCCCAGCAATGTGAATTGTACTGGGAACCCCAACTTAATCTACAAGATTGTGGGTGATGCTTGTGAGTAAGAATCAGTAATGGCCTGTTTGATCGAGTTGGTAGATCCTGTAATGAGCCTTAGAGTTGTTCTCCCTGTCAGTGGTTGATGCTTGCAGGAAAGATCCAACAGCAAAGATGTTCTTTTGTACCTGTAATAAGCTCTAGTCCCTCAGGAGGAGCACTTGAATGCCCCAGGCTTTAGGAGAGGCCCTGTAGCTCCCCCCGGGGGGGGGGGTTGCTTGTTCTCCACCACAGCAGAGGTGGGTGGTTAGGTTGTTGCAGCCTGGAAGGTTTTACAAAGCCTCTGCAAGGCTCAAAGGTTACTTTCCTGGTTGCTAGGGGGAGCTGCTGGGAGGAGAGTCAAGACAGGGTCTCCAAACTGGGACGACTACTCTGTGAGGAAAGGGGTAGCAATTCCCTCACTGGCTGTCGGGAGTGAGTCCACCCCTCTTGTGTTACCCCTGCCCTCTGGTGTCCGGTTGCAAATGGGTGCCTGGACACACTGCACTCAGTTGCAGTGGTGCTGCAGGCTGGGATCTTCCCCACCAGAGAACTCGCCTTGGTCCCACAGTGTGGCTTTCCTGTGGGTGGATGGGGCACTCCCCCAGATCCCTGCATCTTGGACGCACTGTATTCTCCCATCAGTTCCACCCACGTGCCGTCCCTTACCTCCCAAGTCCAGCTCCCAAGCCACCCTCTCACCCGCCATGTCCCTTAGCAACCTGGGGACACAGGACCCGGGCTGCACCTCTGACCTACTGGCAGGCATCTTCAGGAGATGCCAGCAGGCAGGGAGCTCCCACATTGGGCACCCTGAGTCCACTGCAGGTCCTCAAGGGGAAAGCAAGGGCCCCAATCTCTGTGGAAACCTTAGATTGGAGGACACACCATTTGGGGAGAGGCAGCCACTTATCAAATTCTTGGCTCATACTGCTCTCCTGGTTGCAGTGGGTGGGGAGGGGCAGGGGAGGATAAGAGTTTCAATGGAAGAAAGCCGCTCTCCTGTCTCTCAGGTCACTCTCATTGGAGGGGAACCCCATGCAGAATGTCCAGACTCTGGGATCACGCAAGTTCTCCCCACAATTCCATGGTGGCTGAAGTGCTTGGGCTCATGGGAGTGGAAAAGCTTCCAAGTAACTTGGTAGCCCACTGACCACCAAAGGAGTGTGGGAAGGAAAAATTGATCCTCCTCTTACTCCTTCGCTGGGCTCTGAGCCTCTCTGGGTTTGATACTTGCTGAAATCTCTTGTTCCCTTTTTTCCTCTTCCTTCTCTGCTTCACAATTTTCCTCCATGGTCTCTGGCAGGCTCCAGCTCTTCTTCCTCTGACCTACACCTGAGCTGAGCCCTTTATCTGAAACCCTTCCTTCCCTCTGGGAAGGTCTGGTCAGCAATGTCTCTAGTCAGCCAGCTTCTGCTGTTTCAGTTTCTTATATATTCAAACATACACTTACCAGGTACAGAGCAAACCTTCTCCTAGGTACTCAAACCCAAATGAAATGAAAACCTATGTTTGCACAACAACATATATGTACATATTTATAGCAGTTTTATTCACTGTCCAAACTAGAAATAACCCAATGTCTTTTAATTAGTGAAAGGATGAACAAACTGTAGTACATCCATAATGTGGAATACTACCCACTAATAAAATAAAACAAACTAGTGATACACAAAACACAGGTGAACTCCAAAGGCATTATATTAAGTAAAAGAAGCTTGATTAAAAATTCTATATACTATGTGATTCTATTTATATGACAAATCTGTAGGAACGTGGAGCCCATCAGAGGCAGCCAGAGGTTGAGGCTAGGCAGAGGAGTTGACTACAAAGAGACCACTTTTGGCAGGGCATGTTTGGGGACACTGGAAAAGTTTTGTGTCTGTTTGTCTTGTTTGTACTTTTGCAAAACTGTACCTCAAAGTGAATTTCATGGTGTGATAATTAAAAGGGCAAACTCACAAACAACGAAGAGAAAGATGAGAAATACCACAAAGTAGTTTGGTTGGTTAAAAAAATATATAAGCAAAATAAAAATGATCCCTAGAATGCGCAGAAAGATAGGTGCAAAAAGTCCACACCTATAAAAATCCCTGTGAAATTTCATGACAATAAGATTAAATAAATATCCTAAAATCTGAAAAAAAGAGATAACATAAAACTTGCTAAGCAACCGAAATCTTACAGACAGCATATTTATAAACAGTTAACCTATAATTCTATACCTGAACAAACTGGTACTCAATTATGGTTACAGAAAAAAAAAAAAAAAGATGATGTAATTCTTGAAGCAATAAAGAACTCCACTTTTTTTTTTTTTTTTTTTGAGACAGAGTTTCACTCTGTTGCCTGGGCTAGAGTGCCGTGGCGTCAGCCTAGCTCACAGCAGCCTCAGACTCCTGGGCTCAAGCGATCCTCCTGCTTCAGCCTCCTGAGTAGCTGAGACCACATGGGTGCACCACCACACCCAGCTAATTTTTTCTATTTTTAGTAAAGACGGGGTCTCACTCTTGCTCAGACCTGGTCTTGAACACCTGACTTCAAGCAATCCTCCCACCTTGGCCTCCCAGAATGCTAGGATTACAGGTGTGAGACTCCTCGCTGGGCCCAGAAGTTCACTTTTGACATACTCTTTCTGAGGAAATTTCTTTCTGAGGTTGTACTCCAGCAAAACAAGGGTAAAAATCAAGAAAGAAAAAGAGTGTAACTGAGTTTGGAATGCAGGGAAACAAATATTAGAATGACTTGTCTGTAGTAAGCCTAGAAAATTACTGGGTCAAATTAGATCCTAAAGTCAATGAACTCTAAGAAGAATGCTTTTTAAGAAAAATCGGATAAATTCCAATTAGTACTTATAACCAATCAGTAGATGAAATGAATAGAGAACTGAAGATTTTTAGTGTTATGTTGAGGAATTCACATATTTATTCTCTCAACGAGGAAAATTTAGAGACAATGAGAAATTCTAGGAAATGTAAAGAGCTATACTAAAAAGCCATGGTTAATTTGTGAAACAAAGTAAAATGTTGCATGATTTCAGACAATTGAAAAGGTATACAAAAAGTACATTTAGTACTTAGGCAACATGCTTCCTAGTTGGATCTGTGTGTGTGACATTGCACACGGAGAGATTAAAATGGTATTCTAGAGCAGTGTGGCGTTCTTCACTGGGCAGTAGCTACACTGTAATAATGTCAATGCTATTTATTTGTTTTCAATAATCAATTTACACAATATTTAGTTATGGTTGCAAATGGAGCATAACGTGTTATTGGTGACAGTGTAAAGATAAAACTATACCTGACAGAATTTAGAACGTAAATGTGGGGAAGAGGTAGAAGAAAAGTCACAGCATTAATATCTTCAACGAAAGGAGTAACTATCTGAAGTTGGTGGATCAAGACATATAGATAATTCTATTTAAAGTACAAAATGAAGCAATGACTAAACTAAAATAATATTATAACAAAATTAACAATCTGGGTGGCTAGATGAGGGTACCTGAAATTGCTAATTCTTATTCATAGGTGAATCAAAATTTTGCTTGATAAATAAAAAAAAATGGTATTTTATTTAGCATTATGGATGTTATTACCAGAAGAATCATTATAAGAACTCCTAAAATGTCTGCCTCTCAGTAGCAGGATTGGAGATGGTGAGGATTGGGATAAAATATTATAAAATATTTAATACTATTTAATTTTAACTATGTATATGTATTACTTTGATAAAAATAAGGGAAACACTAAACAAAAATTGGAAAGTGTTAAGTAAAAATGACAGAGGGAAGGAGTTACAATGATAGGAACAACATTGGGTATAATCAGAAAGGACTCACTTCCAAATTCATAGAGAAAATAGGCTACAATACTGAGATACTCTTAAATGGAATAATATTCAATAGAGATGAGACATTCTAAAATTGTTATAATCACAAATTACTCTGAATTGACAGAAAATAACAAAGCTTCTAAAGGAATAATATGAGCTTCAAATGAAGCTTTCTGTTGAGCACAGATTTTGAAAATCACAATTTCAAGTATTGAAAAGAAAAACATAGATGCAAGGATGCCTATGAAAACGTGGTCCAGCTTCTATTCATATGATCACAATAAAAAGAAAAGCACAGGGCTTTATAAAACAAAATTAGAACAAGACCAAAGATGGCTTAAGTAGAATCATTTGGGCAGATGGTGTAATGCAACCAAACTACTCAATTTATTTTCAGTGTCTTTTTTGTTCTTACTTTTTTGTTAATCAAAGTTATGCAATATAATTGTTTAAAACTTTATTGAGAGAGATCTAAAGTCCAATGGCGGTGAGAAATAATAAACTAGCCTTAGGTACTTAAAATGTGCTAACATAAAAATACATCGAATGAGCTTGCTGATACAATTGAAGAAATATTGCTAATAATCTTTTTAAAAATTTCCTGGATATGGAGGGTAGTGTTTGGTGTCTTTAGATGTACCAATATTATCCTAATATTTTTCAAAAAGGGATTTAAAAAGTCCTGATATTTAATATTACCAAATTTTATATCAGTCCCCAGCAAAATTCTACCAAAGACTATGAAATAGATGATTCAATAAAGATCTTAAACAAAGAAACTGGTCATCAACATAAACAAATATAAATATATAAAGAATCAATTCTCATGGGCTAATTAGTAACAAGATAAAATTATTGACTAGACCTGTAAAAGTCTGTAAATACACAAAAAGTATCTTAATGTTTAGCAATGCTAAACAAAACACTAAACAAAAATTGGAAAGTGTTAAGTAAAAATGACAGAGAGAAGAAATTACAGTGATAGGAACAGTATTGGGTATAATCAGAAAGGACTCACTTCCTTTGGACAAGATTGAAAAATATGGGTTGTGTTATAGCTCAATTAGTTGAAATCATATTTATTTCAACAATTTTATCCAAGAATGTTGATTAATGCAATACGTTAGTCACTGAGGATGACAATCAGAAAAATCAATAGCGGCAAAGAACAGGATTCCCCCATGTCCTTTTTACAATTTTGTCTCTGGATTGAAAAAAGAAATCAAATTAATTCAATCTGCCAGCATCACAATGCTCACAGGAAATTCATATTAGAGGAACAAATAACTACTCATAAAGATCCTAGCATGTTCATACAATGAGCTGAAACAGCGTGAAACTTAATGGGACTAAACATTATGGCTTCCTCTTAGAATTATTTTTCCTACCAATTTTTAAAAGATCACTTGATGAAGTAAATGGGGAAGATATACCAACAGCTTGTGTAAAAAAATACAAGCTACTACAAGCTCCATGTAAGACAAAAGTAAGCATGCCACCTTAAAATTTCATGTAACATTTAGCTTCATTAGTAGATATATAGTTCTCTGATTTGGGGAATTGAGCCTTCTACAGTTTACAGTTTACCTGTGTGGGTGGCTGAAGAGTTAAATCTCAATCCGCTAGTTATATTTAAATGGATTAATAAGAAACTGGAATATGACCAGAGGAGGATAAGTAGAGTGATGCAGGAACTGGAATTCATATTATGTAAGAAAAGGTTGAAAGCATAGAGAACAATTAGCTCAGAAGAGAGAGGACTTTTTCATCTTGTATTGTCAATGCTCAGTGGAGTAGTCATAAATGCTTATAAAATGATCAAATGTACATAAAGCAAAGGTATACCAAAGACTGATTATATCTCTCTAAGATAACAAAGGTCTTTTTAAAAAACACACAAATGCCACTTTAATGGTGTTTTACTTCTTGTCTTGAAATAAGATCTATCCTTTTGTGATGCCTCAATCCTTTTGTGATTGCCTTTGTTTTGGGACACTGAAAGTGATTCATCAAAAAGCATGGTTTTCCAATGATCTCAGTGGATAAACTTTCTAGATAAGTGACATTATGAAAAAACAGTTGTATTCTGGTTCACATAGTATTAATATTATTCAGAATTAACTTATCAGATTGCCCTTTAAAATAAAGGCACTTGTTTGGTACTTGGATTTTCATTACTTTGTTTTGTATATATATATTTTTAGATAACCATTTTGGAACAAGGACTAAATTCCAGGTGATTCCCAGATGTATTCAGAAAGGCATGGTAATTGCATTAATCCTTTTATTAAGTAGAAGCCTTGGCCCAACAGTAAAGTTCTCACTGTTTTTCAGGTGCTCTGAGGATGTGCAAAAGAGAGGTGGTATATTTTTTCAGCCACCTTTGGAATTATATTTTGTTTATTTTGACACTTTTTAAGAAGGCAAAGAAGGGCGAAGTCAGGGAAGAGGTGGCAATATGCTAGTCCTCTTTGAAATTCCTTCTGGTATACAGAAAATTTACCCAATCATTGCATGGAAGTCAGTCATCCAATTCTAAATTGAAACTTCACTTCATAGACATTGAGGAACTATGGTGCATTTTAAGCAAGACATTAATCAGAGGATTTTGTAATTTTATGATTATAGTGGTAACAGAGTCTTTGAAGGCAATCAAGCCTGGAGCTTGGAATGCCAGGTAGGAGGCCATGTTCTGATCCAGATTTGGGAAGATGAAGGTTGTCCTATTCGGTATTTGGGGGCAGGGGAGGCGAACAAAAAGAATGGATGATTGGAGCACTAAAGAAGTTGACTTGCCATATACAGAAGTTTATCATCATGAAAAGTTAATGAATGAGGACAATCTGCTTTAAGCTCTAAGTTTTTGGATTCTGTGACAAGGTGACTGGTGTTGTCATTGACCAAGACTGCAAATGCAAGAGAAAAGACAGGAGGGGAACAGAAGCTCACTTTGGACTAACCTGTCTTTCAATGTCAGTTAGACATCCAGGAGGAAAAGCCAGGGACAGCTGGATATCTAGGCCCACCACGAGTGACACAGCTCGAGGACAGTTGCCACCGTGGAGCTGCTCTGCAAAGTAACTGAGGATACTTGCCATTACCAGTTAATTGAGTGATGTTAGGCAAACTTCATCTTTACGCACACCTTCACATTAAATAATCTCTGCCACTCTGTACCTTTCAAAAACTTTAAGTCTCAGGCTTTTTAGCTAGGTCACACTCTACAGACAATTATTTCTCGAAATGTATGTGAATAAACACTAACAAGAGCCAAAGAACCTAAACTATTTTTAATCAAGCTTTCATCTAGATTCCCTGCTGCTGCAGCTGAAAGTCATAGCATAAGATGATGGAATTGCACCTGGCATATAATTTGCACTTTAAAAAATATGATTAAATTAATATTTCATTAAAAATTACATTTGTTTAATGCTGTAAGAGTACATATTAAAAAACAGTCAATGGTAGAATAGATGTTAAATTTTACTTCATTAACAGAAAATAAAAGAAAATCAATAGTGTGATTTTCTCACTCTGTCTCGTCCTTCCTTCCATGAGTTTTCAGTATTAGAAGCAGCAACAAGATAGGCTTTTCCTAGTAACATCAGTTATTGTCATTGAGTATATTGTATAATTATTTTACAAACTAAAATTATTCCAAAGCCATAAACTCCTTAATATGGATATGATATTTTCCCTTTTTTAAATAATCGCCTGAGGCACAGAGTGTCTACAGGGGTATTTATCTGAGTTTCTGTAAGTATGGATGGCCAAATTGCTAGGATCAACATGTAACTGATGGCACCATTAAAGTAAGTGCTGTTTTCTACAACTGGTTCATGATTTGTTTTGCATTACAAATGGTCTTATAAGTTGTTTTTGATTTCATAAAAGCATCTTTATTAAAATAAAACACATACAGCTATTAACTTCTACTCCCTTTATCTAAAAGCAGTTTAATATTCCCCATCAAGGCAGGCATTTCAAACAAACAAAAAAAAGAAACAACAATTTTAAGTACAAATCAGATATGCTTCTCAATGATTACAATGTGCTCCATTTCCTAAAAGTATATTTTACACATTTTTGCTTAGATTCTTTCTCATACTTGCTCAGCCCCAGGTTCTTTTAAGAACACCTGGCCCTCCTGTACCAGCCTGTTATCGACAGTTGCCTCTAAGCACTTTTTTCTCTGCCTACAGAATATGATTTCCTCTTTCCTCTAGTCTAGGTTGTTACTTGGATCCCTGCTTAGAGAACTTCTCTCTTGCTTCTTCCTGCTGTCTCCCTAACTTTGTACATTTAAGATGTTTCTAATTTTTCATGAATATGAATAATGTTCTACAACCATATATATTTGTCAAAATTTTGGATTTTTTTAAGGATAGATTTTCTCTGTGCAATGAGGAGAAAATTATTTTTACTTGTAAATAATGCCATATGCCTTTGTTTTGTAATAATGAAAAATTTCAGTGACAGTGACAGTTCCACACTGTATCACCTCCCTCTTAGCCAGTGGATTATGATGTTCAGCATGTCCGCCAAACAGGCAAAATTTAACAGAGCTCTATTTGTATAGGTAAGTGCAACAATGTCATTTTACCATTTTCTTTTTATGACTAAAAATTAAAATGAATTTTTTGTGATAGGAATCATTGTTATTACTTGACATTCCTTAGTCAACAACAATAAACCTGCTCCTCAGATAAGGGCTGGTTTTCATCTTAGAAATTAAAAAGCAGTAACAACTCGATAGAGAGTGATCGAGAGATGTCAACCATCTTTATTTGTTAAGGCTCCCAGTCCAAATTGACTAAAGGACACGGGATCAGTGTATCTCAACTCAAACTGGCATGTAACTTGTGACTCACTTGAAACCTATAGAGAGAGGCAAAAGTGATATCGTGTGACTTTGGAAGTCAGGTTACAAAAAAATTTGTACCTTGTGCCTTTTTGGTGGACACTCACATTGGGAGCACTGAGCCGCAGCATAAGAAATCTGACTAATCTGAGACGACCATGCCACAAAGACCAAATGGGTGTGCTAGGTAATAACCCAGCACAGCTCCCCACCAGTGGCCAGCATGGACGGCCAGCCCCGTGAGCAAGCCATCTCGGATGTCCACCCCAGGGAAGCCTTCAGATGACAGCAGCCCCGGTTAGTATCTAACTCTAACTGTATGAGAACCCACACAGGAAGAACTTCCAAGCTGAGTCCTCCCCAAATTCCTAACCCATAATTCACGATCAGTATAAATGCTTGTTTACGCCTCTAAATTTGGGGATAATTTATAATGCAGCAATAATTAGTAGATGATTATTAATTATTTATATCTATATGTAAATCTTTAATCTTTTGTAAATCTTAACAAATACATTAACATGTTGTATTATCGCTCCCTCTCCTTCGTTTTTAAACTCGGATGGCTTAATACAGAACTTTTGCTGGACTAGACCTTAAAAAACATTCATTTCAATCACTTTCTTTCACAAATGCACCTCCCTCTCTTCCTCTCTCCCTTCCTCTCTCCCTCCTTCTCTCCCTCCCATCCTCCTCCTTCTGATACTACTTACAAGGACAAGTGTTCCCACTTGGTGACAAGGCTTTGTCATCTTTCAGGCTCTCAATTTCTTTGCAAGTTCTTCTTATATTGAGCTCTGTGTAGCTCTCACTCATTGCCCTAGGTTTTACTTCAAAGACATACCGCCTCATTTCTGTCTAAGACTCAAATTGCTATTGTGATGTTTTCTAAAATCATAATGATATATAAGAGAAATAGAAGTTTTTGTGGATAACACTAAAAATAAATTCACCTTCCATGATTATTGTTGCTTGCTAACCTCTAGCCGTTTTTATTACTGTCCTTGCAACCCAAGTATAAACTAAAAAAGATGCTGATTTCATAGTGACACTACTTCTAGACAACATAAATCATTTGGCACTTTAGAACATTTAAGGCATGATTATATTTCTAATGTAAAATGTCTTACATATTTGAATTATTGAAAGTTTAGTTGGAGAAAAAAATCAGAGATGGTAAAATAAAAATCAAATAAAATAAATAACAACTATTTTAGGACTTGTAATACCACATTAAAATTTCAATAGAAGTGAAATCAAGAAAAACACCAAATAGAAGCATTTCTAAATTAAAAAGAAACACACACATGTATACAAAAAGTGATTCACCAACTTGTTTCAAAATAGGAGTTCCTTGAAAATTATTTGCTAGAGTAATGCATGCTTTATTTTTTAGGATTTCTTTAAAATTGCTGTTTAAAAACCTCCCTGAATAAACTATGAAGTGCATGAATGCAGAAAGGTAACAAAAGTATGTTTTTGAATGGTGCCAATGTATATAAATCCTAAAAATTAGTTTCAATTAGTGACTTTTCAGAAAACAAGTTAGAAAACAAGATCAACTAATTTACCATAATTTAAAGATGTGCTGGTAGGATTGTAAAAGGTAATAAAAGTTCATGTTTATATGTGGGGATGCAAGTCTTGTGTTAGTTATTTGATGCTAAAAGAAGAGAGATGGATAATTTCACTTATGATATTCATGTATGAAAAAAATGTACTTTTGATAATTCTAAGGGAACTTCCTATTGTACTTCTCCCAAAATAAGTGTTTAACCACAGAATTTATGACGACAATTGGCTAAAGTGAAAGCCTTGTTGAAGGTTCATACTCTTGGTCTTCCCTTCTCTGCTCTTCCACACTTTCCCATTCTGAGATTCTGGTTCATGAGCTCTGTCTGGTGTTGGCCCCAGGAATCAATAATTCTAGTGAGTACCCTCTGCGATTCTGCAGCCAGTGGTACTCTGATCACAGTTTGAGAAAAGACCACAATAAACATGGGCAGAAAATTTTTCTAGGTCACATAGTGAGTTTCTTATTCTTTGGTGGTAAATTTCCAATTTCTAAAACAAAGCCATTATATTTCCTAGTGTCTATAATGTCATCATTTTTTAAAATTAACAATGATAGTCATTACTAATTTGAGTGACCCAATTAAAATGTTAAAAGAAATCCCAGGTATACAGATGTAGAAAATTGGGGCGTGGGTTCATATGCTTATCTAATAAAACAAGTCCTCTAGCTTCTATTTTTAAATAAACTTTTAATTTTAAAATGGCTTTAGAGTTACACAAAAATTGCAAAAATAGTATACAGTGTTCCAACATACCCAAACCCAGTTTCTTCTATTATTAACACCTCACATTAATATGGTACATTTGTCTCAACTAATGAACCAATATTGATACATTAACTAAAGCCTATACTTTATTCATACCTCCTTAATGTTTAATCCAATGTCATATTACTGTTCCAAGATCCTATCTAGGGTATGACATTACCTTTAGTTGTCATGTCTCCTTGGAGTTGTCTTGGTTGTCATAGTTTTTCTGACTTTTCCTTGTTTTTTGATGACTTTGAAAGTATAGAGGGAGTATAGGCCAGGTAAATTGTAGGATGCCCCTCTATTGGATTTGTCTGATGACTTATACATGATTAGAACTGAGTTATCCATTTTGGGGAGGAAAACCACAGAGAAAAATTGCCATTCTCATCACATCTCATCAATGATACACACTATGGAGGTAATCCTTGACCACCTGACTGAGGTAGTGTTATTCAGATTTCTCCACTGTAAAATTACTCCTTTTGCTGCTTTCCAATTTGTATGTATTTTTTGGAAGGAAGTCAGAATATATAGCCCACACTTCAGAAGTGGGGACATTACACTCCATCTCCCTGATGGTAGTGTATCTACATAAATTACTTGGAATTATTCTGTCTGGGAGATTTGTCTATTTGCTCTTATTTGTTTACTTAATTATTTATTTACAGACATGTGGATTAATTTAAAAAAATATTTTGGGTTATAATCTAATCCACTTCATTCATTTTGTTGTTCAGATTTCTCCAGCCCCCGTGCTGCTTTGACAAGGCTCCATCAATGTGAAATTGTGGGAGGTTTTGTTTTATGTTTTGAGCATTTCCTTACTTTCCACTACAAGGTTTTTTGGCTCTTCTTATATATTTCCTGCCCCAGTCTTGGAAACGGGCATTTCTCCAAGGAGCTCTAGTGTCTTTTATCAGAGAATGGTAGTAGGAGACCAAAATCTAGGCACTAGGTGTGCTTTTTGCTATCTGGGTATCATTTCTTTTAGGTCCTCTCAGCTGACATAGCAAAGAAACTTATGTGTGTATACTAACCTATGTGTACACACTTATCAATAAATATATATGGACCCATTTGTGTCTGTATTAAACTACACAGGAGTTAATACAGATGTCTCCAACTCTAATCTACTACAACATGGATCTTCTATCTTCTACCCCTTGCTTGCCTGTAAATTCCCACTCCAACAGTGAGAAACCTTGGTCCCACCATCTGCCATCCATTTACTTAATTTTTCAAATCCAGAATACATGTATGGTGGTTTCAGAATTATTAACTTGCACCCCCATGGGAAATAAGTTTATCAATTGGGGTATAGTGTTTACATACAGTTCTTTTTGCCTTTAGTCTTATAGATCCCATTCATTTCAAAAGCTACTTAGATTAGCAGTTTTTACCCCTACTCACTTCAGTGAGGTTGTTTCATGCATTTGCAATACAATTGGCTTCTCTTGTCACAGTCTACATTCCTTCTTGGGTTCCTTCAGACTCCTAAACAATCCTTTAAAATTTATATACATTAAGGTTCACTCTGATTGCTGTAAGTTCTATGGATTTTGACAAATGCATAGTGGCGTGTACCCATAATTATAGTATCTTAAGGAATAATTTCACCATCCTAAAAATATTTCGTGTGCTTCACCTATTCAATCACTGCTCTCCTCCACTCTCTCAGAAGCCCTGGAAATTATTGATCTGCATCATCTCCATAAGACTGTCTTCTCCAGAATGAAATATAAATGGCAGGGGGCCTTTTCAGACTGGCTAAGTAAAAGACTTAGTAAAAGACTTAGTAATAGATAGATCATTCTTTTTATTGCTGAATAGTATTCAATTATATTGATATACTCTAGTTTATTTATCAGTTCATCTATTGAAGGACATCTTGGTTACTTCCAGGAGTCAGCTGGTTAAATATCAAGGAGCATGATTGCTGGATTGTATGGTGAAGCTATGTTTAGCTTTACACAAAACGGGTGAATTGCCTTCCAAAGTGGTTGTAGCACTTTGAATTTCCACTAGTTCCTGTTGCTCATATCCTTACCAGCACCACATCCAATACCAGCAAATGGTATTGTCCTTATATTTTATTTTATTTTTTTAGCCATTCTAATAGGTATGTAGTAGTATCTTATTGTTGTTTTAATTGACATTTCCCTAATGACAAATGATGTTGAGAATTGTTTCATGTGTTTTTTTGACATACATTTTTCTTTTCAGGAGAAGTGTCTTTTCAGATCTTTTGCCCAAATTTTTAAATTTCATTTGTTGTCTTGTTGCATTTTAAGAGTTCTTTGTATGTTTTGAATACAAGCATTTTATCAGATACATATTTTGCAAATGTTTTCTTCCAGCCTGTGGCTTGTCTTTTTGTATTTTTGTTAAATTCTGTGTCTTTTGCACAACATAAGCTTTAATTTTAATAATATCCAATTTATCAAATTTTTTGTATCATGCTTTTCTTGTTGCCTTCTTTAGATTTTGAATGATTAAGACTAGCTTTTTTCTCCATTTGCAATAGAGTAATTATGGAATAAATGACAATCTTGATCCATAAAATAACAGGACTGGATTAAATATATGTTTAAGTTCCCTTCCAGCTCTATGATTCTTCTCAAATGTACACACTTTTAAACAGTGATTATTATTCCCACATTTGTTCTGCATTGTGTCTACACAGATTATGTAATTCATTTTCTTTGTGTCTCCATTTGAATTTATTTTTTCTTTGAAGATCCAAGTATTTTTCTATCCCCATTTGCAGTTTTCATCCTTTAATTTGAAAAAATATTTCTGTACCTACTATATAACTTTTTTGCCCTATTCATCATCTGTCTCTTTCCCTGAATCCTTATACCAGTGGTTATAACGGTGTGTTAGCCTGTTTTCCAATGCTATAAAGGAAATACCTGAGTCGTATTTGGCTCATGGTTCTGCAGGCTGTTCAAGAAGCATGGTGCCAACATCTGCTTCTGGTGAGGGCTTCAGGGAGTTTCCAGTTTAGGCAGAAGGCGAAGGGGGAACAGGTGTGTCACATGGCAAGGGCAGAGAAAGCAAGAGAGAGAAGGAGGGGTGCTACACCCTTTTAACTAACCAGCTCTCACGTGAACTAATACAGCAAGAATTCACTCATTATCACCAGGAGGGCACCAAGCCATTCATGAGGGATCTGCCCCCTTGATCCAAACATCTCCCACCTCCAACACTGAGGGTCAAATTTCAACATGAGATTTGGAGGAAACAAACATCCAGACTATATCAAATGGCAAGCTTGGGAAACGTGACTTCAACCTAGCAAATAATTTTCTTCCATTGAATAAATAGTTCTTAAGATTTTTATATTAACTAAGATTTTTCTAACTGTACATACAGATTGGTGTTCAAGATGCTGACGTAAGCCGATAGGGACTCAACTCCGAAGGTAATCTCCTAGTAGGGGTCAGGGATCCTACATTTAATACAGGAGTCAGGGGTCCAGGACCTCAGATGCTCACTAGGAAAAGTACTTTCATCAGAGATCATGCTTTTCCACCCAGGCAAATGAGACTATGCTATGGCTTCATGGCAGTGATGCTGAAAATATGACTTTGAAAAACTCTTGTACAGGCTCCAAGACTATCTAGTCTCTAGAGGTGAATCCTCAGGCATCTTCAAGGGCTCAGTGGGATGTCAGTAGATACTGATTTTTAGAGTAGCTATTAGGACCAGCTCTGAATAGAATTATAAAATTTTGGAAATTTGTCTTTGACCCACATTCTTCTACACCCTCACATTTTTTTTCACTTTTCTCTCAAATATAAAGTTAAGACATTAGCTTTTATGCGTTCATTATCAAAATCTGCTTTCAGTGAATTGATTCACACCAAATAACAAATAACAATCAATCAACAGGTGAGAACATTATGTCCTTCTTAGGACTATTTAGGCTTTACTAAGTATTCATATCATAAATAAATTTTTAAAAAAGCGAAGGTTTTACTATAATTTTGTGGAAGCTAAAGGGCTTTTTAACATCTCTAAAATGGCCTCACAAAAACACTTGCCTGTCCTATCTTAAGGCCAGTTGTGGCCAAGAGTAAACTTTCTTGTCAGTAAATTACTTGGTAAGAAATGCCGGCTCCTCTGGCATATCCCCCAAAAGCAATTTAGAGTGGTATAAAATGTCACAGTTTAAATAGTGCTATAGTGGTGATGTCTGGGTTTTTAGTGTGCCTGTCTCCTGAATAGTGTACATTGCACCCAGTAGGTACTTTTTCTTCCATCAGTCCCCCAACCTCTTCCCTTCTGAGTCTCCAATGCCCATTGTACCACTCTGTATGCCCCTGCGCACCCATAGCTTAGCTCCCACTTATAAGTGAGAACATGTGATACTTGGTTTTCCATCCCTGCAGTACTTCACTTAGGATATTGGCCTCTATTTCCATTCAAGCTGCTGCAAAAGACATGATTCCATTCTTTTTGGCTGAATAGTATTTTCTTTATCCAATCATCCATTGGTGTACACTCAGATGGACTCCATATCTTTTGTATGGCGAATAGTGCTACAATAAACATGAGTGCAGGTATCTTTTTAATATATTGATTTCTTTTCCTTTGTGGAGATACCTAGTAGGGAGATTGTTGGATCGAATGATAAGTCTACTTTTAGTTCTTTGAGAAATCTCTATACCATTTTCCACAGAGGTTATACTAATTTACATTCTCAGCATTACTCCTTTTCCCTGCACCTGTGCCAACATCTATTGCTTTTTGACTGTTTATTTATAATAATGGCCATTCTGCTTGGGGTAAGGTGGTATCTCATTGTGGTTTTAATTGGCATCTCCCTGATGATTAGTGATGTTGAGCATTTTTTTCACGTTTATTGGCAATTTGTCGATTTTGTTTTGAAAAATGTCTGTTCATGTCTTTTGCCCACTTTTTAATGGGTTTATCTTTTTTTTTTCCTCCTAGTTTGTTTCGATTCATGTAGATTCTGGATATTAGTTCTCTATCAGATGTATAGCTTGCGAATATTTTTTTCCCCTTCTGTAGGCTGTGACCAAAAACCACTTGTACTCTTAAATTTATTAAAATAATTTTTTAAAAGGAACATAAGAAAGACAAAAGGAGAGGTTTCAGAGAGCTTCCAGACTGCAGAACATGTGGAGGTCCCTGAGAGTGGTGCACTTGGAGACAGCATGGAAGTTTCATGCCCCTTCCCAAAAACCTTCTCTAGGCCTCTCTTGTATCTGGAGGTTTATCTCTATTCCTTGCAGTATAGTTTATTCACACAATAAGCCAGTAAATTTTTTAAAATAAATACTGCAATGGTTCTAAAAATTATTTACTTATCTAGACAATGACAAATATTTTATTGTAAAAAAGTAGCACCAATATGTACACATTCAAATAATTTTTTTGCAAATTATTTTTCACAGTACATACTTTTTCTGATAATTTTCTAGTGTATTTATTAACAAGAAGACTTAGAAAATCAGTTTCTTTTAACTGGACGTGGTACTTTAAAACCTTTAGCATTTATTTCCAGCATTTGTTCATGTTTAAACATCCCAGTGAAAGTGATACAACTTTTAACTCAGAACAAACTTAGTCTAATTATTTTTCTATTTTAATTTATAATGATCATTTGTAATCCATAAATTAGGTCACTTTTTTCCAAATATCAGTATTTGGATGAACTTTACACAATTTTTAACTGTATGTGTGTCCCATCTGTACATTTGTTTACTATATATTTTGTAATCTTTTATTAAAGTGCATATATTGAATATATTTTAAATAACTTTGTATCACTGCCATGCATTTAAAACTATCTCATTTGCCCTAAGTAGAATGTTACTGCAAAGGTAAATATAATTAAAACCAAGTTTTTATGTTAAGAATATATACTAATGCTAAATCTAATCAATTTGCAAAATTACAAACCTAAAACTGCTCAGTGAGAAAAATGACCATGTTTTTGATTAGTCAATGATAAAACCACATGTGGCTTAGCATAAAGTGAAGATGTAGCTCCTGAAAAAAACATCAGTTTTTCTTTTCAAAGTTTTTATGTTAACTAAAGAATCAGAACTTTGAGTATGGAAGCAGAAAGAGAAATAAACAATTACTCTGATACAATAAGATCCTGTGGATTAATTCCTAAAAAATATGCTACCTTTGCCCTCATGTGATAAGAAAAGGATTGCTTATTCACTAATGCACCAGTGCCATCAAGCTGGAAAAATGTTTAGGAAGAACTTTTAAAAAATCTTTCAAATGCCTTTTTATAACAATCCAAATGGTTTTTAGTCAGACTCTTCAAATAAGATGATAAACAATTTGGACAACAAAAAGACTCCAACTCACTCCAATCAGGGATATGTGTACACTTCTAAGTATGCAATGATTATATTATTTTGGCTTCATACTTCGGCAAACTTGACTTCTAAGGAAACTGCGATATCATTATGGAACTCCCTTGAAACTAAGCCATACGACTTGCTTTGGGGAATAGAATGATGTGGGTCATTTCCTTGTGAAAACTTTTAAAAGCCAGTGCATGGTTCACTATATTCCTTCCCCTTCCTATGGCAATTGGCAGTGTTTCTGTGGTGGTAGTCTGTCATGTTGGATTCCAAAATGAAGGCCACCATTGTGGAGCAGAGCCCTGGTCAAACTGAGAAACTCACATGTTGTGCAAGTCAAAGACAATAGAGGATTGTTTATTGTTGCAGCTTAATCTAGCCCATCCTGACTAATACACACACATTTAGATTTCTCAAATGAGCAGATATACATGAAAAATTTAATTAATTTGCAAATTCATGAATAAATCTTACTGATTAAATACATCTCTTGGAAGGACTTGAAATTTTCATTACCTGATAAGAAACTGAAGACTTTCTGCGTAAAAGTCAACATGCTTTGCATCTCATTTGAACTTGAAAAATAAATGAATAAATAAATAAATGTCAACATGCTTCAGTCTGGAATAGTAATTATTTGTAAACATTCTCCATCTCTTCACAAAGCTGAGAACAGTCAAGAATTTGGAGGTCTGCCCTTGATATAAATGATCATTTCAACAGATCTTAAAATACTTTTCTTAAAATAATTGTACATACAAAATGGGATAAAAAACTTCCTTATGTTTTCAACCCAGAATATATTTTGCTTCTGTTGTAACAGCTTAAATGTCTGAAACAATTTTCTTAGCAGACCAAATGTGTCCTTAGTGTCAGTGCTTAACCCAATATATCACTTTCGGTCTACATTACTATTTAGTATGAAGTTATTAATTCATTTAGAAATCTCCTATCTAGTCTTAGATATGTTCAATGCTTGACTGAAAAAAGAATTCTTCACCAAATTCTTTATTCACTCATTTGAAAAACAGCTGTTAACAAATAATACTTTGCCACACTTCGGGAAAGTAATCATTTCTCTGGTTTCTGCCAACATCTGTAATATTAAAATAAACTCAAGTTTTTGATGAAAGCACCTTATCAATCATTTTATTTGTCCAGTACCCAAACATCATTTTCATTATTTTATTTTATAGCAAATTTATTAAATATTGTCCCAATACTTCTTCATCTGCAGCCTTTGTGTTTAAATGTGTCACTATGTAAGTATTCTAAAGCTTTTGCATTTGTCCCCTGTTACAATCACATTACTTATTGTGACACTTGAATATCCTTACACTTAATTCCAAATATTTTGATAGATTCCCATAAGCATTCTTTGAATACTTCAAAATTATGCTTGAGATTGCTCTAAATATATGATTCAAAATAAAATAGAATAAATTTTATTGTCAGTTCATAAAAATAAGAAATATCAAATATTTCTGTATATTTGGTGACATTTTAGTTTTCTTTGTAAATGATACTTGTAAAACACTATTTATTTACTTAGTCCTCATAAGTCTTTGTAGACATATTACTGATTTAATCACTACAAGCATTAGTACCCACATTTCTGTCACTCTCTTTGCCTTCATGCTTTAAAAATTCTCTTTTAAATCATCCATCCATGACAGGATTAACCAACAACAAAATAAAAAACAAAAATATCAATGACAAGTCTGACTCCAATTCACAATCATGTAGAATTATAAATATTTTTTATAATCCATGACTGTCAGTTTTAAAAAGTGCCAATTAAGTACTGCTGAAAAATACAGCAATATGGTTATAAATTCAATATTTAATAATCCTTACTAGATACCCACATTATTTCAGCTTTGCTTCCTTCTAAAAAATTATGATGCAAGTTTCAGTTTCTATAGGCCTGAGGCATCAATGGGTAGGTCTGAAAGTCTAGGGTGAATCCACAAAATTGGTGGATCCACTAGCGGTTCTTCTTCCATAACAGTAATATCTGGGGGATCACAAGTGTTATTTAATAGTTATATCTGCTTCTAAAACATATTTTTTTTTACCATTTTATAACAAGCCACTCCAAAACTTAGTATCTTAAAACAATCTCCATTGAATTATTTTCAAAATCCTCTGGTTTGACTCAGTTGGATGAATCTTTTGCTCTTCTTATTTAAGGACTTCCATGCAGGAGCAATTATCGATAGCACGGCAATGTCCAAGATAGCCATACTGATGTTTCTGATGCCCTGATGTGGATGATTCTGGAAGGTGGTCTCACCTGTGGCAATGTGGTAGCATAACCCACCAGCCCAAGGTAGGTTTGGGGCCTCTCCCTCTCCATGAGGTCTCTAAGTAGTCTCTGCACATGGTTCTATTTCATAGGGTAGCTGAATGTCTTATGTTGTAGTTGAAGGTGGTTTAGGGCTACAAAAGTGTAAAAATAGAAGACTTCAGTACTTTTTAAGGCTTAAAGACCTGAAATTGGAAAAACATGATAAAGATGAGCTAGAAACAGAAACAATGTGATGGGGGGACAATTTCATAATAAAGGGAATTGAGAAGGCATATAACAGACACTGATCCATAGTAATTCTGAAATCCAGACAAACGCATGTTGTCAATTGGCCTGGCTCTGAGTAGGGAATGCATACCTCTATCAGCCCAGATCTGCTCCCTGGGAGTGATGCTCCTAACTCTTAGCTCTGTCTTTTAGACTCTTGGTTCTGATAAACTGACAATCTGTCTAGATCATTTTTATCACATTGCTTGCAGGAAACCACTCTTTTTTCACTAGAATAGGAGATGCTTGAGGTCTTTCTTTTTGAATTATTTCTGTGCCTTGTAGTCTGAGATAGTAGAGGTCCTAAATGACCGTTAAAGCCATTTATGTATTAAGTTAGAAACAACTTCATTAAACAGAAGCCATAAGCACAAATCTCTTCAATATAGGTCCCTCTTTACTTTGGGTCATGGATCAGCTTGCTATGGAACAATATCCTTAAAATATTCTTAAAAGCTATCTTAGATACTCTATTACTAACAAAAGAGAGTCTTTGGGAAATGGCCTTATGCTCATAGAAGCCTTTTTCTATATGAAATGGTCTGCACAACTTGCCTTAAATTTTTATGATTTTTAAAAAAGAGTTTTACAGATGCAACTTAGATCTTTTATTTCACTGAGGCCTCATTTTACTATGGCTGTTGTCTTTGCACTAAAGCCAATTATCATTTTGATAGTCTTTTTCTAAAAGAAGATTAGTATGAGGAACAGTTGTATCTTCAGACTTAGCAAGCCCTGAATTCATATTCTCTCCAAATTCTGTTTAAAAATGAAATGGTTACTCTCATACCTCATCTGATGTCTGTCATACTTTATCAAAGTGGTCCAAGTAAATCAATTGGCATGCTCAACTTTCTTCCTAGAAATCTCCTTAGCTAAAGTCGCAAGTTCATTGGGTGCCTTTTCTATCTTCTACATTATTTCAGGCAGGTGTGTGTGTTTTTTTTCCCATCATTATATAACTTGAATTCCCTTTTCTCCAGCCACCCATTATGATTTCCTCAATGTATTTGCAGGCTTCTTTAGCAATATCTTCAGTACTCCCACCTGCTTACAAAACCATACCACATTTTTTACTATGGCAGTGCCTACTTCTGATACCAATTTCTGTCCTGGTAATCTATAATAGCATAATAAACCATCCCCAAACTAAGTGTATTGTAAAAAATAATTTTTCTATTTCTCATGATTTAAGGGTTAACTGGGGCTTTGCTGGAAGGTTCTTCTGATGGTCTCACAATCTATTTTGTCACTGCATTTACATGGTGCTGAGGTATTAATAGAATCTCCAAGGTGACTGGTGCTTTGGCAGGAATAGCTGGAACTCCAAGCTCAGCTGGGACTCTGGGATGCTGAAGCTTTCTCTATATCATCCATGTGGTCTCAGAGCTTCTATCTTCACATGACTTTTCCATATGGTCTCTCCACATAATCACTCTATCAGGGGGCCATATTTCTTAATTGCTGGCTCAGAGCTCCCTAAATCACAGAAAGCAGGAGGGGTTAATATTTCTTAAAGATTGCAGTCCCAGGGATGTGCCTCCTGTGGCCACTCCAGCAGCAGCTACTGTTCCCATAAAGGCAAAAAGTGGCAGTTTGGTTTGCCAGGGCAAAAGGTATCTTGCTCATGGAAAACAGTTGGTGCTACTTATCTGAAGGAGCCACAGCAGGAGTCCACTTGAACAGGCAGCAGAGATCCTGCAAAGGAATACACAAGTATTTGCCTCCGGTGTTGTAGTCCTTGTTCATGGGGGCCAGATGAGTTTCATTTCACTCAAGAATGATGGATCCAAGCAGGTATGCCTGGGACCTTAATAGCAGTTAAGGTAGAAAGTAAGACTGGATAAGGACATTTCCAGAGCAGAGTTAGCTGGGATGTGGGGGACTCATCCTTCAACCTAAAAGAACAGTGCTGCTTCTATGTTAACAAGTCAGGACAGGTTCAGGACATCAATGCCATCCTAGCATCTGCCTCCAAACTCCAGACATGAGGCGAGACCTCTAGGCCCTAGTGGGTGTCTCTGGTAATTCTCTTTACCAAAGTAATGGGGTGTTCCTTTGCATCCTGGGAATTCTTATATTGGGACTGATCCTTATAAATTTTCTAACTAAATTTATTTCATCCTGTCTAGAAGCCATGAAGCAACAAATGGTCCGACATTCTCTGCCAGCCCTGGCACCTACCCTTACCAACAACTACAAGAATATACCAAGAATCATATACCAAATTCCCCTGGAGAGACCCTAGAGAACCTACAAGAGGCCACCTTAATAGGAATTGTCACCCCCTACTCAGTACGAAGTAGCCAGATGAGTTGACACCCCTACCCAATGATTTGGGCCTCTACAATAGAGATTGGCGAATGTTAGGTAGAGAGCAAGGGATTCCAGGTCTCCTAGGGATGATAATGGGTGCCATGACCATGTTGGCCCTGCCCCACTCTAATTTTCCAAGCCACTGGGGGAGGAGGGAATACCCTACGAGTCTGCCAATCAACTTAGCATGCCAGCTTCAAAAGAATGCAGAGGACTCTCTAGCCCATGGGCCACGCAAGCATAGATACCATAGAGTCTGGAAATTGACCTAGAACAACCAGCATGCATAGTTAAGGCTCAGGTCATGCAGCTCCCAACTGTCCGATCAAAGTGGTTCCATGGCGACCTCTGAACCATGAGGGAGGTCCCAATTTGGCACTATAAAACAAGATGCAGACCATAATCAATCCCTCTCTTTGCCCTTCCTTTTGCTTGCCCTGCTGTGACAATGGGTCTGGTCATAATCTGTGGCTTATGTACCATGCTCTGTAAAACTATATCTTGCTGTTGCCCTATAATTATATCTTTCTCTCCTCAATAAAACTCATTTTCATGCTTGCCTTAAAAAAATATTTCTTAAAGATTGGGTCAGCAAATGGCACATCACTTCTGCCACTTTCTATTAGTTGAAGTGTGTCACAGGACTGGTCTAGATTCAATGTGGCAAGGGACTAAACAATGCCTTGAAAACAGAAAAAAATGTTTCATTGCAGACCATTTTTGGAGACCTGCTACCATGCACGTTAATATAAAAAAAAAAGTTACTAATGTTAGGTAGGGATCAAATCTGCAGGTGGTATGTGTAGGCCACAAGGGTGGGTCCTAGAGGCAGAGAAGCTGGGGACCAATCAGGGGAAGGGACTGCAAGAAAACACAGAACACCTTACAATCATTTGGTAATACCCCACACCTCCTGTAAGTCCTCCCCTGGACCAGGCCAATAAAAGGAAACCACCTGGGAATCCTCACCGTCTTTCCCTACTGGGAAAAGCTGTACTGTGTACATGGAAACTGACCGGTTCTCTCTGAAACATATTTTCACTTTGGGTAGCTTCCTTCTTGACTTTCACTTTGTGTAGTTTCTTTCTTTTCTGTAACAAACTGTTTGTGTGGATTGCCTTGTATCTGTGATCACTCCATCATTGGCTCAACTTGGTACCAGTAGTTACTCTTGACATTGGAAGCCAAGGACTAGGGAACATGGAGATAGACCTAACATCTGGTGCCAAACCCCAGGATGGAAACGTCTTGCAAATTCCAGTAAGGTAAGATGATGGAGTGATGTGTGTCTGTTGGAGGCTGCTTTGCTGCACCGTCTTTATGGCATCTGCTTCCCTGCATTTGGTCCTCTGAGTTTTCAGAACCTCCGTTTCTCTATCTCCACTGTTGAAGTGGCAAATTACAAGCCCCCTGTGTATTCCAGTTTCTCTTTGCTCACTCCTTTTCTGATGCTTCCCAGTGTCACTACCTCCCTACTGGGAAAAGCTGTACTGTGTACACTGAAACATTTGTTTCACTGTGTTCTATCTTTTCTCCTCTAGCCTTTGTGCTTTTCCAGCTGCACCAGCCTTGACTTTGCAAAGTTTGGCCACTATTGCCTTGTTGACTTTATTAGAGGAAAAGAGACGGTGGAAACCTTGTACTTATTAGTTCTTTGCCAGGCTTAGGGCAGCCTCCATGTCTAATAGAAATCCTGTTCAGAAACGGGGAGAGGTTCCATGTATTCAAGCTTTCATGGCTCTTTATTAGTATCCTGACTTGAGGCATGGGTGCAGGATGTGCCTAGCCTATGTAACCTCCAGGCACAAGAAACTGTGCCAGACATCCTAGATGAGCCCCTTTTACCCCACCCCCGCCACCAAGAAGGCCTGCACCCCACCCTGCAGCCTCCTTCGTCCCTGATTCTGAAATCCCAGCACGGGATTTCAAGGCACTGTTTGCAGACTGGTGAAATTGTGATATTGTCTCATGGCTGTAATTGGAAGATAAAAAAATATTAGATCTGTGTTTGTGTGATTTTTGATAAGTAGGACTAGTTATTGCTATTGTTGGTTTGGTGAAAACAGCTAAATGTTCTGGGTTGCCAGCAAAGGTGCCCATGTGTTTAGCTTTAAGCACTTTACTGAGGTTAGTATCTAATTTTCACAGTCTATAAAAATGGTTAACAGAAAATAACTTAAAATAATAACTAAGATCTAAGAAAACTACTAAAATAATAAATTGGAAAAATATTACTAACATAGATGTTTATAACAGATAATTCAAAATTTCTTGTTTCTTAGGTTTTCACTAAAATTTAAAGTTACTAAAAGTAGGAATTCAGGTCAACACATCTGATTGTATATATGGGGTGTACCAAGAAATAGGAAGTGTCATCAAGCATGTTCTTATTAAAGATATATATGTAATTATGTCTAATTCGGAGGTTGTTTTAAAATTGATTCAAAGTATGGCTTTGGAGGAATAAAGTCAAGATAAAAGGAAAGATAAAGTGGAAAAGTAGATACAGAAAGGCTATGAATATGGAAACTATTTTTGATAAGAAAGGTTAAATAGAAAGGAGAATAATATTGTGTAAGAAGGGATCTTGTATGGGAAATTCTTGTCCTAAAATAACCAGAAATTTAAGAAAAGAAAAACTTGGGACAAAAACAGAAAGTCGCAGATGGTCTGTGTAAGTTGTGATAGGGTTTGTGAAAGAGAATTTATGAAGACATTTGGTATATAATCAAGTGGTTACAATTAAAAGGGAAATTTCTGATGGGCAAAATATATCAAAAGTTCAGAACTCAAATGGTCAATCTGCCCCTATAGAGTTAAAATGGCATCTCAGTCTCTCTCTTCTCAGCCTACTTTAAAGCTGCAGTTACTACGTTACTGTCTGTTATCACAGAATTAAGGTTACTGGGAATAGCCAGTTCTGGCAGCAGTGTGAACATTGAAAACTCATTTAAAACTAAAGAAAAAGGGTAGGGATTGCACTTTATCCCTGAGCCAGCAGGAAAACTTACAGAAAATGAGATTTCCATTCTATTTCCTAGTTTTATTAAGTAGAAATTTTAGTTTAACCTAGAAAGGGACCTCAACATCCCTCATGCTGAATCCATGGGCTGCTTATTCACCGTGCAAGGTGGTGTGTTTTAAAAAGAGGAAGAGGTGGTAGAGCGCTCTTGGGAACTGAAGGATGCTCGCAGTTGTGCACCCCACCCTGGAATAGGAGCTATGTGGGTCGGACATGGGCTTTCCCGCTTGAAGTCCAAGGATAAGAGGCGTCGGCATCCTAAGTAAAAGCTGCTATTTCTGACCTAGGGTGGGCATTCCTTTCCTTGTTTTCCCTTCTTACCTACCTTTTCTAATTCTGGACCTTCTTGTCTTTAGAGTCCCTCTTATTCTCGGGTGATTGAGCAGAAAAGTTGCCCTCAAGAGAGGCCAAGGGGGTGAGGATTGGGAATTGAGGGCAGGGACCTCCCCATTTCTGCCACAAGGCATGAGACAAGGGGACTGGCTGTGGGGGGAGGAGGGACTGTGGCACCCTCACAGTCAGGGTCAACACACTGAGACTGGGGACACATGGTCCAGTGGCCGGTTAGGGAGGTGCACTTGTGGCTTAATGAAGCCGGCCTGGCCTCACATAGTGGGAAGTTGGAGTGAAGGCTCTGCCTCCATTCATGGTGGTGCCTGGTCTGCAGGGAGTTTGCTCTCTTCTTTTTTTCCCTGTAGAAAATGTAGGACAGGAGACCTCAATCCTTACCAATTCTCTTCTGGGATGTCTGTTAAAAAATTGGAAGACCCTCGGACTCAACAGCCTTTGCAAAAAGAAATTGGTGTTTGTTTCAAGACAGCCTAGCCCCAATACCAGCTGCCAGAGAGAGAATCTTGGACTGAAAATGGGAGCTTTAACCTGAACACCATCCTGCAATTAGATCTATTTTGTAGAATAGAGGGAAAGTGGTCAGAGGTTCCCTATGTTTAAGCTTTTATTTATCTAAGGAATAACCCCCAATATCGTGAGTCTTGTGTGGAAAAGTGTCAGCTCAGGGGGACTGGAAAATGTCCAAGTGCCTCTTTGGCTCAGGACAAACCTCAAATTTTAGGGCAGAAATAGGGTGAAGACAAAGGGACTGAGGTTGTTGCTTCAGCCCCAGAGTAGCCCCAAGCCCCACCAACATATGGTCCACCCTCTCCTTGTCACCCTCTCCCAAATTCTAACTTGCCTCCTATAGGTCCTCTGCAGGAGGGACCAGGACCCACAGGACAGCCTGTGGGGGTCCACGCTCCACTCTCAATGGGGAATCTTAAAACATGTAAGGAAAAGTTAGGGAGCTTTTCAGCCGATCCAGAAAGGTTTATAGAAGAATTTAAACATCTTTCTGTAGTTTTTGACTTGCCCTGGAAGGATGTGTGTGTCTTGCTCACTAGATGAGAGAAATAGGATTTGGGCGGCTGGACAAGTTTATGGGGACCAACTTCACACTTCAAATCTAAGTCTTCCACCCAGGAATTTGGCAGTGTCACAGAGGGATCTGGGATGGAATTATCAACAAGGCCCAGGAGGGTCCCATCTTTGCAACCATATGTTAGTATGCCTTATAGGGGGTATGGAAGCTATCCAAGTGAAACCAGTCAAGTTTTCTAAGTTAGCAGAGATAGTTTTGGGGAAAGGAAGAAAGCCCAGCAGTACTTAGAGAAAGAATCATTGAAACTGTTAAGAAATTTACTAACATGGACCCCAACTCGACAAGGACTAATAGTGATAAATACCCACTTCATTAATAATTCTTACTCTGACATTTATAGAAAGCTCCAGAAGCTGACCCCAGGACCCCAGACAGACACAACCCAGCTGGTGTCAGTGGCCTCCATTGTCTAAAACAACCTGGATCTGGAGGTAACCCTGAGGGACCGCCAAAAGGCCAAATTATTAGGGGCAGCTAGTGCCACAGTGGCTCCCCTGGCCACTCCGAGGAGATCCAGGGATGGTGCCAGAACCTGCTACTGGTATGGAATACTCGAACACTTTAAGAGGGAGTGTCAGGCCAACTTCAGAAGAGCCCCAGGTAAAGCAGGAAGAACGGTGAGACCCAGAGGGCCCTGTTCCAAATTGCGGACAGCTAGACCATTGGGCATGGATTGTCCCTTGATCACAGGGGGCCACGGGGGAGCCCAAACCCTGGCGGTCATGGTCATAGATGACCAGGCCTGGAGGGGCCGGGGTTTGACACAGACTCCTGCTCATATCATCCAGATCACTTATGAAGAATCCCGCATAAACGTGGATGTGGCCAGTAAGCAAATTCTTTTTCTGATTGATATGGGAGCCACTTATTTGGTCATAAAAGAATTAACTGTTGTCCTCCTCCTGTGTGGTCATGGGCATTGGTGGATGCCCTACCAGAAGGCATTATACCCTTTCTTTATTATGTAGCAGGGAAGGAATATTAGTAACCCATCAATTTCTGCTTATCCCTGAGGTTCCAAATTCACTGTTAGGAAGAGACTTTTTTGTCAAATTTAGGTCTTCAATTATGGTCACAGCCCCATGCTATCATGTGGATGGGTACCACGTGAGATGACTTTAAGGGAGAGCAGAAACTACCAGCAGGCCTGGAAAATATAGATTCTGGAGTCTGGGCAAATGGAGACCCAGAAAGGGCTATGAGGGGTCCACTGGTAAAGAGGACTCTCAAACCAGGAATCGCCTTTCCCCATGAGGGACAGTATTCATTGTCCCCAAAGGATGGTGAGAAGTTGCCCCAATAATACAACAATTGCTGGAGCCTGGGATGTTGGTAGAATGTTTGTCCCCCTGCAATACTCCTATCCTGGCAGTAAAAAAACCTAATAGAAAATGGAAGCTTGTCCAGGACTTGAGAATTATTAATAACGCAGTTATTCTCTTGCATCCGGTGGTCCCAAATTCATAAACAATTATTACTAAAATTCCACCAGGGTCAGCATACTGTAAGTTTTAGATTTGAAGGATGCCTTCTTTTCAATTCTCTTGCCCCCCAGACATTCAACCCTTGTTTGCTTTTGAGTGGGAAGATCCCACCATAGGGAGGTCTAGACAGTTGATGTGGACCATCCTTCTTCAGGGATTCCAGGCTAGCCCTCATTTGTTTGGGAGAGAATTGCAGAAGTTGCTCACAAAGCTGAGGTTGGAACCTCCAAACACACTAGTCCAGTACATCAATGATATGCTTGTTTGTAGCCCTTCTTATGAGGACTCTATAATAGGCACCAAAACAACTCTGGAGTTTCTGGAAAGGGACAGCTTTAGGGTCTCTAGAGAAAAAGCTCAGTTGTGTTGCCCTGAGGAGACCCACTTGGGATGTATTATACGTGAGGGTTATAATAGCCTGTAATAGAGTACAGGATATTTGCTCTTTGACATCCCCAACCACAAAGAAAATCATAGGGATTTTCTGGGAATGGTGGGATATTGCAAAATTTTGATTCCCCAATTCAGGGAAATAGAAAAACCCTTATATGAGGCCCTCAAAGGGGGTGAAAGTGAAGTTCTAATGTGGGGAAATGACCAGGAGAAAGCCTTTCAGGACCTGAAGGAAGCATTGACCCACGTGCTAGTCTTGGGAAAACCCAATTTAGACAAACCTTTTATACTGTATATTGATGAAAGAAAAAAAGTAGCTATGGGAGTTTTGGTGAAAGAGCTTGGAGGAGAATTGCAGCCAGTAGGATATTTTTCTAAAAATTTACATCTAGGCCCCATTGCTTGAGATTATTGGCAGCTGTGGCCCTTCTGGTGGAGGAAGCTCGAAAGTTAGGCTTCTCCAGGAGCATCAAGATAGACCTAACAATAATTAGACAATGTTAGACTTTGTATTATCTAAAATATTTTGTTGAATCAGTGGTATGCAGCACACTTTTTTGGAAACATCAGCTTAGCTGTATTAACATTGTGTTAGATTTTTATCTAGAATCACTAAAGCTGGAGATAAACATTTAGGACATTTTAAATAGTAATAGTACAACATAGCATGTAACTTGAAACTACCATTTCAATTATTTCTCTGATATTATTAATAATAAATTGCTACCTCCCTTTTTAATTTCAAAGTTTATGGGGATACTAATATTTTGGTATTACATGGATCACATTTAAAATGTTTGAGTCATGGTTATAAGTATGCCTGTCACCCAGATAGTGTTCATTGTACATGTTAGGTAAGTTTTCACCCTATCCCTTCTTCCCCCCCACACTCTGCTTGATTTCCCATAAGTCGTACTTCCCTATATGCACATGTGTGCTCATCAGTTAGTTACAATTTAATCATTAGTACATATGGTTTTTGTTTTTCCATTCTTTAGAAACATCACTTAGGATAACGGTCTCCAGTTCTATCCAAATTGTTGCAAAAGATATTAAATCATCCTTCATGGCTGAATAGTATTCCATGGTATACATATACCACTTTTTTGAAGATATTAAAAAATTTATGTATTTATTTTTTTAAATGCCAATGTATATTATTTTGTTTTTTGAATTCAGAATATTACAGGGTGCAAATGTTTTGGTTACATGAATTGTTTTTGTACAGTCTGAGTGAAAGTTCATTATGCAGATAGTGTGCATTGTACCTGTTAGGAGTGAATTTACCCATTCCTTTCTCCCCCCTCTCATTTGCTTGATTTCCATTGAATTTTATTACCATATGTGCACATGAGTGTTGATCAATTAGTTCCAATTTAGTAGTGAGTACCTGTGGTGTTTGTTTTATCATTCTTGCAATACTTTACTTAGAAGAATGGTCTTCACTTTCATCCAGGTTGTTACAAAAGGTATTAGTTCACCATTTTTTTTATGGCTGAGTAATACTCTAGGATATGTATATATGTACACACAAACACATTTTATTAATCCACTCATGTATTGATGGGCACTTGGGTTATTTCCACATCTTTGCAATTATGAATTGTGCTGCTATAAATATTCAAGTGCAAGTATCTTTTTTATAAATGTCTTTTTTTACCCTTTGGGTAAATGCCTAGTAGTGGGATTGTTGGACCAAATGGTAGGTCTACTTTTAGTTCTTTGAGACATCTCCATACTACTACTTTTCATCGAGGTTGTAATAGTTTGCAGTCCCACCAAGAGGGTATGAATGTTCCTTTCTCTCCACATCCATGCCAACACCTGTTGTTTTAGGAATTTTTGATAAAAGCCATTCTCACTGGAGTTAGGTGATATCTTATTGTAGTTTTGATTTGCATTTCCCTGATGATTAGAGACATTTCCTCCCATTTAGCATGATGTTGGCTGTGGGTGTGGTATATATGGCTTTTATTATTTTGAAGTACATTCCATCTATTCCTGTTTTGTTAAGAGTTTTTATCATAAAAGGGTACTGGATTTTGTCAAATGCTTTTTCTGTGTCTATTGATCATATGGTCTTTGTTTTTGCTTCTATTTATGTGGTGAATTATATTTATAGATTGGCTTATGTTGAACCATCGTTGCATCTCTGGGATTCTTATTGTTTTGTACCTTAAAGTCTGTTATCCATTTTGAGTTGATTTTTGTGAGTGGTGAGAGGTGTGGATCCTATCTCAGTGTTCTACATGTGGCTATCCAATTTTCCACATGGTAGTGGTGGATTATTTTTTTGATGTGCTGCTGAATTTGGTTTGCTAGGATTATATTAATAATTTTTGCATCTATATTTATAAAGGATATTGGTCTCTAGTTTTCTTTTTTTTGTTGTGTCCTTTCCTGGCTTTGGTACCAAGGTATATTGGCTTTGCAGAATTAGTTGGGGGAGGATTCCTTCCTTTTCAAAGTCATGAAATAATTTCTACAGTGTATAGGTACAGTTCTTTGTAGGTCTGGTAAAATTCAGGTGTGAAATGATTTGGTCTGGGACTTTTTTTTGTTGGGAGATATTTTATTGCTGCTTCAGTTTTTTTTACTAGATATTTGTCTGTCAGGAGTTCTATTTCTTCCTGATTCAGCCTATGGAAGTTGTGTGTTTCCAAGAATTTGTCCATTTCCTCAAAATTTTCAAGTTTATGTGCATTCAGATTTATATAGTCTTCAGAAATGATATTTTGTATTTCTGTGGTATCAGTTATAATATCTCCTTTTTCATTTTCATTTCTGATTGAGCTTATTAGGGTACTTTCTTTTCTATTTCTGCTTTATGTAGTTAGAGGTCTGTAAATTTTATCTTTTCAGAGGACCAACTTTTTTTTTTATTAATCTTTTGTGTAATTCTTTTATTATTGATTTCATTTAGTTCTGCTCTGACCTTAGTTATTTCTTTTTTTCTGCTGGATTTGGGATTTCTTTGCTCTTCCTTTTCCAATTCCTTGAGATGATTTATCAGATTGTTGATTTGTGATCCTTCTGACTTGGATATAGGCATTTATGGCTATGATTTTTTTTCTTATGACTGCTTTTGCTGAATCCCACAGATTTTGATAACTTGTGTCCCCTTTGTTATTTACTTTGAAGAATCTTTTGGTTGCCATCTCAATTTTCTCCTTAACTCAATAATCATTCAGCAGTAGGTTGTTTAATTTCCATGACTTTGTGTAGAGTTGAATGTTCTGTTGGAATTGATTTCTAGTTTTGTTCCACTGTGGTCTGAAAAGACACATGGTATAATTTATTTATTTATTTTTTAATTTGTTGAGACATGTTTTGTGGCCTGGGGTATGATCAACATTAAAGAATGTTCCATGAGCTGATGAGAAGAACATATAATCTGTGTTTTGGGGGTAGAAGGTTCTGTATATGTCTGTTAGGCCCATTTGTTCTGGAGTTCCGTTTTAGTCCATCATCTCTTTGCTTATTTTCTCCTTGGATAGTCTGTTCCATTTTGTCAGTAGGGTGTTGAAATTCCTGGCTATTATGATGTTGCTGTTTGTCATTTTTTTAGACCAAGTAGGGTTTGCTTTATGAATCTAGGCACACGTGTTAGGTGTACAAATATTTGGGATTATTATGTCTTCTTGTTGAATTGTTCCCTTCATCAATATATAATGACCATCTTTTACTTTCTTTACTTTTGCACAAGAAGGTAGCAAATTGTTTCAGTTCCTAAATTAGCTCATTTTGTAGCAATAACACCAGGCATGCTGCTGGTCATAGTCCACAGCATTTCTGCCTTTCTTAAATATTTTCTGGAAGTGTTATAGAGGGAATAATATTAATATTTGTCTTTTTTTTAAACTTAAATCATCTTTTAAATAAAAATTTCAGACATCCAGAGAAGCATAATGAAAATATAACAATGTACCCAGCTCTGTCAAACCCAGTATTTTTTATCATGTTCCAGATTACTTTGTAATTTTAAGGAATTCCAACTTAGAAATTATTTTTTCATGAATTATGCTTTTGTTGTAGTATCCAAAAAGTCATCACCAAAGCCAAGGTCCTCTAAATTTTCTCCCATATTATCTTCCAGAAGCAGATAGTTATATAATTTCACATTTTACATTTAGGCTTGTTATCCATTTTGAGTTAATATTTGGAAAGGTGAAAGGTCTAGGTCTAGATTCATTTCTTTACATTTGGGTGTATATTTGTTATAGTACCACCATTCATTGAAAAGACTATCCTTTCTCCACTGTATTGCCTTTGTCCCTTTGTCAAAGATCAGTTAATTATATTTGTGTGGGTCTATTTCTAGGGTCTCTATTCTATTGCATTGATCTATTAAATATTTGTCTATTCTTTGCCAATACCACACTATCTTGATCACTGTATATTTATACAAAGTCTTGAAGTCACTCAGTGTCAGTACTCTGACCTCAGCTAGTGCTGGATTTTGTCAAATGGTTTCCCTGAGTGTATTGACATAACTATATAATCTTTCTTTTTTTAGCCTGTTCATGTGATGAATTACATTAGTTGATTTTCCAGTGTTGAACCAGACTTGTGCACCTGGAATTCAGATTACTTTTATTTTTTAAAGAATTAAAATAGTATAAATATATGAATAACAGTATTCACCAGAGAGTGCTTATAATTGTGCAATTTTCACTTTTTAAATTAAAGAATACAGAGTATTATTTGTCAATTCCAGCCAAGCCCTAGAATTTTGACCATTCTGATGAATGAGAAGTGATAACATCAGAGTGGTTTTAATTTGCATTTCTCTTCTTATGAATTAAGCTGAGCATACATATATATGTTAATAGCTAGTCTGTTCACATTTTTTTCTGTGAACTATCTTTTATTGTTTTGCTCACTTTTCTACCAGAGTTTTGGTTTTTATGTATGATTGAAGTTGCACATATATTCTCATTTTGTCATATAGGTATGTATGTATTTAGAGACGAGGTCTTGCTGTCATCCAGGCTGGAATGCACTTGTGTGATCGTAGTTTGCTGCAGTTTCAAACTGCTGGGCTCAAGCAATCCTCCTGCTTCTTCAGTAGCTAGACTGCAGGCATGTTCCATTATGTCTTCCTAATTTTTTAATTTTTTTGTAGAGACAGGGTCTTGCTATTTTGCCCGGGCTGGTCTTGAACTCCTGGCCTCAAGCAATCCTCCTGACTTGGCCTCCCAAAGTACTGGGATTACAGGCATAAGCTACCATGCCTGTCCCTGTCATACATTTTTTTGATAGCTTTGCTTATCTAGTCAAATTTATTAATCTTTTCTTGCATTCCTTTTGAATCATGTTTGGAAAGAATTTAACTACCATAATTACAAAATAATTCATTCATTATTTTCTTCTAATACTTAAAAAATACTTTTTGCTCATTTAGATTTCTCATCCATTTGGATTTTTTTGGTAAATGGTGTAAGGTATGAATTCAGTTTTATCTTTTCTCAATTACCATCACTACTTATTACTCCTGCTATCTTTCCCATAGTGATTTAAGATTACAAGTTTATCATGTATTCAATTCCCATATGTACTTAGATCTATTGCTAGCTATTCTACTTTGTTCTACTCATCAATCTGTCTATTCTTGAACCAGAACCAAATTTTTAAGTTAAAATTGTTTTCCTCCTTTTTATTTGTACAAATTTATGGAGTGCATGTGAAATTTTGATGCATGCACATAAGGCATAGTGATCAAGGCACGATATTTAGGGTGACCATCACCTGAGTGTAGTACACTTTTGTTAAGTATAGTCGCTCTACTCTGCTATCAAACATTAAATTTATTCCTGCTATCTTACTGTATGTTTGTACCTTTGAACTCACTTCTCTTCATCATCTCCCCTCCCCTGAACTCGCTCTTTCCAGTCTCTGTTGTCTATCTTTCCATTCCTTACCTCCATGTGATCAAAGTTTTTAGCTGCCACATATGTGACAACATGTGATATTTGTCTTTTTGGTTTTTTTGGCTTATTTCATTTGAGATAATGATCTCCAATCCCATCCATGTTGCTGCAAATGATATGATTGCATTTTTTATGGCCGAATAGTATTCCACTGTGTGTATATACCACATTTCGTTTATCCTTTATCCATTAATGGACACTTAGGCTGATTCCATACCCTTGCTATTGTGAATACTACTGCAATAAACATGCGAGTGCAGGTATCCCTTTAATATATCAATTTCTTTTCCTCTGGGTAGATATCCAGTCATGGGATAGCTGTATTGAATGGGAATTCTATTTTCAGTTTTTTGAGAAATCTCCAAACTTTTTCCCATAGTGGCTGTAGTAGTTTACATTCCTGCCAATAGTGTATAAGAGTTTCCTTTTCTCTGCACCCTTGCCAACTTCTATTATTTTTGGTCTTTTTAATAATAGCCATTCTGACTAGGGCAAAATGATATCTCATGTGGTTTTTGATTGCTATTTCTCTGGTGATTAGAGATGTTGAATATTTTTTCATGTACTTTATTTCCATTTCTTTTTTTTTAATTTATTATAGCTTATTATGGGAGTACAACAGTTCTGGTTAAATATATTGCCCATGCCCTTCCCAACCCCCCGAGCCTGAGCTTCGAGAGTGTCCATTCCCCAGACAGTGCACATCGCACTCATCATGTAGGTATACACCCATCCTCTCCCCTACCCCCATCCCCCCGAGTCATTTCTATATCTTCTCTTGAGAAATGTCTATTTATGTCTCTTGCCCACTCTTTAATGGGATTATTTGGGGTTTTTTTTTCTGTTGAGTTGTTTGAGTTCCTTATATATTCTAATATTAGACCCTTGTTGAATAAATAGTTTGCAAATACTTTCTCCCATTCAATAGGTTTTCTCTATATTCTGTCGATTATTTTTTTTCCTTGCAGAAGTTTTTTAGCTTAATTAAGACCCATTTGCCTATGCTTTTATTGCCTATGCTTGTGAATTCTTTGCTTAGACTTAATGTCCAGGAGAGTTTTCCCTAGGTTTTCTTCTAATATTTTTATAGGTTCGGGTCTCCACATCACTGCCCATGCTAGTGTCAGGACTCGTGTGGGAAGAGGACCAATCCCACAGTTTGCATTGCAGCAGTCCATGTCAGGGATGTGGTCACTGAAGATCTCTCACTTGCCCTTTCCCTGCAATACTGAGCCCCTTGGGGCTCCTGGCTTCCTTCTCCTTCTGTGCCTCAGATGTTTCCCATGAGTTCTCTGTTGGACTCTAATGTTCTCTACAAAATGTTCTATTCAAGGTATAATTGCCTATTCATAAGTTTGTTTTTTCTTTCTGAAAAGGGCGGGTATTTAATGTCTCTAGTCAGCCATCTTGAACCAGAATCTAATTTAAAGTCTTAAGGTTATGTTTTAATATCTAAAAGGACTATTGTCACTCGTTTCTCTCTTTCAGGGTTTCTATAGCTATTCTTTTTTTTTTTTTTTTTTTGCTTTTCTCAAAGAAAATTTTAATGTGAAAAATTATCAACAACAGATTTTTTCCTCTACAATTAGAGTTTAACATGAGTCTTCCAGCCTTTTAAACAGGACTGTAATATACATAAGGGAAAACATTTTGGCCTCATCTAGTAAAAAGATGAGGCTATATGGTCAAATTATAGATATCTCATATAGTTGGGTCCCCAGTTATATAAAGTCTGTGTTCAGGAATCAAATTATAACGTGATTGATTATACCATTCCCAAGGACCCTGCTTCCCAAGGACCCAGATTTCTCTGATCTCACATTTTATATTTAAAAAAAAAAGTTTGTTAACCATTTTAATCAACAGAACTAACAACAGAAACATCCCTAATTAGATTCTGGAAAGGAAGCAGGGAACAACCGTGAGCCAAAGAGAAGAAATAAAATTAAGGACTTTGTGGACTTTCACACAGATGTGACCTTGTAGAACCAGATACATATTTACCCATTTGATAAATATGTAATATTTAATAATTAAATCAAGACATATGAACAGTCTTTAGCATTAATAAT
>CM052443.1:42044070-42071045 GCA_028533085.1 Varecia variegata
ATGGGCACGCTTGAAGTTCTGACTTGGGGGGGACGGGGGTGGGGGAGGGGATGGGTGTATACCTACAGGAAGAGTGTGATGTGCACTGTCTGGGGAATGGACACGCTTGAGGCTCGGACTCGGGGGATTGGGAGGGACATGGGCAATATATCTATGCAGAACTTTTGTACCCCCATAATAAGCTGAAATAAAAAAAAAATTAAAAAAAAAAAAAAAAGAAATGAGTCACCTCACTTAACAGCTCACTGACAAGAAATAGCTCACTGACAAGAAATAGAAATTTTCTACATATGGAACGGCAGGTAGAAGCTATAGCTTTGGCCTCTGTAACCTGAGATTCATTGTTTCCTTGGAGATATTTGCCCAGTTCTCTCACCAACATGCCAATCTTAGGTAGGATAGTGGTACTCTTGAAAATATCTGTGAAATAACAATTCTAATTTCCTTCATTACAGCAGAGAAAATACTGCACAATTTAATCACTTCCTTTAGAATACATGGTATAAAGTGTGGAGAATGGAGGAGATTAGACATGCAGTCTAAACATTTAAAGATTATGAGAACATCAACACTCAAAGCAGGTTAGAACAAGAGGGCCCAGTGAAATAGATCAAGGAGAAAGAACACTTACTTGAACACAGAGATGTTGGGTAGCAGTATAAAGTGAGTTTGGTTAGGCAGTCAGATTGAAGCAGTGAACATTTCAATTTATTGAACTTTATGCAACAAAGTTAGAGCACATTGTAGGTTATCAATAAAGGAGTGGTGTGCTAAAGGGAGTGTATTAGGAAGAGTAGCTTACCAGAAAAATGTCAAATGGATTAAAAGGAAGAAAGTCTGCAATTTGAAAGACTAAATGTGTAGGTTGTTCAAGTATATTATACCTGAGATGATAAAGAGCCTAAAATTATCAGTATTCACAGTAATTATCTTTACAGGTTTTATATACCATGTCCAGTATTCAATCAAACATTACCAGATATATCAGGAAATAGGACCACAGCATGGAAAAAAAAGAAAAGAGAGAGAGATGCGAGAGAGAGAACCATAGTACATTCAGACATCAGAGTTATCAGAAATAGACTGTAACATACGTTTCATAAGTGTGATTAATATATTCAGAAAATAGATGACAAGATGGAGATATAGAAGAAACAAAAACTATTAAAAAGGCCCAAATGGGAATTTTAGATCCAAAAATATAAAACTGAACTTAAAAATTCACAAATGTGTTCAGTACCATATTAGATATAGTTGAAGAAAGAATTAGTAGAATGGAAAATAGGCCAGAATAACATATTCAGATAAATTTATAAAAACAAAGGAAAGAAAAATATAAAAAATTACTTATGAGACATATGTAAGTGGAAAATTCTAATACACATATAATTGGATTTCATGAAAGGGAAGACAGAAAAATAGAGCAAAACTAGTTTTTTTTTAATTTGTTTTATTTCAGAAAATTATGGGAGTACAAACATTTTGGTTACATGTTTTGACTTTGCCACATCCCAACAATGATTTGAGACATGCCCTTCCCCCCCTACAATGGGTGATAATTTTCCAAAACTGATAAAAGATATCAATTACATATTTAAGAATTAAAATGTATTCCAAACATGATAAAAACAAAGTAAATGACAACAATAAACATCATCATAACACTGTTAAAAACCAAAGAAAAAGAAAAATCTTAAAAGCAACACAAGATTAAAAGCATGTTTGTCTTTAAAGGAGCAAAAATAAGACAAATAACTTTTATCAACTTAAAAGAAAGAGACTAGAGAACAATTGAATTACATGTTCAAATGCTAAAACAAAAAAAGTGTCAACTTCAAATTTATATTTGACCCAATAAAATCAGCAATAAAAGTGAAGAAAAAATAAAGACATTTTCAGATAAAGGAAAGATTAAAGATTTGTCACCAGTTGACCCATGTTAATGGAAATAATATAGGAATTTTTTTAAGGCAGAGGAAAAATGACCCCAGATGGAAGTATGAAGATATAAGAAGGCACAAGTAGCAATGGAGAGAGTAAATACGTGCCTAAATAGAAATGAATACTAACTATATAAAGATATCGCCCCTTACATCCTTCAAACTCCTTCAATACCTCCTTCACAAATCTCCATTCAAACTAGATGTTAGATCTGAACGTGAAAGGCAAAAGAATAAAGCATCTGGAAGAATATAGGAGAGTATCTCTGAAAACTTAGAATAATCAAAGTTTTCTTCAACAGGAAATAAAAATCACTGACTATACAAGAAAAGATTGATACATTGTATGAATTTAAAATTAGGTGTAATCAAAAGAGAACATTTTGAAAGTGACAAGGCAAGACACTGAGTGGGAGAAGATATTTGAAATAGGTAAAACCCATAAAAAGACGTATCTTGGACATATAAATAACATGTATACACCCATACAAAAATATATAATAGAGAAATGGAAAAAGATATGAATAGTCATTCACAAAAGAAGATATCCAAACAGCCAATAAACATAAGGAGTTCAGAGAATTCATGAATCATCAGAGAATTGCTAATTTGAGACACATAGCTAAATTGGACAAGACGGACAACAACAACATACCCTTGGACAAAAGAAGCTAGCCATAAAACTATATTTGCTATTTATATAAATTTCCCAAACTTTGTGATGCTGGAATTCAGGTTAGTTGTTACATTTGGGAAGGAGATGGGGGATGTGACTGGAAGGGGACATGAAAGAGACTTCTAAGAGGTAACACTGATATTTTCACTTTGTTATAATTCATCAATTTGTACACTTATGCTTTTTCTGTAGGAATTGCATAATTCAATAAAATGTTTAAAAAAAATAATTAGTAGCTATATAAGTACAAATTTATTCAGGTGAAAAAGAGAATACTTGGAAGAATAATCTTTACAAGGGATAGAATATGTGACTAAAATATTTTCTAGCTAGCAAAGTGTAACACTAGTCACCACTGGATAAATTTAAATCATCTTTATTTCCCTGTCCTCATAGATACGAACATTATTTCACTAAGAAGTAAGATTACCTATTTCCTATTTCTCCACCCCCTGCAGATTCATACAGTTAGTTATATTATCATTATTATTATAATATACAGATTAATAATATTTTATTCTGTTCTTTAATCAGTTTTCACAGTTGTTAGCTTTTGTTTGGTATGAAAATGATTCAGTGCTAAAATCCATCTCTTTATAATAGCTTTCCCAGTCAGCTCTTGTTTATTTGCATTTATTCTCAATGCATGTTTTTCAAGAAGTGTATTCATAAATAATATAAAAACTCTTAATTATTGAATATTTGAGAATATGTGTCTCTTGATTCTTGAATAGTAACTTGCTGGGTTAAAGTGTCTTTCATTAACATTTTAGGCATTTAACTATTATCTCATTATTGAACATGGCAGTAAAGTATGACACCAACCCAATCTTTTGCTCAGATGCCCATACAATTATTTCTCTATCCTTAAAGTCCAGTGACTTTACTAACCTATCTATTGGTGTTTATTTTTCTGTATCATTGTGCACATTTATCCTCTCTTCCTCGATGTCAGGGAAATTTACCTTTATCTTTTCAAAATATATTTATTTTCCATCTGTTCTATTTTGTTTAATGCCAGCAGATGTTGATTTGTCCATAGCTCCATTTTTTCTCTTAACATTTTAAACATTATATTCTTTTCAATTTTATTTTGCTTGAATTTCTCAAGTCTATACTTCAAACCTCTATGTTTCTAACAGTCTATTATGCTTTTTATTACTTTGGATCCATCATTCATTTCTATAATGATTTACTTTTATCTTCATTTCTTTCACATGAGCCCTGGCAGCTCATAAAAAGCTTACTGTGTAATAAATCAGACATAATATGATGATTTAACATATAACTGTACAGTTTAAGCAATAACAATGGTAATAAAAACACCCACATACCAACTATCCTGCTTAAGAAATATAACTGAACTAGGACTTTTGAGGCCCTGGGGTGCCACTCCTCTCCTTCTTCTACATTAGATAATCTGGATCCTAAAATTGCAGTTGATCACTCTCTTCTTCTCTTTTGATTTTTTATTTTAATGTTTTAAAATGCATCAGTATATTCATTTGCTGTTTATACATTTGGGTCTTGTTTAAGGACCCATTTATTACTCTGAGGTCAATTAACACAGCGAACAAATGCAATGTCCTGCAGAATGTTCACATGATTAGGTCCCTTTAGATTCTATGGGGACAGAAAACAGGAGCCACTGAGGTAATATATGGCCCTAGGCAAGATAGTGAGCATATATTGTTGTCTCTTCCAAGGGAATGTGAACTGTTTCTGATCATCTTTCTGGTTATGGATTGAAATGAATGCATTTACCAGGTCAGTAGCATATGGAGTTCTGGAGGCTGTGTTGATCTGCTTTGGACGTTACATCTGCTGCAGCGCCTGTGACTGGGAATCCAGCTGCTGGGTAGCCCACCGTTCTCCACTATGCTCTAGCTGGTTTCTCAGGGGCCAGGATGGTGAATTATATGATTATATTGTTTATTTAACATAACTTGAAACAATATATAGTTTATAATTTACATGTAGATATACTAGAAACATATTTGTTCACTATGTATAATATGATAGATCTGACAAAAATTTGATGAAATAGAAATGCATGCCAATATATTCTAAATAAATTTACATTTCTAAAGTGCTTCAAAGAATGCCTGCCACAAAATAAACACTCTGCATTAAATAAATAAACATAAATCACGATAGAAATACAAATCATGATACAAATGTGATAGGCCACATTTCTTCAACTCAAAACTACGCTCTTTCTTTTAATCTGTTATCTTTTCTGAAATATGGGAGTGTGTATATAATATGCAAATCTTTCCCTCCAATAAAACTGCTATTAAATTTTTGGTACATCTTACAATTTACTAATATGACTAGAAGTATAAAATTTTTGTCATATTTCTGTTGGCTTAAAACTTTTATTCAAAAGTCATTTTGAATAAAATGAATATATGTTGCAAAATGAATTCAGAATTCCCATAACTATGTCTATTTTGTTTTACATCTGAATGTGTTACTATTAAATAATAGTTTCACAAATTTACATTTAAATAACCTCACATACTTATAATATAAAAGAGACGAGGTGAAAGTTGCATGACACTGAAATGAAATAATCTTCAGTACATTTAATGAAAAGTAGAAAAAATATATAAAAGTGAAATTGCATATTTGAATTTGATTACTTTAAAGCTTTGCTTATAATGAATTTTGTCTTTAAAAGGCTGTATATACAACATAGAATTTCCATTGAAAATGTCCTAGAAGATCTATATTCAACTATTTTGAATTATTTGACAAATGAGAAGCAAAGATATATGGTAATTGATTTTAGCTTTAACCCAAAACTTAGTCTACTTTTTAAAGAATATTATGTTTTCCAGTACTCCTTGTTCATCCCTTATTTTTTAAATATGCTGTAAACAATTAAGACATAGAACTGCATAAATTTTTCCCAGAATATTTCTGTGTCCATTTTTTTCATTTCAACATCATTATCCAAAAACTAGTTTGAGTAATTATTTTATGACTAATAATCAGTATTAGCTTTGGTTATAAAAGAAAAATATATTTTTAACACATTTATACCTATAAGTTTTACAACTATAAGTATGTGAAATGTACTTATATACAATTTTTTACATACAAGTCATTGTTCTAAGCACTTATAATAACTCACTAAATCATTCCAACAACTCAGTGAGTTCAGGGCAATCAGTATTCCTATTTTATAGATGAAGAAAGTGGCACTATATGATTTATGAACTTGCTCATGGTCTCAATACTTAGATTACTGGCAGTTTGCCTTCAGAGTCCAGGTTCTTTTCTATTATATAAAACCACTTTTCAGAAGAGCGCTCACTTTTTACATATCAGTAAAACAATGATATTATATATGTAATTAGCAAGTGGTGAGAATTTGCAAGCATGTTGTTTGCAACAGGCCTGGAAAGCAAATAGTGAATTTGGAAATATTGTATATTAGAAGACAGAAATTGTTAAAAGATATAATGGAGAAGTCAGTGTCAACTAAAGAAGCTTCTCATTCCTTGGGTTGCCTAGTAACCAAGAATATGGAAGGGAGCAGGGTAGTAGAATGGAACAATCACAAGTAGATCCTGAATTCAGTAAAAGAAAAAAAAAATGCAAAGCCCCTGAGCCAGGAAGCTCTTCCTTATTTCAAGATGAATCCATTTTGGGCCCTGAAATGTATACAGCTGAAGAATCCCCAAGTGATTTGAATGATCGGCCAGGATTGGGAACTACAGCAGCTTTATCTCAAGCTTCACTTTCCCTGTTTTTAGTTACCCACGATCAATAGCGGTCTGAAAATATTAAATGGAAAATTCCAGAAATGAACCATTCATAAGTTTTCCACTGTGTGTCCTGAGCAGCATGATGAAATCTCGCACCTCCTGCTGAGTCACAGCTGGGATGCGAATCCTCCCTTTGCACAGCATATCCGTGCTGTCCACATTCCTTGCCCCGCTGGTCACTTAGTTGCCCTGTCAGTTGTCAGATCAAGACAACAGGTACAGCAGGTCCTCACATAATGTTGTTTCGCTCAACATTGTTTCATTATAATGTTGATAAGAAAAAAAAAGCTTGATTCCTGGTTGGAGCCACTGTCTGTGTGGAGCCTGCAAGTCCCTGTTTCTGCTTGGGTTTCTCCAGGTAACCTGGGTTCCTCCCACATTCCAAAGCTGTGCACAGTAGGTGGATCGATGTGTCTACATGGTGTCACTCTACAGTGTGAGTGTGGGTGTGTGTGAGTGCACCCTGCAATGGGGTGGCAGCCCAGCCAGGGTGGATCCCATCTTGAGCCCTCAGCTGCTGGAAGAGGCTCTGCCACCAGAGACCCTGAACTAGAAAGAGCAAGTTGGAAAATCAATGCATACAAATTATTATAAAATAAAAACTGAAGTTTGCAATAATCATGCAAATACAGGACAGTTCATGATGAGGTAGGAAAGCGCTCAGGGAGCCTGCCTTATCTGTTAGTGTTTGTTTTTGAACTGCATGGTGAGAGGAGGTGCTTCATACAATTTTTACTCTGCAAACATTTATTCCTTGGTTTAACCCACCATCACCACAATCTACATTACTCACTGAGACATCAAATGTTGGCTAAGTAGTTGTCTTACCTGTTCTTATTAGTCTTTTGTTTTGGTGGGGAGTGGGGTGGGATATTGCTATGTTGCTCAGGCTAGAGTGCAGAAGCTATTCAAAGGGGCCATCATCCTTCACTATAGCCTTCAACTTCTGGGCTCAAGTGATCCTCCTGCCTCAGCCTCTAAGTAGCTGGGACTACAGGGGTATGCCATCGTGCCCAAATTGTTTTTATGAGTCTTTCTTAAATGTAAGTATAGCTCATATTTATTTCAATGTTTAATATTGAAAGTGTTTTAAGTCTTTGTTTAGAAGTTTAGTGATGTTTTTGTGACCAGAAATATGCCATAGGGACTTAACTTTTGTTTATATCAATTAACCTGTGGTAAAATTGGTTTCATAGTACTTCATTTTGCTTAAAGTCACAATTTGTAAGAACCTATCCACGACGTTAAGTGAGGACTTACTGTGTATTAATAAAATTTTGCTGCTAGTCATGGTTTCAGGTATCCACTGGGGGCCTTGGAACGTATCCCCTTGGATAAGGGGAAACGACTATACTGCGATTGACAGTCAACCCATTCCATTACACACTATGTTGAATAAAGCTCAAAATCATTAACATGAGCCTTGGAGACCTACACAATCTGGTGCATCTCTAGCCTCAAGGTCACAGTTCTGGCCCCCTTGCCAAGGCCGCTGCCCTGTCCACACCTCTGACATTCCACTGCACCAAGCACTTGTCATCTACGGCTTTGGGTTATGCAGTGCTACTCTTTAGTCTATCACTCCTCTCCCTTGCTTCTACTCATCTTGTTTCGTCTTATCTAGTTCAAGTCCTCAAGCATATGACAGCCTCTCTTAGCTACTCCCTGTATTTATCCTGTGATTGCTGTTATCACAGTAGTAGCTGCATAACCGTTTATGAGATTATGTCTTTAATATGTTTCTCCTACTGGCCTGAAAACTCCATCAGAGTAGAAATTTGGAGTCTGTTCTGTTCACCCTTGCAGTTCCCAGTACTTAACACAGTGCAGGCTACATAATAGCCACATAGTATAATAGGTATATGGGGAATGAATGAATGAACAAACAAATCGTCAATTATGGCCAACGACCAGATTGTTGCTGCACCGCTCATATGTTTTAAGGACCACATGTTGCTCATCAAAGTGATAACTCTTAAGTAAGATTACTGTTGCTTGTTACCACTTAAGTTTAAGGGATTACTAATGTTTTGTGTCAACTAGCATGAACCAAAGAGTTTTAAGGATTTGTTAAACATTTTATTTTCCCATTCCCTGTTCAGAATGGTGGACTATAAAAACTGAGGGTAATGTTAACAATATAATTTCATAGAAATGTAAATATCAAGAAGCAAAATTCTGTACTCAAGAGTGGCTCTGTCTTGACTTGACAGGTCATTTAACAAATTGTCTTGTGTTTGCCAATTTATTTGATGCAATGCAAATAAATAGAAGATGCCACTGTTAAAAAATAAGGTCAGTTTTATATAGTCAGGCAGCAATCATTAGTGATAATTTACAGTGACAAAGCTTCATTTTTTAAAAAATAATGTTAGGGAAAGGATTTGTAATAACTTATAACCACCAAAAGATGCCACTTTAAAAATAACAAGTTATAATAAAATATAATAAAGCGAACAGACAATATTCTATAGGCATTAAAGCAATTTTAGAAGCATATGTTATATTATAGGAACTTAGTCTTGTTTTCTGAATAAATTCTTATTATTATAAAAAAGAATGTGAACAAGATAAAAAATTCAGTACTCATTTTTAGTGTGATGGTTACAGTAATGACTCATTATGACATCTGTTGAAATGAACTAATTAAGTATTTTAGTAACTTTATCTCCATATGTCTTAAGGTGTTTCGACCTTGACTTCAATATTTATGTGATCTGCTTCAGTTCTTATAGGCAAGGATATGTAGATAATGTACGTTAGTACTGTAGAATGCTAAATATTCAACCAAGTTTTTATAGCATACAACTTTAAAGAGCAATTATAAGACATAGAAACTGATATACTTAGTTAATTCTCTAAGCACATTTTCTGCTTTGAACACAAAGCAGTAACCAATAATATATTCAAAGTTCAAGCCGAAAAGACTTGGTTTTTGGACTTAAAAAGACAAACATAATCTGCATAAGATTGGAATGGAAATACTAAAGAATGAGTGAGGCTAAAGCCCTGGGTTTTCCAGAAGGGGCAATGACAGTGTGGTATAGGTTCTAGATTGGACAGAGGCTCAGTGGCAGTTAGTCAGTTAGCAAAGAGTATTGGGAGAGTCACCCAGAAGGGGCCACAGAAAGACTGGAGTAAACCAAAAGAAACAAAAGTTTTTACAATCACCTACAAAGCATTATGAATACATAGTAAGGCTCCCACACTCATGTGATAATTGTTCAATAAACGCAGACTGGATGAAATGTTGGAGCAATAAAATTTGAAGAAGTAATTGCTGAAATTTTTCCAGATCAAAAGTATACTCAGGGTACTCAGCAGAATGAATGAAAACAAATGAATGCATAAACATATAGTGGTGAAGTTGCAGAATATTAAGATAAAGAGAAAAATCTTAAAAGGCACTTGAGAGAAACTGTATTACCAACCATAGAATGATCAATTAAATCAACAAGAGACATCAGCAATGATTGATACTAGAATACAATGGACTAATATACTTAAAGTGCTGAAGGACAACAACTATAAACCACATACACAGATAAGCTATCATGTGCGAGTTAAGAAAACATAAAGAATGTTCATATTTACTGTCACCAGAAGAATTTACCACCCACACAGACTCTCATTAAAAGAACTATTAAATGTATACTTAAGTAAGAGAACCAAACAAAAAGGAAGCTGTAGTATTCAAATAACAAACAAAAGTTCCAAAATTGGTTAAATGCCAGGAAATTTCATTAACTATTGACTATAACCTTACATAAAATCTTACATTTTAAAATAAGAATTTAAAACTTATAGCCTAAACAGTAATGACAAGATGGGAGAGGAATCTTAAAGAGTTGCAAGCATCTTTTTAAGTTTGGAAGAGAGAGAGAAGCATATTGAACAAGTTTAAACTTTAAAAAGAAAAGCCATAAGGGCAGAAGTGTCCAATACTATTAATAACATTTACAACAGAAGACAGTAAATTGTTTTTGTCTAGAAAGTTAAAAGTATGATAGAAGCCAAAAAGGAAAAGAAAAGAATGATTCAAAGTAAAATAAAAGATGGAAAATAGAAAATAAAGATAATTGAAATAAGTCCAAATATTTCAGAAATCCCAATAAATATAAAAATTACACACAGATATTTAAAGACAAACTATATTTAAAAATCCCTTCTATGATGCTTGAATGTAAAATATCTAAAACAAAATCAGTCATAAGATTGAAAACAAAATGCAGAGAAAGAAAACATGGGGATTTTCTTTGTAATTATCTTAGAGCAAGGAATGTTTTTGACATAAAACCCAGAAATAATATTGGAAAAGATTGACAAAGTTAACTGGATAAAAATTTCAATATCTGCACATCCAACAATGGCATAAAGTCAAAAGGCAAATGAAAATCTGGGAAAATAGTTGCAGCTCACCTCACAAAAAAATGTTTAATGTCCTTGACATATTAGAAGATGCCATTGAGTATCAATTCCATATATATATTTATATATAACTATATCTATATCTATCTATACTTATATATAACTATATCTATATCTATCTATATTTATATATATAGATATATCTCTCTTAGGGAAAGAAACTCATAAGCCCATACTGGCAGACATCTGCAATGCTAATTTTGTAGTGCTATTTATAATAGTGAAAATTTAAGTATTCAAAATGTCTATTAATAAGAGCATTGATACATTGTTAAATATATATACAGTGGAAAATTGTGCAGTGATGAAATTAATTTGATTTTACAAATTATCATGCATCTTTATGTTTTTCTATACATATTTTATACCCATAATCATTACATAATTTTAAACTTTATATAAATTTTATCATCCTTATGCAATTTGCTTATTATCTTTGACATTAGGATTATAGACTCATCTATATAGTACTGTTTTATGTAGCTCAAGTTTGTTCATTTTTACTGCTTTTAAATTACCTCATTAGAATTGGAGGGAGAAAGGATTAAGATGGCTGATGCAAGTAATATGTGCCTGCTCCGTGAAGATGAACGAGAATAGTAAGTAGATGCTCACATTTCAAACACATCATCCAGGAGAGGATGCTAGGATTCAGGAAAGGCAAGTAAAGAGAGGGTTCAAGGTGGCTTGATTGGCCAGGGATTGGCTCTGAGCCAGGAGAGGCTCCTGAAAACAGTAAGAGAGAAATCCCCAGGGCCTCACACTGGGAAACGAGCTTTTACAATCCTGGCTACAGGAGAACTCTTTAACTTACTTTGGACTCAGGCCTAACATAGGGAGCTGCCTAGAGACTGCACAGAGACATCTCCAGAAAGGGAACCCACATGGAATCCCACAGGCATCCAAGCCTAGAGCACCTGCAGCTGGGTGCTGTTCTGGAAGCCATCTAGGTAGGTCTGTAGATGCTGGGTATCTACAGACGCAGCTGCTGCTGTGCTGCTGCGAGGAGGGACAGGGGGCACTGGGAGCCTCCCACGCAACCCTAGGAATGTCCCCACCACCCTGATGCAGGCTGCTGTTGAGACTGAGATGTGAGTGGATGACACTCTCCATAGCCTCTTGCCCATGCTGCCTGCTGGAAAGGGCCCTGCCCTCTCTAGTTGTATGGCCAACATGCCATTTTGAGAGTTTAATGCTGGGCTTCTCCAGGCTCTTGGGCTGAATTTGGGCCAACATGGCTGCAGCTGCCACCTGGGCAAAGAGTGTCAGGGAAAGCAGGCTCTCCTGGGAATACCTAGGACAATGCCTGCCACCTTGCAACTGGCTGCTGTGAGACCAAGACACAAGAGGACCACATTCCCTAGAGAGTCTGGCCCATGTTGCTTGCCTGAGCAGGGCTCCAGCCTTTCTGGTCATAAACCCATAGCCAGCACCATTTTAAGGGGTTTAACACTGGGCTGCACCATGCTTTCAGGGCAAGTTTGGGCTGACTCGGTTGCAGCTGCTGCCCAGTTGGGGAAGAAAAGGGAAATCAGACTGTCTGAGGCATAACTAGGACAATACCCACCGCCCTACAATGGGCTGCTGTGAGACTGAGACATGAGTGTACTGTGTTCTCTACAGCTTCTTGCCCATGCTGCTTGCCTGAGTGCGGCCTGCCCCCTCGAGTCCCAGGCCTCCAGCCAGCACTGTTTTGAGAGTTTAACACTGGGCTGAGCCCTGTCCTGGGCCTAAGAATTGGCCCTGCAGGAGACACTCACACTGGTGCCGGTGTAAGTTACTCTGGGGCCTAAAAGAAGGCACACTCAGCCCACTGCCACTAACACTGGGGCCAAAAGACTGGCTCAATTGGCATCCAAGTCCCTGACAAAACTTCACTGAAGCCTCAATTAATAAACATACCCTAAGGCACTGAGAAAATCACAGATATCACTGACCCCTTGTACCTCTGAAAAAATCATATAAAGATCACACTACTGCAGGCACCCAAAGCCAAAGCCAAGTAAGTGTCCTACTCAACCATACCTACATCTTTAGGAAAAAATACTCCCTTATGAAAATAATTTTAAAAAATTGGAAGAAGTGACTGTTATACCAGATGTCCAGATATCAATGGAAGGACACAGGAATCATGAAAAAGCAAGATGATGACACTACTAAAGGACCATAGCAATTGTCCAGCACTAGACATGTCATTGAGACAGAAAGTCAATAAAGAAACTTTGGACTTAAATTGGACTTTAGACCAAATGGACTTAACAGACATTTACAGAACATTCTACACACTACAGAATATACATTCTTTTCAGCAGCATATGGAACATTCTCCATGATAGACCACACATTAGGGCACAAAATAAGTCTTAATAAATTTGTAAAAACTGAAATCATATCAAGTATCTTCTCAGACAACAATAGAATAATGCTAGAAATCAATACAAAGAGGAACTTCAGGAACTATGCAAATATATGGAAATTAAACAACATGCTCCTGAATGATCAATGAAGAAATTAAGATGGAAATTAAAATTTTTTTGAAATAAATGAAAATGAAAACACAACATGCCAAATCCTGTGGGATACAGCAAAAACAGAGCTTAGAGGAAAGTTTACAGCATTAAACGCCTACATCAAAAAAGTAGAAAGATCACAGAAAGATCACAAATTAACAACATAATATCACACCTGGATGTTATGGAACTGGAAAAACAAGAACAAACCAAATTCAAAGTTAGTATTAATAGAAAAAAAGAAATGACAAATATCAGAGCAGAACTAAATGAAATAGAGACAAAAAAAAATACAAAGGTTTAATGAAACAAAAAGTTGGTTCTTCAAAAAGATAAACAAAATTGGTAAACCACTAAGCTAGACTAACCAAGAAAAGAAAAGATCCAAATAAACAGAAACAGAAATGAAAAAGGATATATTACAATTGATACCACAGTATAGTATTTGGCTACGGTAACCAAAACAGCATGGTACTGGTATAAGAATAGGCACATAGATCAATGGAACAGAAAAGAAACCCCAGAAATAAAGCCACATACTTACAGCTAACTGATCTTTGACAAAGTTGACAGGAACATACACCAGCGAAAGGACATCCTTTTCAATAGATGGTGCTAGAATATTAGATTGCTATATGTAGAAGAATGAAACTGGACCCACGTCTCCCACCATATACAAAAATCAACTCAAGATTGATTGAAGACTTGGATGTAAGGACTTGAAATTCTAAAATTACTAGATGAAAACCTAGGGGAAACTCCTCTGGACATTGGTCTGATAGGCAAAGAATTCATGAATAAGATGTCAAAAACACAGGTGATAAAAACAAAAATAAATAGGATTTAGTTGAAGTAAAAAGCATCTGCACAGCAAAGGGAATAATCAACAGAGTGAAGAGATGACCTACAGAATAGGAAAAAATATTTGCAAACTATATATCCAACAGGTAACCTATATCTAGCCTTTACAAGGAACTCAAACAACTCAACAAGAACATAAAAGCCAGTTAACCCCATTATAAATGGGTTAAGGACATGCAGAGATATTTTTCATAAGAAAATAAACAAATGGCCAGTAACCATATGAAAAAATGTTCAACATCACTAATCATCAGAGAAATGCAAATTAAAACCACAATGAGATATTTTCTTACATCAGTCAGAATGACTATTACTAAAAAGACAAAAAATAATAGATGTTGGCAAGGATGCAGAGAAATGGCCACTTTCATATACTGTTGGTAGGAATGTAAATTAGTACAACTCTATGGAAACAGTATGGAGATTTCTCAAAGATCTAAAAATAGAACTACCTTATGATCCAGCAACCCCACTTCTGGGTATGTACCCAAAGGAAAAAAAATCAATATATAAAAAAGATACCTGCATTTATATGTTTATCACAGCACTATTCACAATAGCAAAGATGTAGAATCAACCTAAGTGTCCATCAATGGATGACTGGATAAAGAAAATGTGGTATATATACACAGTGAAATACTATTCATTTGCATTGCATACTAGTCATTGCAGCAACTTGGATGGAACTGGAGGCCATTATCTTAAATAAAACAATTCAGACACAGAAAGACAAATACCACATATTCTTACTTATAAGTGGGAGCTAAATAATGTGTAGACATGGAAGTAGAGTGTGGGATGATGGACAATGACACTTGCAGGGATGGGGTGTGTGTGTGGAGGGAGGTGGATGGTGGAAGGTTGCTTGGTGGGCACAACGTGTATTACTTTGGTGATGTATGCACTGAAGGCCCTGACTTCTCCACAGTGCAATATATTAATGTAAAAAAATTGCACTTATATTCCATGATGATATAAAAACAAAAACTAAAGGGAAGAAGAAAAGAATTGGATCACAACCAATCCTAATTTTCCTAGACCTTGCCACAAACAACTTATAAAATAAAACTAAAATTTTAGAGTATGCTTTTAGGATTTTTTTTCTATTATCATCTCCTTTGGAATGAAAATGAAACCAATTTTCAACTATCATTTTGGGTCTCCAGAAATCTCTGCCAGCCCTATTAACCAGATGTGTTTCCCAAAATATGAATGGGGTCATTCTTAGCAGGCAATTGGCTCATTCCCCACTCATTGTTCCAATGTGCAATCTGAAATGGGAGGTAAAAGCCCCCTCAGCTGGTAGGCTCCCATGGAACCTCTTATCTACTGACTCTGACATCTATCTTCCACACCCCAGATTTAGACAGCTGTGCTAATATACCACACTTGAAGACAGGTGCATACCAATTCAAAGAGAACACTACTTAGGGAGAGACTTTAAGAAGGGATTGAAGGAAACGAGAAGGCCTGCTATGTTTGTGATCCCTCACCCAAACTGCAGAACTAGGTTGAATAATTCTTTTGAGACATAATACCTCTAATTCCAGTATTGGTCCTGTTGAGTAATCTTGAATAGCAATTTGTGCCATTTGATAAAATTTTGATTTACTTTTATTATGGCATTTCCTCTTCCATAAGATGTGCTATAATACATTGGCCAAAAGCAAATAGTTGCCTAGTGATAGAATTTCTAAGAAATCTTCTGAAAAAAACATATATTTTGATATGGAATGATTCATAACCTAGAAGGAGATTTGGAGTTCTCATTTTTAATCACTGGAATGGGGGATTGTCTTATAAAATTTTAAAGAAAAGAATTATCACTTTATTAAAAGATAGGGTTCCATGTAGTAACAGATTGTTTTATATTACCTCTTCCCATTAATTTCTTTGAGTTTCTCATGTCCCACAATAGGATACCCTTAATGAAACCAGACCAGTATAAGTGCAAACGATTCCCAAAATGTTGCATATACACTGATTGCCACCAACAAACAAGGCTAGAGAATTAAATCCTCAAGGATCTCTGTTCATCTGTGATTAAAACATGGCCAAACGTGCTCCTTTATGTTCATCATGTATTTATCTTGAAAGATGACAAGGTAACTAGATGGAATATTTAGCAATTGAACTTTTATGGGGAAAACACACATATGAATCCACTTTTCAAATTAAGCTTGTTTCACATAAAACCTTGAAGCTATTTTGATAATAAATCACACTTTTAAAAAACATCTTTCTCAAATAATTATTATTATTATTATTTAGAAAACTCAATTTAGCTTCATGGAAACTATTATTTTCTGTAATTTTTTAGTTAACTGAAGTGAATGTGTACTAATATGTGCCCATTAATATCACTAAAGAAAAACAACATAAAATTCAAAGAGCCACTTATATCAGTTTGGTTTACAATGAGCTTACTTAGAGAAAACCTTAACTGTATATACACCCACAGTGTATGAAGACATTTCTTCTACCACCACGACTCAAGGTTATCAATCTGTAAATTTTTGGCAATCTGATCGGTGGCATGTGAAATATCAGTATTTTACTCTGGATTTCTTTGGTAATGCTGAAATCTCTATATATGTGGATTGGAGAAATTTATTTCTCCTGAATTTGCCTATTTATACCTCTGCTAACATTGTTTTTTTTTTTTTTTCTTCTTGATGTGTAGGGGCTCCTTGTATATCAGGATTATTAACCTGTTACTACTTTATCTATGTCTTTCATGTTTTCTGTTTGTTTTTAACTTTGTATGCAGTGTTAATTCTGGTGATTTTTTTAGGGTGTTTAGATTTTGTTTCATAGTTTTACAGATCTTCACCCCAATATTTTCCTCTACTAGTACTTTCACCTTGTTGATTAGTTAATTAATTAATTTGTGCATGTATGTGTGCTCACATGTGTGCATGCTTATCTTTACAAGCAAGGTAACTCTTCTGTCTGGGTGGATTGTTTTTCTATTTGTTTATTCAATTTATAGCTCATTCCTCAACAATATTCTCATCATGATCATGTGCAACAATTAAAAAAAAACTTTTTATTTTGAGTTAATTATAAACTTGCAGGAAGTTGCTGTGTAATAAAAAGCTTGGCTGGCTTCTGTCCCTAGTTCCTGGAAGGTAATTTCTAAATTCTTGGAATTTCCTGAGTGATCGGAGTATCTTGTTATTCACCGTTAATGCTAATTGGTTTATTAGCTTATGCTAATTATACTATCAGTTTATGCTAATGAGATGGGCCCCTAGATAGTTTACGGTAACTGAATGATTCTGGATGGCAGGTGGCCAGAAAGACCAGGTGTATGATTAGAGGGTTGGGGTTTTGACTTACATGATATCAGCCTGACCACTAGGAAGTGGAGAGAGGGCTAGAGATGAAGTCACACAACCAATGAATGATTCCATCCATTATTCCTATATATCGAAAGCCCAGTAAAATCTCTAGACATTGAAACTCCAGTGAGCTTTCCTGGTTGGCAGCACTCTGAATATTATCACACATCAGTTTGGCACATCCTGACTCCACAGAAGGATAAGAGGAGCCTCATTTTGGGGACCATTTCAGACCTCACCCTGTGTGTCTCTCTCTTAGGCTGCTTCTAATTTTGTATTCCTTTTCTATAATAAAACTATAATTGTAAGGACAGTGCTGTCCTGACTTCTGCGAATCGTTATAGCAAATTATATTTAATAGTAGGGATAGTTGGGTAGTGTGAATTCCTATGTTTATGGCCAGCTTTTCAGAACAGAAGGTGACCTGGGCACTCCTGAACTTGCAGCTGGTGTTGAAAGTGAAGGCAGTCTGGTGAGACCTGTGCCCTTACCTGTAAAGTTTGGTCTAACTCCACACAGTTGGTGTCAGAAATCAATGCGGTTGCAAAGAAAAAAAAAAAGTAACAGAAGGTTCCATGCACACTTCACCTAGTTTACCCCAATGGCAACACCTTGTATAACTATAGTAACTATCCATGAAGCTTATTCGGATTTCTTCAGTTTTACAAGCCCATGATTGTGTGTATGTGTATATAATTCTATGCAGTTTTATACATGTGCAATTTTGTGTAACCACCACACTCAAGACATCAAACTCTTCCTCCTTGCTACTGATCTACGGTCTTTCTCCCTCTCCTCCCAACCCCTAACCCAGGCACCCCTGAATCTGTTCTTCATCTATATAAATTTGTTATTTCAAGAATGTTATGTAATGGAATCATACAGTAGTATGTATACTTTTGAGGTGGACTTTTTTCACTCAGTAATTCTTTTGAAGATTTACTCCAATTATTTTTCAACAAGTTTTATGTTTACATTTAAGTTCGTGATCCATTTTTCACTAATTTTTGTATAAGAGATGAAGTTTAGGTTTTGGTAAATTTTCTTGCCTATGGACATCTGAATATTTCAGCACCATTTGTTGGAAAGTTTGGGCATATTTGTGTGGGTCTATTTCGGGGCTCTATATTCTGCTCTACTGATAGATACATCTATCCCTACAGCAATACCACAGTCTTGATTACTGTAACTACATAGCAGGCCTTAACATATGGAAGAGTAACTGCTTCCATTTTATTTTTTAAAAATTATTTTAGTTTTTTTAGGTCCTTGGTCTTTCCATATAAATTTTAGAATAAGCTTGTACAAAAAAAAAAAAAAAAAAACCATGCTGGGATTTTGATAGGAATTACATTAAACCGATAGAGCAATTTCAGGAGCATTTATATCTTCACTATTTTGAGTCTTCCAATCCATGTACCTGGTAAATCTCTTCAATTATTTATCACTTAAAAATTTTTTCATTAGCATTTTGTAATTTAAGCATACAAATTTTGTACATCACTTACTTTGAATGTTTGTAAATGGCTTTACCCTTTTAAGTTTGGTTTCTTTTTGAGTGTTTATAAATGGTATTATGCTTTTAATTTTGGTTTCCACATGTTCATTGTTTTTATAAAGAATGTGATTGATTTCTGTACACTGCAATCTTTCTCAACTTAGTTCTACAAGATTTTCTTTTTTCTTTGTGAATTTTTTAATGTTAAAAGCATCAAATAATCTGTAAATAGGGAAAAATCTTTGCAAACTATATGCCTTTTATTTCTATGTATTGCCTCATTGTGCTGACTAGAACTTCCAGAACTATTAAAATGTTTAATAAAAGTGATGAGAGTAAACATCCTTGCCTTGTATACAATCTTATTCCCTTTTTGGGGAAGCATTCTGTCTTGTACTAGCTCTTTTTTTTTGGAGGGGGGTAGAATTTAGGAAATCAAGTTTAGGAAGTTTCCTCTATTTCTAGTTTGCTTAGAGCTTTTATCATGTGTGTCTTGCTTTTTGCCAAATGCTTTTTCTGCATCAATTGACATGATCATGTGATTTTTTTTCCTTAGCCTGTTAATAAATATTAATAAATTTCAAATGTTGAGCCAGACTTACATACTTGAAATACATTCTACTTAACTATGGTATATAATGGTTTTAATACATTGCTGGATTTGATTTTATAATATTTTATTTTATGTTAACATGTTAATACAATATTGTTGAGGAGTTTTGCATCTCAATTCATGAGCGTTACTGGTCACTAGTTTTTTTTGCATTATGTTGTCTTTTTCTGATTTTGGTATCAGGATAATATTGGCCTTGGAAGATGAGCTAGAAAGTGTTACCTCCCCTTATGTTTTCTGGTTTTCTGGAGGAGATTACATAAACTTGGCATTAATTCTTTACATGTTTCATAAAATTCTTCATAGAACCACCTTGGCCTGGGATTTTCTTTTTTGACATATTTTAGTTACAAATTAAATGTCTTTAATGGTTATAGGACTTTTCAGGTTATTGCTTTAATTTTTGTTGAGTTTTGATAGTTTGTAGTTTTAAGGAATTGGTCCATTTCTTCTAAATTTTCAAATTTACAGGAAAAACAATTTTAATGTGGTAGTGCATATCTTTTTATTTGTCTGTGTGTATTATTTTATTTATGCAGAGGTTTATTAATATAAATTCTATTATGGTCTCATTCCGTTTCTCACTATGTTCACTTCACACTGTGTTCTAAGTCTACCATACTGCAGAATGCTGCACAAAGTCCATCCACCGTATTTAACCTATCTACTTCTCCACGCATGCACCTTATTTTGCCTCTGACTTCCAACCCCCTTAAATAATGTTGAAATAAACATTTTGCTTATATCCTTTTGTGTACCTGTGATAAATTTTAAAAAGAATTCTTTCTATGTGAAATATACTGTTCAATTTTTAAAAATCTGATCCTGGAGTCTCTGATTACTGAGTTTAACCTATTTATACATATTCATTACTTGTAATTTAGGACTTATTTCTACTTTAGTCCATATTTTCCAGTTTTTTCTCCTTTCCTATTCCATTATACTGACTGAGCTTTATTTTGGTGATTTTTAAAGTCATGCATTCTATGTTTTTAATGGTCATAGTTGTTAATTTAAGACTCATATTCATATTTATCCACCTGCACTAATTTCCTAAATTTATGAGGCTCTATGTAAAATTTCCCTATAACATTACAGATACATAAACATGGCCCTTATCTAACCCTCCATAATTTTGATATGGAATATTTAAATTCTGGGTTGATATAAGCCATTTTTTTAAAAAACATAAATGACCAAGAATAGACATGAACTGAAGGTTTATTGATATAATAACAAATAATTCTGATATTACTAAATAGAAAATATAACGGAAAATAAATATCCCCAATTAACGTATATTTTTTTCAATAATCCCCAATATTTTAATAATCCCCATATGGCAATTTTTTGTTATTGAATTACAAGGAAAGTAATATCCCTTCATTGTCTATCAGAGAAGGAGTAAGTGATGTTTCTTATCATCCAGATCTCAGTTTAAATGTCACCTCCTCAGAAATGCTTTCCAGCCAACTGTCACTTTATGCCACATCACTGTATTTTAATTATGTTTATAGCACCTATAACTATTTAAATTTGTCCTATTCACTTATATGTCCTTTCATCCAGCACTAGATTGAGAGTACAATCTCCATGAAATCAGGAAGAGGACAATACTTGTGCTCAATGCATGTTGATTTGAATTTATATATACGAGCTTACTTTCAAAATACAAATCACATCACTGGCATGAGCAAACATTTACAATATGATTATTATTTTTATGAAAATGGTTTTAAAGAGTTTTTTGCTGTCTTTGCATTTTTTCTTTCTTCTTTCTAGGAACACAAAGCAACAGCGGAATCAGTTGAAGAAACAAAGAATCTCTGGTATGATTAAGAGTGTATAATTTTTATTTATTTATTAATGTTTTAGAGATAGCTCTTGCAATGTTGCCCAGGATGTTCTCTAACTTGTGGGCTCAAGCGATCCTCCTGCCTCAGCCTCCTGAGTAGCTGTAACTTCAGGTGTGTGCTATGGCACCCATTTGTATAATGAAATATTAGGTTATTCATATTAATCCACAGTAATTTTCCAAGAAGCTCTGTCCTTGAGGACCAAATACAAAGATGGTTCAAGAAGGCTAAAGATGTAAGTAACAGTAAAGTTCTGTGGCCATCTTCATGTGAAAGTTTCATTTTCCAGAGTGCCTGCTCTAAAATGCACCCACCTGAATACGGCTTTGTGCTTAGTTAGTGAAAATAACATTCCTTTTTATTACATTGCATCATCGCCACATGGGGAAGTCTACTCATCCTTGCCCCTAGAAATACTTTAGTAAGACACTTATTTACTCTACTCTCTTTCTGTAATTAAACACATCCTGTAACTCTCAGAAAGTAAATATCACAGTATAGGAAGAAAATGGTCGTGTTTTATGTATTCTAAGAAGTAGATTATCCTTGATTTATGAGATTTTTCTAAGACTGAACCCAAGAAAAACAACCAACCTGAAGAAATCTTGGCAAAACTTTACTTTTTATCATAAATATCCTAAACCAATTTAAAGGATAAGTAATGAATCATGGGATATTTCCTCATATCTACAAAGTACCATAATAAAGGTAAAGATTTATGAATTTAAATTAACTAATTTATTTAAACTAATTTATTTAACTAATTAAAACAAAACCAGAAATCTACTCATGGGGCAATTGATAGGAAATGAAAACAAATACAAAAGAAGAAACATAAATGCCCCAAGGAAACATATAAACATTTATTCTCACTCATTATAAAAATATGTAAATCTAAAAAATAATGAATTTCCATTTCACCTAGCAGATTGGCAAATATTTATAGGTGATAATACTATAGTGGGAGAAAATTATATTTACAATGTAGTGGGAGGGTACCTTGTTTAAATCCTTTTGGAAAATATTTTAGCAATAGGATTACATATTTTAGAAAAACATAATCACTATATGTTTATATATATGTACATACACACACACACACACACACACACACCCAGAAAAGGATCTTGGAACATTTTGCCAAATGTTAATAGTAGTTATTTCTACATAGAAAGATTATGGATTATTTTAACTATTGATTCTTTTTTTCCTACAATGAGTAGATTATATATATACATACATATATAATGAAAAATTAAAAGTTGCAAAATGACTTTTGAGTCATAAATTCTTTACTTTTTAAAGATGACCCATGGCTAGAATCTGCTGTTGCATTCCTGTTATTCCCTGTCCCATTTTAAAAATAAAGTGAATAAAAAGGGAAAAAAAGGAAATAAAATGCTGTTGCTAGGCAAACCAAGCATTGTTGTACAAGAGAGTTAATAACAATGCCTACTAATTATTGATTGTCTGCCATGTATGTTTAGAGAGCAGTTGCTAAAAGGCAAGCCCTAAGATTCCCACAGACTGTAGGATTTCTGTGAAAAGTAGAAAGTGGTATATTGATTGAATTAATAGCTGCCCATAATGGCTGCCCTGTATACATGTCCTTTGCCCTCTAATTTGTAGTTCTCTTTATTTTTAATCTAGATTCACCAAGCAACTTGTTTGGTTAATGGAAGGCATCTCAGCTCTGGCTGCCATAGGCTGGGTGGCTTAAACAACAGGCAAGGAACTCCAAGGTCAAGGTGCTGGCAGATTTGATTCTTCATGAGGACTCTCTTCCTGTCTTGCAAACAGCCACCTTCTTGCATAGCCGAGAGAGGAAACTCTGGTGTCTCTCTCTCTTCTTGTAAGTGCACTGATCCCATCCTGGGGGTTCCACCTTCATAAACTACTTAAACCTGGTATATGTATACCATGGAGTACTACTCAGCTATAAGAAACAATGGTGATATAGCACCTCTTGTATTTTCCTGGATAGAGCTGGAACCCATTCTACTAAGTGAAATATCCCAAGAATGGAAAAATAAGCACCACATGTACTCACCATCAAATTGGTTTTACTGATTAACACCTAAGAGCACATATAGGAACAACATTAATCGGGTGTCGGGCAGATGGGGGAGAGGGGATGGGTGTATACATGCATAATGATTGCGATGCACCCTGTCTAGGGGATGGACATGCTTGAAACTCTGCCTCAGAGTGAGGAAGTGGGGTGGGCAAGGGCAATATACGTAACCTAAACTTTTGTACCCCCATAATATGCTGAAATAAAAAATTAAATAAAAATAAAAGTTAAATCCATCATCAAGCTAAAAAAAAAAAAAAAAACCTAATCAAATCCCAAAGGCCATACCATTATATATATATATTTTTTTATTTCAGCATATTATGGGGGTACAAAAGTTTAGGTTACGTATATTGCCCTTCCCCCCGCCCGAGTCAGAGCTTCAAGCGTGTCCATTCCCCAGACAGTGTGCATTGCACTCATCATGTAGGCATACACCCCCCCCACATCTAACCCAATTAGTGTTATTCCCAAATGTGCACTTAGGTGATGATCAGGGAAACCAATGTGATGGTCAGTACATGTGGTGCTTATTTTTCCATTCTTCATACCATTATATTATGTGTTAGGACTTCAACATATAAATGTATGTGGGGGATGCATAAACTTTTGGTCTATAACTGAAGGTGGGTAAATGTTACGAAAAGTGAGGCTTGGAAAGCACATGGACGTTTTTGCTGCTCTCTCGCACAGTTAGTGTTGTTCACTCTTAGCTACTCTGTTGAAGCATTAGGGCGTTCTGGGCTAGCCTGTGGAAGGAGGCTTGTGAGAGACATGTGAAGATTGACACATCCCAGTCACAGCTCTTCCAGCCTTGGCCTTCTTAGATTACCCAGACCCCAGCCAAACCCCAGCTCACAAGAGTGCATTAGAAAGTCCAGCTTATATCAGCTGAGCTGTAGTCAGACAGAAGAACCACTGAGCCACCCTGAAGACTCATGAGAAAAAATACACGGCTGTTATGTTTTAAGTCACTAACTTGTGGGGTGGTGTGTTACACAGAAATTGCCAACTGATAACATGCATCTTTTCAGTAAGAATCTCCCATGTCTTATTGTAGGTATAAGTTAGAAGTTTCAAGCTTGTAAGTTGATCAAATTCTGGGCAGTCACCTTAACAATTTAGCTCTTCCTAGATAATTGTATATAATTGACATGCTAAGATGACATCCAGATTTAAGGATCTCCAAGACCAGAAGTTCTAATCCTGACTGATAGCAAGTAAGCATTGATAAGATTCATCAGAAATTATGGTCTTACTACACATTGGAGGGGCAACCTATGATAACATAATTATCTTGATTTATAAAAAGGGAAAGTGAACCTCAGAGGGTTTGGTGTCTTTTCCAACGTTACAAAGAAAGTTCATGGCAGAGCCAATCTTTTGATGACAATTCTCTCAATTCAGAAACATGCTTTAGCTGGTAGACCACACCAACCAATAGAGTGACAATAACTGTTGAGTGGAAGACCAGGGAGGAGAGGAAAGTGTATGGCTTTCCATAAACTGTCACTGAGGGTCTGTCTTCTGATGAATGGCACAGATATCCCTAACTCACTGCAAATTTTTACGTACATGTTTGTCATAAGAAGGTTGCACCTAAAACTCTCCTTCCATAAAGTTCTGACCAGAGGCCCTACCTTCAGGCCCACTGTATGCAACTTCATCTTGAAGAAGTCACTCTGCAGTGAATTCCAGAACTATCACACCAGGCTTTTTAAATCAAAGATCTGTGTTTGCTTTTGTTTGATGCTATTCATTGTTTTATGGTGATATTAAGGAAAACGCTGTATCATTTCATTTGTTTCCTGAGTGTATTGCATATAGAACACACTGAATAAATCCTTGTCAAATGAATGAAGGGATAAATTTAATCTATAAAATTAATCGGTTTGAACATATGATTTTAAAGTTCTTGTTCTTTTAAATTCTATAGCTTTTATTATTTTGATATACTAATGAGATTCATTGTTTAATTTCTGTAAATAAAGGAGCCATTGAATTCTTTTTCCCATCCCAAGATTTACTCACAATTGCACTCACTTTACCAGTGAATCTTTCCAAAAACCAGAAAGTAGAATAATTTGTATTGCCCTTCACTTTGGATACCCTATTCTGATGAAAGCAAGTATCTCCTTGTATTGTCGTTAGACAAAGAGACAGATCTGACCTCTGGGATGATTGTTGTGACTTGAATTCCTGGGCAGGTAGCTTCTCTGATGTCAACAGAGCAACATAGCAACAGAAAGAGAGAGAGAGAGAGAGAGAGAGAGATTGATTTTAAAAATTGAGCAAGTAAAATTTTATCTAAACTATTAGCCATGTATACTATTAATACAAGATTAGGCCATGCTGTGTTACACAGGGTTCCAGCTTCTGAGAGTCAACCTAACATTTTTACTCATCAACAGCCCCTACGATGTCAAGAAAACAAGCCAACCTGAGTGCTCTCATACTCACCCTGACTACATACCAAAAATATGTTTGCAAAGCATATTCTTTATATGCATCCTCTGCTCTTTATAATATTTTGAGAAGCCTAAACATGCCAATAGTCTAAAAAATCAGTAGTCTTGGCATCATTAGCACAAAAAACCTTGTTCATAATTTGTGTGCCTTCTCCTGTTTGGGAGTCTGTAGCTAAAAGTTAATTCTTTGACGGTGGTTTCTGATGTTGTAGTTAGTTATTGATTCTTCCTTTGGTCTTCTTATCATCAAAATGTCTTTGTTTTGAAACTCTCTCTCCTTTTTTCACCTACAGTAACCCCCTTTCTTCTTTTATTTAGAACAAACCATCAATATTTAACAAAAAAAAAAAACACTAATAGGAAGTATTTGTTCAGAGATTTCTCTGCACACTTGCCTTGGGCCACATGATCCCATCTCTCTTTCTTCGTACTCATTCTCTCTTAGACTAGGCAGACAGCATTTTGATGAAAGGGCTTTTCAGGATTATAAAAACCAACATATAAAAGGAAGAACTATTTTGGCAGTAGGTTAGTTTCTAGAGAACAATAACTCATACCTACTAAATCTTAGTATTTATTTCAAATAAACATGAAATTAACCCTTCTACCTAGGCTGACAAACTGATATCAGTATCAGTAGAACTTAGAAATTATATATCCTAGAGCACAGGATCCAGTCTTTGAAGCAGCCATGGTTGACCATTTGACATCCCAAAACAGAGCAAGTGCACTGGGCTTATGAGCCTTCCTTCCTTGAGGCTGGAACTAGGAAGCATAACCCCAGAGCACTCATAAAAAATGTAATAGGGGCCGGGTGCAGTGGCTCACGCCTGTAATCCTAGCACTCTGGGAGGCCGAGGCGGGTGGATCGCTCAAGGTCAGGAGTTCGACACCAGCCTGAGCAAGAGCGAGACCCCGTCTCTACTAAAAA
>CM052443.1:42071545-42085190 GCA_028533085.1 Varecia variegata
AATTTACACATATCTTCGTGGTGCCCAATTTACCTACAGAAGCCTTAAGACATGGCTGTGGGTTTCAAGAGAAGGTTCTTTGCCGGAAAAGGATTGCTTTGGGATTCACCTACATGTGCTAAAGTGATGCGTGTTAATAAACACTCTCCAGACAACATGAAAAGTAAAATAATAAAGAGGACTGAAACTGATCTTGAGAAAAAGAGGATATTTTATGGGTTTCTTTCCTTTATCATTCCATTGTGTTTTTGTGTATTCACAAATGTGCAAACAATTTCAGTGTGTGTACATTGTTCCATTTAACCAGTATTGATGGGGGTATAAATTGCATAAGCTCCACAGGGGCAGAGAGGTGGGTCTGTTTTGCACACTGCAACCAGCAACGAGCATCAGTGCCAACAAGAGTGCCTGGCACTTAGTAGGTTAACAGAAACAACTACGATATTTGCCAATTCAAAGAATTAATGAGGAAGTGAATGAATTAGTGATAACAGACACTGTTTTTCACACAGGAAATAAAAAATAACTTGGACATATTTTTCTGCCTTCAAGGAAGTCATTGTCTTATAGGGAAGGTCCATCAATAAATAATAATTTTGAAATAGCATGTTAAGCAGAGAGTATAGCTGGGAGGACAACAGGTGACAAGAAATGAAGACATGAAAAAGCACAGTGTTTTCAGACAGCAGTACTTTTTTTTTCATGTGCGGTAAACATGAGCTGTTCCAAATCCTAAGTGTGCAATTTGTTTCCTCTAATGTTGCTAAATGCACTAGCTAATCCCGTGTTTCTGCTTTTGCAATTTACATACAAAAAAATTGAAGTTGTATATTTAAAAATATATATATTTATTAATGCTATCTATTTGAAGCTACCATTTAGAGTATCAATCAGGACTGCATTGAGTTGTACGTTTCAGAGACTGAAAAACAGCAGTTTAAACTAGGTTGAGGCTTTACTTTTGACATACAACAAGGAATCCTGGCTTTGTAGTCCGGTCCAGATCTTGGGCCATGGGTCAAGAAAACAGACTCCTCTGTCCTACTGCGGGACCATCTTTAGAATGTTGCATTCCTTGCCTGGCTACAAGATGGTTGTTCCACCTCCAGGCATTGATGAAAGTTCCAGGCAGGAAGAGAGAGACAATTCATCGTCTTTTATCAGGAGAGTAAAGGAAGCATCACCCAGTAGAATTCCACTTGCAGTTCTTTCTCTTGAACGAGGTCATATGGCATAATTACGCCACTAAAAATAATCTCACTGTATATTTAAGAGGAAGTAAAGATTAGTTATATTAGATTTCCAGATATTAGTTTAGACATATTATTGCAACAATGTGTCTCACTTGATAGTTTAAAAAACCCTCTTTCTAGAATCACCTAGAAATTCTGTGAAAACCAAATAACAAACACTCTTTTATAGACAAAGCCACACTCTTGAGAAGAAAGGGGTATCCCTAGACGCTGCGCACAAAGATGGATCCGGAAACTGGGGCAGCATGCTGCACATCGCATGCCCTGCGGGGTGGGGAGGGGCAGGGCTAAGTACAGACTTCATAATGTAGCAATTTGTGACTAAATGCCCACACAAGGACAGGAGATAGACCTCAGGCTGCCAAGAGGCAAGGTGTCAGATTGAGAAACCCACATTAGGGTAGGACCTTCAAACGGTTGTGTTCTCAATGATAGGTTGTTAAAAAATATTCTTCGCTTCAGAGGGAAATGATAAAGGTTCTGTTTTCTTTTTATCTTTTCATGGAAAAATGTTGCTCCTGAGAGTCTGATCTTGGCCTCACAAGAGTTTAAGGTACAAATTCACACAAATTCTGGTTCAGAAAAATCAAAGGCAAGTAATGAATATAAAAATTAGTCTCTACATGGCGATACACCTGGTACCATGTGCAAAACAAAATGAAACTCCTCTGAGCGGCTACTCCCACTGTTAGGATCAGTGTGGATTCTCACAGCAAGACAAGCCCATCCTAGGAGGAACTCACAAATATAAAATTCAATAGTGCTTAAGGAAATTCTACATTTTGATTAGAAAAAAATATCCCCCAAAGTTAAAGATGGAGCATGATAACCTAAAGAAAGAATATAAGAAAAATATTTGGAAATAATTTCAGGTGTAAAAGAAATGATTTATGTTCTATGAAAAAGAAAACAAAGTACTGAGAAAAATAAAAAGATTTGAAAAGATCTAAACAGGAATTTAGACAAAGAAAAATATAGTTGATTAGATTAGACAGAGATGAAAAAATGAAGAGGTAAGAGGAGAATAGGAAAAAGCTACACGGAACATTATACACAGAGCTGAAGATGTGGAAAACACAGGTGGATGAGAGACATGGAGGATAAACTGGAAAGATCCACGTATACCAACAGAGGCTTGGAGGAGAGAATAGAGAGAATGAGAAAGCAGCAATATTCAAATAGAAAGATAAGTAAAAGTAATTTAATGACCTCCTGGTGAAATTTAGAACAGCAAAGCAAGGAGAAAATTTTAAAACTAATCGGAAAAAAAAAACAGATTACTTACAAAGAATAGCTATTTTTTTAAATAACAGACTCAATAATAACCCTTCACAATAAAATATGAAGCTGGGGAAATCGGAAGAATTGGGAACTTTTTCAGGGCAGTAACTCTAAACAGAATAATTCTGCAAATGGAAATTCAATACAGACCTCAACCCTTGGGTCAAAAACCTATTATTTTTTTTTTGACTAGAACAAATAATTATTCCAAGGAAGACTCCTGAAGCGTATAAAAATAATTGTTTATTTAATATGCCATTTTATATGTGTAGAATAAGCCAACAGAAAACTCTGTACTCTGGCACTAGTTTCATACCTTTGTGTTTTACATAGCCATAAATAAAAGGTATTATTTTATATCCTAAACAGTATTATAATTGATATTTATATTTAAAAACTAATTTAGTCAAGCCTTTATCCATGTAAAGAACAGTAGCACTACAAAATTCCTCAAATATTATCAACACAGCATAAATGTGTCTTTAAAATCATATCAAGTTTAAAATCCTTATGAAGAATCTATTACACACCTGGTCTTTTGCTACAACCGTTGAGTCAATGATAGTACACTGCAGGGAGTACTGCACAAGTACTTATCTTTTGCAACTGAAAAATATTTGCCATACGTGTCTTGTGCTTGTCAGATGTATTCTAGTATTTAATAATCATTTAAAAATTTATGATTCCATAATGATTCTAAAATGAGGGGTATGGGGAGGCTCTTCTTTACAGAATGCCAACTAATAAATGCAAAAGGAAAGATGTAATTAGGAAAGTCACAGCTTTGCAATCACTATTGTAATAACTGATTCAGGCAATAATCATAATCTGATGCAGAAACCAATAGGTGAAAAGTCGCTGGGGAACAGGATACACCTGTTCTCAAAATGTTGCTTCATAGATTGTGCATAAATTAGAAAAGGAACAGAGGAGCATACACATGTCGTAATCTGGTGGACACTCCAAGAGATTGCATTAACATCACAAAGATATGGGGCACACAAAAAGCATTACTCAGGGGAAAATCCATAGCCTTAAATGCCTGCATCAAAAAGACAGAAAGATCACAAGTTAATAACCTAATGTCACACCTCTGGAAAAGGAAGAGCAAATCAAACCTAAAGCCAGCAGAAGAAAATAAATAATGAAGGTCACAGCAGAACTAAATGAAATAGAAAACAAAAAGACAATACAAAGGATTAATGAAACAAAAAGTTGGTTCTCTGAAAAGATAAACAAAATTGATAGACCTCTTGCTAGATTAACCAAGAACACAAGAGAAAGCATCTACCCAAAAGAACAAAAGACATCCTATAAAAAAGACATCTGCACTCGAATGTTTATATCAGCACAATTCACAATTGCAAAGATGTGGAAACAACCCAAGTGCCCATCAATACATGAGTGGATTAATAAAATGTAGTATATGTATACCATGGAGTACTATTCAGCTACTAGAAACAATGGTGATCTAGCACTTCTTATGTATTCCTGGATAGAGCTGGAACCCATTCTACTAAGTGAAGTATCCCAAGAATGGAAAAATAAGCACCACATGTACTCACCATCAAATAGGTTTCACTGATCATCACCTAAGAGCACATTCAGGAATAACATTAATCGGGTGTTGGGCAGATGTGGGGAGGGAGGGGATGGGTGTAAACATACATAATGAGTGTGATGCACGCCGTCTAGGGGATGGACACGCTTGAAGCTCTGACTCGGGGTTGGGGGGTGGGGGGGTAAGGGCAATGTACGTAACCTAAACTTTTGTACCCCCACAATATGCTGAAATAAGAATTAAAAAAATAGAAAGAAATTATATGGACAACTAAAAATATATATAGAAAAAATTAGCTGGGCATGGTGGCATATGCCTGTAGTCCCAGCTACCCAGGAGGCTGAGGCAGGAGAATCTCTTGAGCCCAGGAGTTTGAGGTTGCTGTGAGCTAGGCTGATGCCACAGCACTCCAGCCCAGGCAACAGAGCGAGATGCTGTCTCAAAAAAAAAAAAAATAAAAATAAAAAGACTTAGATCTAAGGCATGAAACTATAATAATTCTAGAAGAAATTCAGGAAAAATTGTTCTAGATGATATCAGCTTGGCAAAGAATTTATGACTAAGACCCCAATGGCAATTGTGGCAACAACAAAAATAAATAAATGGGATTTGATTAAACTCAAAAACTTCTTCACACCTAAGGAAACAATAAACAGACCAAACAGACAACTTATAGAATGGGAGAAAATATTCATAAGCTACACATCTGATAAAGTGCTAATAATCAGAATTTACAAAGAACTCAAGCAAATTAGCAAGAAAAAAATCAAATGACCCTATTAAAAAGTGGGCAAAAAACATAAATAGAAGCTTCTCGAAAGAAGAAAGACAGATGGCCAATAAACATATGAAAAAATGCTCAACGTCACTAATCATCAGGGAAATGCAAATTAAAAACCACAATGAGATACCACCTTATCCCAGTCAGAATGGCTTTTACTAAAAAGTCCAAAAGCAATAGCTCTGCCATGGAGAGTGTTCCCTTCTGCAGAGAGAAGGGAACACTTATACACTGTTGGTGGGACTGCAAATTAGTACAACCTCTATGGAAAAGAGTATGGAGAGTCCTCAAAGAACTAAAAATAGACCTACCATTCAATCCAGCAATCCCACTATTGGGTATTTACCCAAAGAAAAAGAAGACTTTTCATCAAAAAGACACCTGCACTCGAATGTTTACTGTAGCACAATTCAAAATTGCAAAGATGTGGGATCAACCCAAGTGCTCATCAATTCACCAGTGGATTAATAAAAAGTGGTCTGTGTGTGTGTGTGTGTGTGTGTGTGTATCATGGAGCACTACTCTGCCATAAAAAGATAAATTAATACCTTTTGCAACAATCTGGATGGACCTGGAAACCATATTCCTAAGTGAAGTGTCTCAAGAACAGAAAAACAAACACCACATGTACTCACTATTAAATTGGAACTAACCAGTGAGCACAAATGTGCACAGAGAAGAGTAAAACTCAGTGGAAATCAACCAGGAGGGAGGAGGCAAGAGGGGAGGGTGAAAAAAACCTAAATAATGGGTACAATAAACACTATTTGGTGACGAGCACACCTATAGGCAGGACTCAAGCATAACAATGTAATAACATAACAATAAGCAATCCATATAACCTAAAAAATTAGGGAGAACTACGAAACACTGAGGAAGGAAATCGCAGAGCATGTAAATAGGTGGAAAATCATACCGTGTTTGTGGATTGGAAGAATCAACATTGTTAAAACGTCTATACTTCCCAAAGTGATCTACAGATTCAATGCAATCCCTATTAAATTGCCAACATCATTTTTCACAGATATAGAAAAAATAATTTTACGCTTTGTATGGAACCAGAGAAGACCCCGTTTAGCAAGAGCAATTTTAAGCAATAAAAACAAAATGGGAGGTATTAATTTGCCAGACTTCAAACTATACAACAAGGCTGTGATTATTAAAACCGCTTGGTATTGGTACACTCTTAATATTTTGAAATTAAAAAAATATATATATCATGAGCCCCTGCCCTGCTGCCCTGAAAAGGAAGCAGCAACACTGATGGTAAGATCTTGCTGAGAAGCTGAACCGGAGTCTAGGACCAAAGAAACAATCGAAGTAATTCAAATTGAGGGACAGACAACCTGGAATCCATTGACCTACACTGTTCAAATTGATATCATGAAAGATAAGAATAAACTATGTGAATTTTTCTGGAATTAAGAGAGAGAAAAAGAAATAGGACAATGAAATGGAAATAATGATTCTTGATTGGGTCCTGGATCAAATGAAAATGCAAATAAAACAGTAATAAAGAACATTATTAGAACAGTTAGGGAAACGTGGATATGACCTATATATTGCATAACAGCAGCATACCAATGTTAGATTTCTGGAATGTGATTTTATACTGAAGATATGTAGAAGAATATCCTTGTTTCTAGGAGATTCATGCAGATGTATTAAAACTTAAGGAGGGAGATCCAGCTTATGTGACCAGAAATGAACAGCTGGTGAATCTTGGTAAATATATGGTGTTCATTGTACTATTCTGGAAAGATTTTTCTATGTTTGAACTTTTTCAAAATAAAAAAGTTGGGAAAATGTAATTGACTAAATCTTTTATTTGTTACACTTAAAAAATCATAATCTTGAACTTTTGTAAAAATTTTCAGAAAATAGACAATAGTGCTGTCCCCTGGCCTGAAATATTTCCTCTATGCTCTATATTACATCTATGGTAATACTAATTGTTATCACTTACTATATCAGATACCATGCTAAACACTTTAAAACGTATGGTTTAATGCATCAGTTCTTCCCAGAGTTCAAGCTCTTGCTTGTACAGCCTGCCTAGGAAATGTTTGCACCTAAAGGTATAATCCAGACCTGACAGAGGAGAGGTACATGATGACATAATAAAATTAATGGGTCTTTATTCAGTTGTGAGTAAGCTGTGACCTTTCTTATGCAGATTGAAAGTTTGATTCTGAAGAGATGAAACAAACGATAAAGTGGGTTTAAATACAATAATAAATACAATCACTTTCACAATTTAATATTATTTTATAAAAAAATTGCTATTTTGCAAATATGCATTTTTGTCTCTTAAATTTGTGACAATCTTTTACTGATTTACCACTTAATAAGTCCTATTATGATTTATTTCCCATTCTTAATCAAAGTTGATTAAAAATGAAATGAGAATGAATGTACTATCTTAATAGCACATAAGAAAAATTCTCTGAAGATTCTTTTTTAGCTGATTTGCAATTTTTTATTTGAATGGCTTTATTTTTCTGTTCTTTGAGATAACAAGACATCTTCATATAACACATTAAAGTTATTTTAATAATTAAGTTGAATAACCTTTCGCTTTTTTCTGTTACCATTGTGGGAAATGATTTATAGGTAATATTTTAGCTCCTATAGGTAAAGTCAACAGACAGACAGCAAATGGTAGATACAGCAATAGGCATGCAGAGGCTTTTTATATAGAATGTTGGAGAAAAAGCTTTGAAAACATCTGCTGTAGGAGAAATATACCCCAAATGATAAAGGTCTATTAGTTGTAGAAACAACCTCAGTTTTTTCATCCTTATCTACCTAAAAGATCCCCCAACATATTGCTTTAAATCTAAGAGAACAACATTAATTATTCACTCAATATACCCTTTTCCCAATGTATCTGATTTGTCCATTTATTTAGTTATTCCTGTATAGACTTTTATTTATAAACTGCTGTTTGTCTCTTGTTATGTGCCAGAAACTCTGCTAGTTGTTGGAGGGATAATACATCACTAAGATATAATGATGGTCCTGTTAGGTTTCACAAATCGTGGGCAGCAAATTAATCTATTATCTTCAAATAGACCACTTCATCAATGTCATTCTCTGTGAGCTAGTCTTTTAATGCAACCTCCACTGAGCATTTCAAAATTTTAGCCATTGGCAAGAAGTGTAGGTCAGAGCAAAGGGTGTTAAATTCTGCAAAAATAATATAGCTAAGTTAAGTAAAATGCAGAAACCTCTTTTTGTTTGTTTGTTTGTTTGTTTTAAGAAAAAAGAGCAACCAGATGATGAACCAGAATGAAACACTACCGCTTTCTAAAAAGTCAAATATTTATGTCTTGGAGATAATTAACCAATGAACTAATACTATCAAGACTTGTTCCAAACCAACTGGCTGTTTTCTTAACACTGTGCCAAAAATTCTACCCTCCTTGGTTTTCCCTGAGTATAGCAAGGTGAACTAACTAGGCAGTGGCACCTACAGGTCCAAAGTCAGTAACAGAGAAAACCCTAGATCTAAGGCATTTCAAGTGAAGGTTAAAAAAATAGATAACAAACTCTTATTGAATTTAACATAACCTCATAGGTTAACCATGAAGATGAGATATTGTGTGAAAGGCACTTTAAAAACTCTACCTAAAAAAAAAAACTCTACATTTAAAAATTTCTAGGGAAAAACGAGGAGAAATATATTTGTGAGCTACCCTAGCACAGTGCCAAGAGCAAGTTGAAGCCCATGTGGGAGCAGGATGTGAGAGCAGGAGCAGGTGCTCACCAGGACTCAGACTAAAACAGGTCTCATGCCAAAGGCACTGGGTGGGAGGGAGGTGGTGATGGGGGCGGGTGAGGGCATGGAGGGCGTTTAGATTTTTGCATTTAGTCATTTCTTTCCTGGTGTCCTTATAATACTTTATACATACTGCTAATAGCCTCACCCATTACACCATGCATTATTATTAATTCCATCCTGTGTTAACAGAGTAGAATAGCTCCTGGCACAGGCTCTTTGCATTTACTGAACATACTTTTGAAGACAGAAGAGAAAAAAACTCACAGCTACAACTAAAAGTAAGACCGACAGTAGAATATTTTTACTTTTTTTCACAACTTTCCGTTGTGAGTGACAGAAATGGAACACAAACTAGATTAAGCAAAAATGGAATTGATCAGATCATAAGACTACAAAGTCTAATGCTGGCACTGGCTTTCCCTGTGCAGGATGCAGGCACTCAGCTGATGGGCTCACAATGCTCTCTTTCCCTGGAGCTCTTGGCCCTGCTTGTCACTGGGCAGCTTCATTCTGCATCCAGCTCCCAGGACGTGGCAGCTTTCCACATATTAATCCCCCAAAATACCTCTAATAGTTCCGACCCGGGACTCAGCCACACCTCTGTCTCAGCATTAGGGAAGGTACAGGGACTGCAAGCTTCAGCCCACGGAGCAGGAGTGGCCTGTTTCCTCAAGAAGGACATACCCTGCGGCACTCAATCAATATTTTTAAAATGAATGAATGAATGAATGAATGAGTCAATCAAGCCATAGAATTATTTCTAGAATGCTGGAAGTTTTCTGATGGGATCAGATTTCTGTACTACCTCCCTCTTACCACTCTTTTTGTGTTCATCAAAACACACTTAAGTAGAAAATAAAATGTTCTGGGCAGCAACTAAAACCATGTTGGAAGGAGTGTGTACGAGTGAAATACAGGGGGTATGAAGACATCAACAGGGAGGAAGGAAAACTGGAGACTCTGGTGGTTCGTGTCTCTTTTTTTTTTTTTTAACTGCTTCAGTGACCCCAGAAGCAGAGGGAGGAGAAGAGACCATCTGGTTGTGAAGCCCACCTGCACAAAGATCATTAAACCCTGGACCCCTGCTGAAACTCGGGAACAAGTTTTTGAACAATAGAACACTAAGAAAAGGAAAAAAATTTTCCCTAGAAAGGGACATAGATTATCTAAAAAAAAAAAAAAAAAAAAGTAATACCAAACTAAGAACATTTCCTTTTCAAGTAAGTTTACTAAGCTAACATAGCAGAGGCTGTCTGCAGACACTGGGTCCCTTGGTTTATGTATCTGACAAAGGTGACCTGACATATCCTGACATTCTTCAAGACAAGGAAAAACATAGAGAAGATAGTTGGATTCACAGGCTTGGATAACTGTGCAACAAAGGAAGATTCTAAAGTAGGGAACGTATCAGAGTATCAGAGTACAACTGGTAACATTTTCAAACCATCATCACCACCCAAGAGAGATTCTAATATGCCCCATAGAATTAATTAGAGGACACGTGCCAAGGGAGTTCATACCCACACTGGTTATGTTATGATGACAAAGCAGGTTTCGGCACGATCTGGAAAAGTGGGAGCAGTGAGCCCAAGCTAGCAGATTTAGGTGAAACAGATGTAGATGTAAAGTTCCACGTTCAGGTTTAAAAATGAATAGAAACAGAACAGAAAAGCCTAGAAGATAATTTGGGAGAGAAAAGTCAGGCACCAGAAAATGAGTTAGGAAGCCATAGTGGACGTCTATCATTTCTGACAGCTCACAGTAATTTGACTGCTCTTGCTACATTTTGATATTTGCTTATACTGTCTATCTTGCCTTCTCCAAAAGCTACGTTTACTAGCTTCTCTTGTCACTAAGGTACAGACATGTGACTTATATTCCACCCACGGGAGGAACCCACGTGAGACAGGTTAGAATCAAACTGCCCAAAGGAAGGCATTGATCTTGGGTGTGGATGAGGAGGCCACGTTGTCTGGGCTTAGGGCTTAGAGCAAGTCTGAGCTGTGGTTCTGGGAGTTATTACAGGTTACTTAATGTAGATCCTGTCCACAGGGTAGCCAGAGATTCTGAGAGCTATTTAATATCTTAAAAAACAAACAAAAAAATATAATTTCCCCACTTAAATGGGAATCTGTTGTCTCCCTTTATGAGCCCTGATAAAACAGGCCTCTGTTGTTTATCTATAAAACCGAGAAAATTGTACATCTGCAAACCTTACAGGGTGGCTCTAGGAATGAAATGCAGTAATGTATGTGAAGCAGCTTGAGAAAGTGCCAAAGAATATTATACATATGTAAGATACGTGTTGTTTCACAGTACACAAAACATGGAATGGGCCTAATTTTCTTCCACTACACAAGCTACTGGAGCCATTGCAAGGAGAAATTCTGAGTAAACGTTCCAATGAGATGAGCTGGCCAGTCTTGGGACAGGCAGCCCAATTAAGAAGTGAGCTTCCCATCAGTGAAGATAGTCAAGCATAACTGGACGATCACTTAACAAAGATAATGGTAAACGGAATTTCTACTTGTGAAAGAGACTTAGACTAGAGGCTACTAAATTCTCCTCATAATTCTAATATTCCCTGATTTTCCTTTGCCAATTTTACATGGAGAGAATTTCTGGTCCCTTTTTATGTTTTATTTTATGTGCATATTATATAAAACATACACATAAAAAATAAATTTATGTATTCTTCTACTACCAAGTAAGTACGTATTCATTTGCCATTCTACCCAGTTGGATTAGGAACTCTTCAATGATAGGCCTTTTTAAAATAACAGTTGCATTGAGATAGAATATATATACACCATATGATTTGCCCATTTAAAGTCTAATTCAATGGTTTTTAGTATATTCACAGTTAGTTGTGCAATCATCACTACAATCTGATTTTGAATATTTTCATTACCCCTGAGCGAAAGCCCCTACCATTAGCACAATTTCATTCCCCCACACTTCCCTCTTCCTAACCCTAGACAACTACTAACTTACCCCATGTCTTTATAGATTTGCCTGTTCTGGACATTTTTCACGAATGGAATCATGCGATATGTGGCCTTTTGTGTCTGGCTTCTTTCACTCAGCGTATTTTCCAGATTCATCTATGTTGTAGCACAGATCAGTACTTCATTCCTTTCATTGCTGGATATTATTTCATTATATGGATATACTACATTGTGTTTATCCATTCGTCAGTTGAGGGACATTTGAGTTGTTTCCACTTTTTGGGTATTATGACAAATGCCGCTGTGAACATTCATATGCAAGTCTTTGTGTGGATGTAAGTTTAAATTCTCTTGGGGATATATGTAGGAGTGGAATACTGGGTCATAGGGTAACTCTATCTGTAACCTTTTAAGGAACTTCCAGACTGTTTTCCAAAGTAGTGACATTTTACATCTTTACCAGTAGTGCACGAGTCTTCCGAATTTTGCACGTTCTTGTCAACACTTAATATCGTCTGTCTTTTGTAGCCATCCTAGTGTGGTATGCAGTGATATTATATCTAATTCTGGTTTTAACTTTTATTTCCCTAATGACTACTGATGTTGAGTATCTTCTCATGTGCTTGTTGGCCATTCATATAACTTCTTTTGAGAAATATCTGTTCAGATCATTTGTTTGTATTTTAATTGGGCTACTTGTCTTTTTATTACTGAGTTGCAGGAGTTCTTTATTATACAGCGTAGATATAAGTCCATTATCAGATATAATCTGCAAATCTTTTCTCTCATTCTGTGGAGGTGCCTTTTCACTTTCTTGGTGGTGTCCCTTGCAGCACAAAAGTTTTTAATTTCGATGAAACCCAATTTATTCACTTTTCATTTTTTACTTGTGTTCTTGGTGAAACCGTTTCCCAACCAAGGTCATAAAAGTTTATGCCTTCATTTTTTCTAAGAGTTTTATATAGTTTTAGCTCTTACATTTAGGTCTTCGATCCATTTTGAATTAGTTTTGTCTATGGTGTGAAGTAGGGGTCCAGTTTTAGTATTTTGTGTGTGGATTTCCAGTTGTGCCAGCACCATTTGCTGAAGAGACCTTTCTTTGTCTATTGAACTGTCTTGGCATCTTTGTCAAAACTCAATTGACTACGTAAGGCCTAGTTTTGGGACTCGAAATTCTATTCCATTGATCTATATGCCCGTGCACATTTATTTTTGTAAATTCTGCCACTAGAACTGTACACGGCTCCTAGAGAGTGAAATATACACACATATCTCAATGAGTGGAAATAAACCAAGAGGTCTGGGCTTTCTCGCTTACCATCTTAGCAAGTCATTCATTGTGCAACTCTCTGTGGTGGCTTTCAACAGATTTGTAGCATCAATTAGAAAAAAGTATCCCTTTGATTTTGGTATGTTTTTAATACACCAACAGTGCCTAAATTCTGTGGCATAAAGATCCTGTCACAAGGTCAGACAAAAAAAAAAAAAAAAAACTTGCTCAGTTTTTTGGTACCTGTTTTTCTGTTATATAACTATTTCTTGCCTGTAACACTCTTCAATGTTCTTGTCAACTCCATTCTTGTATGTAGGTGATAAAGTCAAATTTACAAGAATTGCAACTCTGATTTTTTTGAAACTAAAGAAAAAGTCAATTTTGACATTTTAGTTTTTATATCTTTCTGTATTACATAAGGCCAAAAACTAGACATGCCAAATGAGAATGCTTGCAACCCAGTTAGAGTACATAAGAAATGATATTAGGCATGCATTGTGTTATTCTTTATATATGAGATCTCATTTACTTTTTTTAAATGAATAGTTTTTTATTTTCATGTTATTAGTAGTATCATGATCCCATTAACCTCATAAATATGTCATTAATCTTTGAAGAAAAATATGTAAATATATATTTGTAACATGAGAATTTCTCTCTAAAACAGGGCTTAAAATTTTTGGAAAAGTTTGACAAAGTATATCACATGAATTCAGATTTACCTCAGTGCCAAGAGTTATGGTTTTTTTTATTTTTATTTTTTT
>CM052443.1:42091633-42110060 GCA_028533085.1 Varecia variegata
TGTTTAGGCTTTTTAAAGTGCCTAGCAACCAAAGTATAGTTTCTCAATTTACCTTTTTTATTAATAGTAAAAGTAAACCAAAGTGAGAAATTCAAGTTAGATCATTTAGTTTATGCTCAGTACACCAAGATAAACCCTAAGTAAACAAGGAGTTTCAAATTCTTTTAAGTACCTTAAAAGTGCCAGAAGAAACATAGGTGAATGTTATTATAAACTCAGGATGTAAAAGTATACTCCAAGACAAGTAACAAGAAAGAAAAAGGTATTAGAACTGAATACTTGAAAGTTTATACTTCTCTATGAACAAATCATCATAAATGTCCTGAAAAATAGAAACCTCACAAACTATTTACAATTGCATAACTGACAAAGAATTAAATACATAAATCATTAAGATCTAAGTAAATGAATAGGTGAAGGAAATGTATAGGCAATTCACAAATGTGAATTATAAATTTGGGAAAAATTGCTTTTATAATGCCTATAACTGATTAAAATTGGAATATTTATAAGAGAAGGAGTAAATACCCAAATTGACAAACATATAAGGCTACTGTAGAAATAAGTCACAAATTTTTCATAAATATATAGGAAAATGTGCATGGGAAAATAGTATATTGAAAACAATTAGTAATTCAGAATTTTGGGGACATTTTTCTTGTCTGTCCTCTAAAACAAATTCAGAGGTTTCCTTCTCTCCTCTCATCCTCTCAGGTCCTTTCAGGGATGTGATAGAAAACGTAGATGGAAACGGGTAATGGAGAACTTGCCCTGGGGAGGGTTCAGGTTGTTTCTCTGCTGTTTGCGGAGGAGACAGATTCGGAAGCAGCTATGGTGTATGAAAGAAGGGACGACAGGAAAAGAGAATTTTCTAAAGTATTACTGAAAACTTATGGAAACCACTAAGGAATTTATTTTCTATTTTCTCTTGGTTGCAAACACTGAGTGCTTTTAAATACTATATTGTTCTTGGGATAGTGTCAGTCACAGCCTTACATGGTGGGCACATAACCTCACAGAAACAGAATGACTATCTTTACAAAGCCATGCTATAGTCACACAGAAGGAAGGAAGGGTGGCCAGATGCAATGGCTCATGCCTGTAATCCTGGCACTTTGGGAGGCCAAGGCGAGAGGATGGCTTGAGGCCAGGAGTCCAAGACCAGTCTGGGCAATATAGCTTATCAGAACTTAGAGTGAATTTGTATTGATATTAAATAGCACAAGAACAGAAAAGAATCACAGCATTCCCATGCAGGTTTTGGACCCAGTCTAATCTGAACTTTAGGTAACCAAACTAGAATATGTGGACTGAGCCAATGGATGGATTGGACTTCTTAATTCCTAAAGCAAAATCCAAGTCTTTGATTAATTCTACGCTAACCAGTGCTGTGGAAGAGTGAAAGCAAAGAGAGCGAGCAATTCATCCTGCTCCACAAATGGGTAGAAGAGAAAGAAGAGAATCCGCCACAAAAAAGTGCTAAACACATAAAGCCATGAAACCCTGCCCACCAGCACAATGGCTCCTGTCATTGCCCTGCATTCTTTTTTTTTTTGAGACAAGGTCTTGCTCTGTCACCCTGGTAGAGTGCGGTGGTGTCATCATAGCTCACTACAACCCCCAACTCCTGAACTCAAGCAATCCTCCTGCCTCAGCCTCCTGAGTAGCTGGAACTACAGGCACCACAGTCCCGTATACCCGATGTATAAGATCTTTTAGTGTGAAATAGCTTCATGCATTTAAGTAAAACTTGGATGAAGGCTAATATGGATGGAATTGAGAGAGTCAGGGAAGAAAGTGCTAAAAATGAGGCTTAAGAGGTCATGTGGGCCCAGATGGTGCAGGGTTTCTCTCTTATACCCTGTGAAATATTTGTGATTCTATCCTAAGAGCAATGGGAAGACTTCTCAAAGTTGTAAACAGGGAACAAAATTATTAGATTAACTTTTTAAACATATTCTTGATGAAAAGGACTACTCTTCACTTTTTCTTGGTTGTTTCACAGCTAGCTTTTAATTACCAATTCTATTATGTGCCTATGATTATTTTATTCAGATCCTCTTGTCATTTTTTTTTTGCTTATTTTACTTTGCTTACTAATCAAAGACTTGGAATAATATGTTAGAGTCTATCATTACTGTTGTGTTTGTTCATTCGTTATAGTTTTGATTGATATATATTGATGTGATTTATTTGTCACATAAAAGTTCACACAAAGTGTATCTTTATTATGAAAGATAATTCTTATAAAAATGCCAAATACATACAAATCACAGAGAAATGAATGTTCATTTACAATTAAATTAAGCTTATAAGGTTTGTAAACAAGATTTCTTTTTGTCTGAATCTAGAATATATAAAGCACAAACTGAAAATCACTGTGAAAAATAGAATTGGAAAATGTAAAAGAAATACTAAAATTTTCTAATCACTTTAGAAGCCTACCTAGCTCTCCAACTCATTGTCATTCTCTGTTAACTGGTCCTCTAGGGATCAATAAAAACTGTTCTGGTTGGAAAACCCTAACTACTAGTGCAGAATAGAATTGTGTTGGGTTTATTTAGTTGTGTCATGGAGCCTTAAGGAAGGCAATAAAAATCTTTGATGCTGTCCAGAAGAGCAGAAGCTTGCCACATGGAAACAAATGTTCTAAAAAGGCTTTAGCCTTTGAAGAAAAACAGTTCAACTACTTTTTAGTGAAAAGAAAAAGAAGCTGTGTATCTACGGCATATGGGATATCAGGTGGAATTAAAATACTTGGGGGGGATAAAAAAATAACCCAATTTAAAAATGAGCAAAGGATCTGAATAGGTATATCTCTAAGGAATATATACAAATAGCCAATGAACACAGAAAAAGATGCTTGACATCATTAATCACCAGGGAAATGCAATTGAAAACTACGTGAGATACTACTCAGACCTTACCAGGATGGCTAACATCAAAATGTCAGATAAAAACACATGTTGATAAGGAAGTGGAGAAATTAGAACCCTCATATACTGCTGGTGAGAATGTAAAATGGGATAGCTGCTTTGCAAAACAGTCTCTGCAAGTTCCCCAAATGATGAAACTTAAAGTTATCTTAGGTTCTCCTATGTATTTACCCAAGATCAGTGAAAAGATAAGTTCATGCAGAAACTTGTACATGATGAATGTTCATGGCAGCCTTATTCATGATAGCCACAAATTAGGAACAACTCAAGTATCTGAATGAATAAACTACATGTGGTATATCAGTACAATGGAAAATTATTTGGCTATAAAAGGAATGTAGCTCTGATACATGCTACAACATGGATGTGTCTTGAAAACAGTATGCTAAGCAAAAGAAACCAGTGCTATAAGGCCATATGTTGTATTACAATTCCATTCATATGCAATGTCCTGAATAGTCAAATCTATACAGACAGAACATAGATTAGTGGTAACACAGGGCTAGGGAGGTGAATGATAGTTAAAAGGTAGGAGGTCACTTTTGGAGGTGATGAAAATGGCCTAAAATTGTGGTGATGATTGCACATATCTGTGAATATACTAAAAACCACTGAATTTTATACTGTAAATGGGTAATTTGCATAGGTATGTGAATTATTTCTAAATAATGCTTTAAAGAAAAAGAACTATTTGGGAAAACTCAAGAAAGTACATCATTAGCCTATTTAACTGGTTGTAATCACTGATTGTGTTTGGCGTAGATTTTAATACGGATCCAAAATCAAAAGGGCACTGGAGAGGAGTCATACGCCAGTCATATTATTGTAACACATGAGAGTAAAGAAGGAAGTGCTTTGTGGTAATATAGAACTCACTATTCTGAAATATACATAGAATATAGTTCACAAACTCAGTGAAGATGAGATTTACGAACACAAAAACTTTGACTCCCAATATAATCAACACTGACAAAAGAACCAGAATATCAGAATATCCAGAATATTTTGAAATATCCAGGTATTTAAAAAACTGCGGCCGGGCCTGGTGGCTCACACCTGTAATCCTAGCACTCTGGGAGGCTTACGCGGGTGGATCACTCGAGATCAGGAGTTCGATACCAGCCTGAGCAAGAGCGAGACACCGTCTCTACTAAAAAAATAGTAAGAAATTATCTGGACAACTAAACATATATAGAAAAAATTAGCCGGGCATGGTGGCGCATGCCTGTAGTCCCAGCTACTCGGGAGGCTGAGGCAGGAGGATTGGTTGAGCCCAGGAGTCTGAGGTTGCTGTGAGCGAGGCTGACACTACGGCACTCTAGCCAGGGCAACAGAGTGAGACGCTGTCTCAGAAAAAAAAAAAAAAAAAAAAAAAAACTGCATTCTTCTTTCAAACCCCTTAAATTTTCCTGGAAGGCAAAAAAGAAGGTCATAAGTGTCATAAAGACTGAATTTTCTGTGGTGTTTATTCACTCAGGGAGCTGGGATCCTGTATTTGGTGGTCGGGTACCATATTCCCTGTTAAGATATTTTTATTTGTTAACACTTAAAGTATTTGTTACCTCATAACGTTAGACTGGTTACCAAATAAAGGCCCACATCAAAAGTGAAATCTATGATACACATTTACAATAATATAAGCAACATCACAGTGGCTTCTAATTTCAATCTCTTGTTATTCCTCTCTCATTCCCTAGTGGGAATGAGTAGCTTTAACCTGCCAGGGCTTAGGGGATGGGTCTTGCTCAGGCTGGGGTCTCTTCTGAGAGGCTCATATTATTCTTGTTGTCCAGTTTGATCTGTAACAAAACGTCTTCTTTTCACTTCATAAAACTTATTACTAAACTTTAGACTTGCTTATGCTCTTGGTCAGAGCTCACTCATTGTGCATGAAAACTGTCCTACCAAATTCTGTTGAAGGCTAAGCATTCCTCTGACACATTTTTCAAAATGCTGGCTATGCCTTGGTGATTCTGCAGCCCAGTCTCATAGGGCAAGTTCATGATGTACATACATAGCCTTTCAAGGCGCTTCGTGACACTCCCTACTACGTTAAATATCCCTCTGGGAAGCCAGCGCACAGATAGTGCATTGGTTACACTAATATTTTAAAGAGAAATAACTGTAGCTACCATTTTATTTACTTCCTCCATGAGAATCAGTTTAGTTTTTTTTTTTTAGCTCCCACATGTGAGTGAGAAAATGCACCATTTGTATTTTTGTTCCTGGCATATTTCACTTAACACAATGTCCTTCAGTTCCACCCATGTTGTTGAAAATGGCAGGATTTCATTTTCATGGCTGAATAGTATTCCATTGTGTATATGTACCACATTTTCTTATCCATGCATCCGTTCATGGACATTTAGGTTGATTCCATATTTTGGCTATTGTGGATAGTGCCACTATGAACACAGGGGTGCAGAGAAGAGTAGTGAGAGTGAAAGAGGGGTTGGTTAATGGGTACAAAGACACAGTTAGATAGAAGGAATAAGATCTAATGTTTGATACCACAATAGGATGACTATAGTTAACAATAATTTATGGTACATTTCAAAGTAACTAGAAGAGTAGATTTGGAGTGTTCCCAACACACAAAAAAATGATATATAATTGAGGTGATGGGCATCAATTATGTCAATTTGATCATTATACATTGTATGCTTGTATCAAAACATCACATGTACCCATAAATATGTACACATACACATAAAAATTAAAAATAAAAAAATGATTGTAGATGCTTATAATGTACAGTCTATTCATTTTAAAAAATAAAGGAATATTTCCTCTCTTGTATGCTGTTTGGCAGAAAAACATAGAACTTATTGAAGTAATTAAAAAATCATTTATCTTTATAAAATATGATTTTACAAAATACCCCTGAGGCTGAATTCTAGCTTTAAGAATAAGATGATAAGAAATACCTACATTAATTCTGATTCCAGATAGGTTCATCTTATTCTTACTTATGCTTAATGTAGACAGTAGCTTGACACCAGCACAAGTTGAAAATTGTTATGACAATTATATATAAAGATTTTTCTGGACTATCTCCATTTCAAATTACCATATATTCATACCCATCAGGCAGCATGTCCAAAATTTTCCCTCTGTTTCCATAGAGAAACTGAAATCTGGAATTCAGAAATGCAAACTATCGCTATTTTAGCTATAAAATAATTGAGGCAGATTAATAAAGTAATACAAAGAAGGTATTTTGGGTTTAGAAGTTTCTTTGAGAAGCTCAATCAAGTCTACTAAAGGTCTGTGCCATAACTGCATCAAAATTCCATACGCCAGGCTCTTATCTCCCTAGTATTGAAATACCATCACTGTGCAAGACAAAATAAGCCTTTCTCTAAAGGTGAGTCTCACTGGCTGGTTTTCTGGATTCTCCGCTAAGTCTTCCCTTTGGTTCAAGGATAGAGATGGAGAGTGTGCACCCCTGGCTGCCTGTTGGCAGCCATTTTCACCAAAATGTCTCCATTCTCCAATCTAGTTACAGAAGATAACTGCTTCTGCTTTAGGCGGGAGAGATTTACCAAGTCAATGCTGTATGTATGTTGGTTATTCAATTAATGTTTGTTAAATTGAATAACCAATTACTTTGACTTCATTAGTTGTTCTTACTCAACTAACTATATATTCTAAAACTACTATCAAAATCTAAGAATTGAAAGTACTATTTTATAATGAGCCAGGCCCTTCCAGGGCTTAAGCTTTGAACAGGTTTGGTTAGGTACTATTAGAAAGTATATTAACTCTTTAAAACCACAAGGGATCTATATAGTAAATTGCTACTTGTGTGCTAGTTTGCATGGCTAACTTGCTCTAATTTTTAGATGGGATGGGAACTTGGTAGGGCACAGTGAATGAGCAGAGCTATTGTGAATGACTATATGTGAATGAGCCAAATAATTACAACTGGACATTAGCTAGAACTTGATAGTTCACCAAATGTTTGCAATAGTTTGGGTGTACAGGCTGAGGAAGTGTAACAAAGATACTTTGAAATATAATGGCTCAAATAAACTTGATGGAAATATTTTTCACATAATAGTCTAGAGGTTATAGGAGTACACAATGGAAAGGGAAAGTTGTGTTTTCTCCATTAGTTCCCCAAATCGGTAGGGAAATGCTGATTTAGTAATGGTGGCCAGAGCAACGCAGCTTCAGGAGATCACCCAGGCATACAGGACCCTTCTATCCTGTTGCCTTGCTGTGTTTCAATGTGTTGTCTTTGTTCCGGTCCAAGCTGTCTCACATCGGTATGTCTGCTTTGCAGCTTTTAGGAAGGAGAAAGGGGAGGATTTAGAATGATAACATTTCCTTTTAAGGAAATGGCATGCCTATTTCCATTCATATTCCATTAGTGAAAAGTTAGTCATGTGGCCATTCCTAGCTGCAGTGGAAGTTGGAAAACGGGGTCTCTCCAGGACAGCCATGTGTCCTGCTAAAATTTGATGAGCCTATTTGGCTAAAAGGGTGAATGAGAAATTATTCTGTGGATGAAAAGAAGATTCGATGTCGTGGCAGTGACAGGGCTCTGAGTTGATCTCATATGAGACCCACAGTGATCTAGTGGTTGAATATTTACTGTTTTCTTATATTCTACAGAGTATGGAACTAAAGCTGGCAAGAGAAAAATAAATTTTAAAATTGGATCTGTTCTAACTGAAGCCAAAAGATAATTTCTAAAAGAGATAAATAAATAGCAGAATAGATATTAGAAAAGGTAAATACCAGAATAAATAGCTGAAAGAGCTAAAAGTGAATGCCTCTGGGGCAATGGTCCCCAACCATTTTGATATCTTTCATGGAAGACAATTTTTCCATGGACCAAGGTCAGGAGGATGGTTTGGGGATGATTCAAGTGCATTACATTTATTGTGCAGCCAAACCTCTCTGCTAATGATAATCTGTATTTGCAGCTGCTCCCCAGCACTAGCATCACCTCAGCTCCACCTCAGATCATCAGGCATTAGATTCTCATAAGAAGCCACAACCTAGATCCCTCCGTGCACAGTTTACAGTAGGGTTTGGGCTTCTGTGAGAATCTAATGCCACCGCTGATCTCACAGGAGGCAGAGCTCATGCAGTGATGAGAGCAATGGGGAGCGGCTGTGAATACAGATGAAGCTTCACTAGCAGTTGTCCACTGCTCACCTCCTGCTGTGCTGTGTGGCCTGGTTCCTAACAGGCCATGGACCAGTACTGGTCCGTGGCCTGGGGACTGGGGCTGCAGCTCTGGGGAACAGGGTTTGAGGATGGGCAGGAGACTGCTGGTTTTCACTGCAAAATATTGTAAATACTTTGGTTTAATCTGATTTGCTAAGCCATATCCATATTTTATTTTGATTAGTTAAAAATACAGTGGACAAAATGGGAAATGCAAATCAAAACCACATGAGATATCACCTAACTCCAGTGTGAATGGCTTTTATCAAAAAGTTCTGAAACAACAAATGCTGGTGTGGATGCAGAGAGAAAGGAACCCTTATACACTGCTGGTGGGACTGCAAACTAGTTCAACCTCTATGGAAAGTAGTATGGAGATACTTCAAAGAACTAAAAGTATAACTACCCTTTGATCCAGCAATCTCACCACTAGATATTTACCCAAAGGAAAAGAAGACATTTTGTAAAAAAGACACTTGCACTCCAATGTTTATAGCAGCACAATTCACAATCACAAAGATGTGGAAACAACCCAAGTGCCCATCAGTACATGAGTGGATCAATAAAATGTGGTACATGTATACCATGGAGTATTACTCAGCCATAAAAAATGGTGAACTAATACCTCTTGTAACAACCTGGATGGAACTGGAGACTATCCTTTTAAGTGAAGTATCACAAGAATGGAAGAATAAAAACCACATGTACTTACTACTAAATTGAAACTTACAGATCAACACTCATGTGCACATATGGTAGTAAAATTCAACTGAAATCAAGCAGGTGCGGGGGAGGGGATGGGTAGATTCACACCTAACGGGTACAATGCAAATTATATGGGTGATGGGCACACGTATAACTTTGACTCAAACTGTACAAAAGCAATTCATGTAACCAAAATGTTTATACCCCTGTAATATTCTGAAATTAAAGATAAATAAATAAATAAATAAAATGACAATAAGAAATAAAATGTGACACATAAGTAAAATTATCACTAATTTAGGCAGATTGCTTCCACTTATCTCTAGTGGCCCCTTATACCAACCCTGTCTCTGAAAGTTGTCTAGAGAATGTTAAATTCCAAGTCATGTTATCATTTTGAAAACAGATATGTCAAAAAATTCATCCTGTCACACTTAACTATGTCCCTGCCACCTCCTCATCAGAAGTCACCACAGGTTTGGGTAGTTAGATGGAGAAAACACAGTTCATTTGGCTGAACGTTAGCCAACACTCCAAAGTCAATGAGCAATGCTCTTCACCCAGTTCTAGTCAACTTGGCTAATGAGTGCAGTGAAAGAATCTCGAGGAAGCAGTGTCCTTAGAGATTACTGCATGTTCAGTCAATATATGAAGCTTGTGCTTAACACCCTTGGCATGGTCACTTGACATCTTCTTAAGACTTTCCGGTGATGGGGAACTCATGGCGTCACAAGTCATTCATCTGTCTCCCGAGTATGTCCCAAATCTCTGCACAGCTCTTCATCCCTGTGCACTCAATCTGTATCTTCCCTCCGCCATGCCACCCTCCATTCTTCACAGAACAGTTAATGTCATCTTAAAATTACAAATTTGATTTTGGTACACTTCTACTTTCAGTGATCTCCCATCATCTTTAGGATAAATACCTTTGCGCTTTTCTGAGCTTTTCCTAACTGGCCGGAACCCTGTTCTGTTTCCCATTTTTGTACTTAGATCAATTACCTTAGTATGTTTAGTTGTCAACTTATTACTTCCTTGGGGAGGCTTTCTCACACACCCTAGACTGAGCTGGGCGCCCTGTTAGGCATGTTCTAATAACATCTTGTACTCTCCCTGTAACAGCACTCATCCCACTGTGTTGTCATTTCCTGTTCGTTATTCCCTCTGAACGGCAAACACCATGAATGAAGGGATCGTGCCAGTCACCTTCACTGCTGTCGCTTTAGGACCTTGCACTGTGTTTGGCACAGGATAGATGAATGAATGAACGAATGTTTTTGTTCCTGCTTTGCTAGAAATTTTTTCTATATTTAATAAAATCTATTTCCCTCTGAGGCACCAGAGAGTAATCCCTGCTCTAAAAGAGAGTCCTTCACTTTTTAAAAAATCACTGTTATTCCCTACCCTCAAATCTTCTATATTGTTGGCTAAGTCTTGATACCTTTAAGTTGTTTCACATGAAATGCTAGATGTATCTAAGCTTGAGGGGGCACAATAAATAGTACTTTTTTTGCCCACATGACTTTGGACAAATTGAGAGAGAGACACACAAAAGTCACATAAATGGAAATTTATTAAAGATACAAACTCTTTTGAAGTATATGCCTTAAGTGTGGGGCACAATGGGTTTGCTACTACTTATACCTGGCTCTCATGAACCTGGGCATAGCAACAGCGCTGTCAGGAAAAATTTGGCTTTGTAGCACAGATGCACTTATCCTTAATTGCTATCTGGCAATGACATGGAATAGAGAAGGAAGAATGCTTTTTTTAGTACTTGCACATTTATAGAAGATTAGCTCCACCTAATTAATGAATTCATGATTGCTACCCACCAGTCAAATAAATCATGAGATGATACCAGGAATGTCACTATGTTGGAGGTCTCTCCATATGGAAAAATAGAGCCAAAAGAATGGCATTTCTCCTCTAAAACTATAACTAAACCAGGCTTTCCCATCCTATTTAATGCCAATAATTTATGTAACTTTAGTGTTGGACTTTATTTTTAATGCTGTCAGGTTTTATTATTTAATTCAGATCATAATGCTAGACTGTCAACTTTATTCTATATATTGATCTGCCACTTAATTTATTCACTGTTGTTTCCAGCTTCTAAACCATTAATTTGATAAGGAGTTCTATCTTCACCAAAGTTATTGCTTATACTTTTCAACCGAATGATACAGAATGCTGAAAGAGGCACTGGAGACTTCTGACTAGGGTGGACTTGTGCCAGGGAGGGTGTTATACTGGATAGTCACTAGAGGCATACCTCAGATGTATTGTGAGTTCAGCTCCACACCACTGCAATAAAGTGAATATTGCAATAAAATGAGTCACATACGTTTTTTGGTTTTCCAGTGCAAATAAATTATATTTACACTATATTATAGTATGTTAAGTGTGCAATAGCATTGTTTAAAAACATAATGTACATACCTTAATTAAAAAATACTTTATTCCTAAAAAATACTGGTGGTTATCTGAGCCTTTAGCAAGCTGTAATATTTTTGCTGGTGGAATACCTCGATGTTGATGGCTTCTAGCTGATCAGGGTGGTGGTTGCTAAAGGTTGGAGTGGTTGTTGCAATTTCTTAAAAGAAGACAAGAATAAAGCTTGATTCATTTCTTCAATCAATTGACTCTTCCTTTCACGAGAGATTTCTCTGTAGCATTCCATGATGTTTGATAGCATTTTACCCACAGGAGAACTTCTTCCTGAAGTCAATCCTCTTAAACCCTGCTGCTACTTTATCAACTAGGTTTATATAATAGTCTAAATCCTTTGTTGTTGTTTCAATAATGTTCATAACATCTTCACCAGGAGTAGGTTCCATCTCAGGAAACAACTGTCTTTGCTCATCCATAGAAGCAACTCCTCATCCATTCAAGTTTTATCATGAGATTGCAGCAATTTGGTCATATCTTCAGGCTCCACTTCTAATTCTATTTCTCTTGTTATTTTCCACCACATCTGCAGTTACTTTCTCCACTGAAGTCTTGAACTCCTCAAAGTTATCCATGTGGGTTGGAATCAACTTCTTCCAAACTGCTGTTAGTGTTGATACATTGGTTGACCTTTTCCCATGATGGCATGTAGAATGGTGAATCCTTTCCAGCAAGTTTTCAAATTTCCTTTCCCAGTTCGATCAGAGGAATAATTATTTGTGGCAGCTATAGCCTTATGAAATGTATTTCTTAAATAATAAGATGTGAAAATGGAAATTACTCCTTGATCCATGGACTGCAAAGTGGATGTTGTGTTATCAGGCATGAAAGCAACATGACTATCCTTTATGTCTCCATCAGAACTCTGGGGTGACTACGAGCATTGTCAATGAGCCGTATTATTTTGAAAGGAATCTTTTTTTTCTCAATAGTAGGTCGCAACAGTGGGCTTAAAATATTCAATAAATCATGCTATAAATAGAAGTGCTGTCGTCCAAACTTTGTTGTTTCCTTTACAGAGCACAGGCAAAGTAGATTTAGAAAATTCTTGAGGGCTCTAGGAATCTATGGTAAATGAAAATTGGCTTCAACTTAAAGTCACCAGCTTCATTAACCCCTAGAAAGAGTCTGTCCTTTGAAGCTTTGAAGCCTTGAAGCCAGGCATTGTTTTCTCCACCTCTAGCTATGGAAAGCCTAGAAGCACATTCTTCCAATAGAAGGCTATTTTATCCACATTGAAAATTTCTTTTGTGTAGCCACCTTCATCAGTTATCTTAGCTAGATCTTTTGGATAACTTGCTGCAGCTTCTACATGAACACTTGCTGCTTCACCTTGCACTTTTAAGTTCTGGAGCCTGCTCTTTTTCTTTAAACCTCTTGAATCAACCTCAGCTAGCTTCAGACTTTTCTTTTAAGGCTTCCTCACCTCTCTAAGCCTGCATAGAATTGAAGAGAGAATTTAGGGCCTTGCTCTGGATTAGGCCTTGGCTTAAGGGAATGTTATAGCTCATTTGATCTTCTATCTAGACCTCTCAAACTTTCTCCATTTCAGCAATAGGGCTGTTTCACTTTCTTTTTTTTAATCATTCATGTGTTCACTGGAGTAGTGCTTTTAATTTCATTCAAGAATGTTGCCTTTGCATTCACAACTTGGCTAACTATTTGGCACAAGAGTCCTAGCTTCAGCCTATCTCAGCTTTTGGCATGCTCTCCTTACAAAACTTAATCATTTCCAGCTTTTAATTTAAAGTGAGAGACCTGACACCTTTCCTTTCACTTGAACACTTAGAGACCATTGTAGGGTTATTCACTGGCCTAATTTCAAAACTGTTGTGTCTCGGGGAACAGGAAAGCTTGAGAGAAGGGAGCCAGAGAACAGCCGGTCAGTGGAACAGTCAGAACACACACAACATTTATTAGTTAAGTTCACCATCTACTTGGGCACAGTTCATGGTGCCCCAAAACAACTACAATAGTAACATCAAAGAGCACTCATCACAGACAACCACAGCAGATATAATAATTTAAAAGTTTGAAATATTGCAAGAATTAATAGAATGGGACATGGAGACATGAAGTGAGCACGTGCTGTTGGAAAAATGGTGCCGATGGATTTGCTTCATGCAGAGTTGCCACAAACCTTCAATTTGTAAGAAATGCAATATCTGCAGAGTGCCATGAAGTGAAGCATTAATTAAACAAGGTACACCTGTATATATCCGTGCCTTGTTGTACATGGTGGTCAAAAGCAGGAACCATGTGCTATTGTTTGAGGTCATAACAAAACCAACACATACTATATCCATGCCCTATCACTTTTGGTCTTATCTGTAGATCAATTTACTTGACTTTACTTCCAATTAATAGGCTGTTTTTAGTATAGATGTGTCCCTTTAGTTCTAAGACTATGTTAAAAAACAAAATCAAGTTGAACACTCTTTTTATTTTCTTGTTATAAATAAATTTCTGTAATCATTATAGTCTTTTGTTCTTTCTAGAAAAGTCTCCATTGAGTACTTTATGGCCACTGGGTATATTATGCTTTTCAGAGTTAATTCAGTCTCTTTATTCTTTTTCTTAACAGATCTGTCAGAGAGGCAAGTAAGTTGTTATGTGATTCACTCAAGGATCTAAGCACTTCACACATCTCATAAGTGAGATTGTGCCATTATAGCTGTGTCATCTGCAGCTTCTATGTTGTTGCTACTGAAAAAAAATACCTAAATTCTGTTTTTGAAAAATAAACAAAATTATATGATTTGTTACTGAATTTTAATATTTAGTACCAAAAAGTTGGTAGGCACTTAAAAGCAGTATGTTTTAGTAAAATTAACATATATGAGTGGGGTCTTATTTAATTCTACTCGTAAAAAATTTAGCTTTCTATTTGCATTCAAAATTAATTAGTACACCTATTATAGATCTCAGTTTTATACTGTCTCTTTAAAACTCACCAAGACCCACTGACTCAGTTTTTTCATTTGAATTACAAAAGGGAATTTTGTGTTATTTCAAGATAGATTGTTCTTTTCATGATCAATTTTTTTTAGATTTTAAAAAGAATCCTTATACTTTTATTAAAATATTCATGATGGAGCACAAAGAGTCACATATGGCCACCCAGAATGCATTTCGTGCCTCAAATTTGTACAATATGTTACAATTGAAAAACAGTCTGACATGTGCTGTCTAATTTGTCTTACACAATACTCCTGGGAAGATGCAGGATAGATACTATTTCCTTCATTTCACAGATCAGGAAACTGATCCTCCGGGATGTTATGCTCCTCTGCAGCTTGAGGTAAAGCTAGACCTGAGCCCTAGGTCTGCCAAACCCATTTACTGCACCATGAGCAGCAGTAAGTGCCGCAAGAAATAGAAAAGATAATGTTCTTCCTTAAATGGCCCTCTGTCGAACTGAAGACAAGATTACGGGTGGTCAACAATCATATTTGAAATAGTAATTGTGTTTTATGACAGTTCTAGTTTCAAGAAATCAAAAATGCCTAAATCTTTTTTGCCTGGTTGAAGCCTCTTGGTCCTAATTGACATTTTTGTGTACCTAGGTTGGTTACCATTTCAATCAACCAAATGCTAAGATATGAGGCAGGCACTGACAAGACTTTCAGTGCCATGTGCCTGAAAAATAGCTCTGTGTGTGTGTGTGTGTGTGTGTATGTGTATGCCGGCAGCTGTGCTAAAGCTAAAGGCACTGAGGACCTAGAGTCTGAAGAACTGGGTCTTGCCCAACCATCACACTCAGTAGACAAGTAACTTCAGCCAAGTGACTTCAGGTCCTGCAGCCAGGTTTTTCCCCAGTGTGGTGTGGAATCATAAAATCCACCTCACACGGTTGAGATGGTGATTATATCTGAGAATATTCACGCAAAGTTTTGTAAACTACAAAGTGCTCTACAACTGTTAGGTGTTATTATTATTAATCCTGAATCACTTTCAGATTGGAGAAGAATACTATTAATACATGGGTTGGCTTTGTTTTTCAGAAAAAGCCTATATTTTTAAAATATGATCCCTTTGAACAAATATATAGGCTACATCTGAGAATATAAAATTCACCCTCTGAAATATCTGCTTATGCTTTTGTACTAGTGCTCTAGAAATAAAGAAGAAATTCTTCTGTTCTTTTTGCTGTGAGCACAATACCCAGCATATGATACTATAGTTATTTAGAACAAGACATAATTTGGTCAGCGTGAAAGGATGCTTTCACTCAGATAGTTTAGCATAAGCAGTAACTTCTACAAAGTGGAAATGTTATCTTGTTGGCCCACTTTCAAACACAAAGCCAGACAGTTCACAGATTAAGAAAGGAAAGTCACGGTGAGCATTACTGCAATTGGAAGAACCGCCGGACTGAGCTTGGGCTGCAGGATCCGTGGGGGAGCAGAGGGAGGCAGAGCCAGCAGTCACAGCTCTGCAGCCCTGTGTTGGTGTTTTCTCACCAATTACTTGTGCCACCAGAGCACCCACTGTCCTCTTGGGGGTGCACTGATAATCCTCTTAAGCTCTGGCTCCAGTTTGCTGCAAAGTTTGTAATGCTTATAAAGCAGTGCCCATGTGGCCTGATCTCACAGTGGTTTTGTGATCACAGAAACTTACCCAAGATGCAAATTCAAATCACCTTGAATTCTTCGCTTTCTTTTCTCAAACTCCTTTTTGATCTCTCATTTATATATGCATGCATTTCACCTGCGTCCATATTTCTGTCAAATGATTCACCTCCAGGTGTGTCCCACACTCTTCATTTCCCCTTCCATATCCTTTCCTCCAGATTCTACACCATGCACACACACACACATGCACACACACTCTCTATCTGGTAGGGCAGACAGAGGGGAAGGCACCCAGTGGACAAAGGCGGAGTCCTCTCTCATGGGAGGAAGGAAGAGAACATTTGAGAATCTTCTTGATTTAGTTTTGTCCCTTGACAGTTCTTTCTGTAGTTACCTTTAGAAAAGCTCAGCTAAACTAGAATGTTCAAGGAGACATTATTAAACACCAAGGGGACATATGAAAATAAACAAAATTCATAAGAAGTTTGCTTCTTCCTTTGGCTCAGAAACACTGCATTGCAGAGGACGGTAGATAAGAGAGTCTCATGCTGGAACCAAACAGTTGACAAGCGGCCTGGGCACACAACGTGCGTTTCTTCTGTTTTTCCTCTTAGCTGTCTTGTCTCACTCTTCCTTAGACTCCAAGACACAGTCTTTCCTTTGCTCCCACACCTACTTTTGGCTTCAGGAGCTTTAGTCACCCTTTTTTTTTAAACCAGCAAAATAGCTTTCCTATCCAGAACAAAGAGAAAAATAGGAGACCTTCAGTGGGAAAATATGAAAAAAAGTTGTTCTCTCTTCAGGAGAGGAAGGTATGATTCAATGTAATTGTTTCCAAACTCCACTGTGCTTCAAAATCACCTCTAAAGTACTCATGGATCTGATGTGTGAAGATTCTGATTAGTTTTGTACAGAAATCTGTTACATACATTTTTGATAACCATCATTTTTTCAAAATATATTATCCATAAAATATATTTTAAAAGGCATGTGCTTCAAAGCAGGCAAGACTGTGATCAAATCCTCACCTTGTCATTTACTAGCTTTGTCATTTTCACTAGTTTCTCTAACTTTCTGAGCCTCAGTTTATTTTACAGCTAAGAAATATAAAAGAAACAAGTAGAAAGTTACATAGAAAACAAGTACCCAGATTAACAAGACATGATAAAACAATAACCCATGTGAGACCATGTAAGTCAAGATATTACACATAAAACATAACCAGACCCACAGGTGATCCTTCCCAGTCATCACCCCTCCTGCCCTCCAGGGATGATGTTTCTGACTTTTAAGGTATTACTTTACTTCACAATTTTATTACCTAAGTAACTCTAAACAGTATAGTTTACTTTTACCTTTTTTTTGAAGTTTATATAAATGGCATAATGCACTGCATAATGCACTGCTATAAGCTAAATGTTTTTGTTCCCTCAAAATTCATGTGTTGAAACTCTAACCCCCAGGATGATGGTACAAGGAGGTGGGGCCTTTGGGGTGATTAGGTCATAAGGAAAGATCCCTGTGAATAGGATCAGTTCCCTTATAAAAGAGGCCCTGGAGAGCTCCCTCACCCCTTCCGCCATGTTCAGGCACAGTGAGAAGATGGCTGTCTATGCAATAGGAAGGAAGCCCTCACCAGACACTGAATCTGCTAGCACCTTGATCTTGGACTTCCAGGCTCCAGAACTGAGAAATATCCATATCTATTGTTTAAGCCACCCAGTCTATGGCACCTTGTTATAGCAGCCCAAACAGAATAAAATGTGCGATCTTCATTCTGTTATGTCTTGCTTCCCCTACTCAACATTATGTCTTTAAAATTCACCCATGCTGTTGTGTGCTTCTGTAGCTAATTTTCATTGCTGTATAATACCTAATAATTTGAATATATAGCGTTGCATGATTGATGGCCATTTGACTGTTTCCCATTTGAACCTATTTTGAACACTTTTACTATGGCTATTATTTGGATATATGCTGGTACACATTAAGCACACATTTTTTTGAGCTATAAACGCAGGAGTGGAAAAGGGTGTTTCTTCAGCTTTAATCAGCATTGTCAAACTTTTACTCAAAGTGGTTTTACAAACCTACATTCTCATCAGCTGTGTACAAGAATTCCAGCTTCATTATTTCTTTGCCATCATTTGGTATTGGTTTATTCCATTTTTGTATAGCTCTAAAGAAATACCTGAGGCTGGGTGATTTATAAAGAAAAGAGGTATATTTAGCTTATGGTTCTGCTGGCTGAAAGGTTCAAGCCTGAGCACCTGCTGATAACCTCAGGCTACTTCCATTCATGGTGGAAGGTGAGAGGAAGCCGGCTTATGCAGAGATCACATGGCGAGAGACATAGCGAGGGGAGTGGAAACGGTGGGGAGAGAGAGAGAGAGAGAGAGAAGAGGTGACAGGCTCTTTTTAACAACGAGCTTTTTCGGGAACTAATAGAGTGAGAACTCACTCACTCCCCTACCCATGGAAGGCCTTAATCTATTCATGAGGGATCCACCCCCATGACCCAACTATCGCCCATTAGGCCCCACCTCCAACATTGAGGATCAAATTTCAACATGAGATTGG
>CM052443.1:42110560-42200155 GCA_028533085.1 Varecia variegata
GGGGGATGGGGGTGGGGGAGGGGATGGGTGTATACCTACAAGAAGAGTGCGATGTGCACTGTCTGGAGATTGGACACACTTGAAGCTCAGACTCGGGGGAATGGGACGGACATGGGCAATATATCTAACCAGATCTTTTGTACCCCCATAATAAGCTGAAATAAAAAAAACAATAACAAAAAAAAGTAAAAACATTTACTTCAGAAAGATACTATTAAGAGAATGAAAAGACAGCCATAGAGTGTAAGAAAATATTCACTAATAATATACTTGATTTAAAAAAAAAACCTTTGTATCCAGAATTCTCAAAACTCAATAAAAAAAAACACAACCTGATAAATAAATGGGCCAATGATTTAAACAGGCAGTTTATCAAGGATGATATATAAATTGAAAATTGGCACATTAAAAAATACTCAACATAATTAGTCATTAGGTAAATTCAAACTAAAACCATGATGAGATAGCACTGTACAATTAGTAGACTGGCTAAAATTAATAAAATTAAGCATACCAATTATTGGCAAAGATGTGAAAGACCTAGAACTCATACATTTCTCATAGGAATGTAAATGGCACATTTTGGAAAACAATTAGGCTGCATTAAAATTTTTTAAGCATACACCTACCATATGATGTAGTCATTTCATTCAAAGGTATTTACCCAAGAGAAATGAAAGCACATGTCTGTACAAAATACAATACATAAATATTCATAGCAATTTTATAGTACCCTAAAATTTGAAATTAATCCAAATTTCCATCACCAAGTGAATAGTTAAACAAACTGTTCTGTATCTATACAATAGCATACTACCCAGCAATATAAAGGGAATGAACTATTGATACATGCTACAACATGGATAAATCTCAAAATACTTATGATGAGCAAAAGAAGACAGACAGAAACACATTCATTTTGTATGATTCTATTCATATAAAATTTTAACATATACAAGCTAATCAAAAGTGACAGAGAGTAGAGCAGTGATTGCCTGGGATTAGGGGACCAGGGAATTACCATGGGGTATAAGGAAGCTTTTGGGGAAGATGGATGTTGATTGTGGTGATGCTTTCAAGGGTGTTGCTATAGTTTGGATATTTGTCTCCTCCAAACCTCATGTTGAAATTTGATCCCCAGAACTGGAGGTGGGGCCTAAAGGGAGATGTTTTAGTGATGGGGTGGATCCCTCATGAATAGATGAATGCCCTTCCTTGGGGGTGAGTGACATCTCACTCTATCCCCACAAAAACTGGTTGATAAAAAGAGCCTGGCACCTCCCCCCTCCCTCTCTTGCTTCCTCTCTTGACTTGTGATCTCTGCACATGATAGAGTGGAAACAGCTTGAGGCCCTCACCTGATACAGATGCCCAATATTGAACTTTTCAGCCAAAATTGTGAGCCAAGTAAACCTTTTCCTTTATAAGTTGCCCAGTCTCAGGTATTCTGTTATAGCAACACAAAATGGACTAAGACAGGTGTCTGCATCTCAAGACTTATCAAAATCCATATTTAAAATATGTGCACTGGATAGGATGCATATTATTCTTCAATAAAGATATTAGTAAGACAAAGTAAGCTAGGAGATCTGGCTTGGAAATGGGTGAATGAACAAGATTCAGGAAGCAGGAAATACAATGGTGTTTCAAAGCCAGCAACTGGACAAGCCACCATTGACACAGTTGCTGCTGTCACTACAGGATGAGTGTGTCACTCACTGGAGAAAGAATCTGACTGGCTCATCTGCCACTTCAGGTGGAGACTTGTTTCCATAGTGGAAAGTGAACACCTGGAATAAGCCTCCTTTCAAAACTAAAATTCAGGGAAAGACAATTCCCCTAAAGTAAAATGGGGAGGATTTTTGGTAAGGAAATGTATGCAAGGAAGACACAAACAATAACACTACCTATACAGGGCTTTGGGGATTTTGTTGTTATTGTCTGAGTGTTTATGCTTCTATCTCTTGTGAAGTTGTGAGCAATTGAAAATCTATTTGACAAGCTACTCCTGTCATTTTTTCAACCTAATTATTGAAATTCTCATATTCTTTATCACTTAGTAAGACTGTACTTTATTTTTCAAAATTTTTTGTTTTTAATTATTGTGGGTACATAAAATTTGTCTATATTATAGGGTACATGTGATGTTTTGATACGGGCACACAATGTGTATTAATCAAATTAGGGTAACTGGGGTATACATCACCTCAAGCATTTATCATTTCTTTGTGTTAAGAATATTACAATTCCATTCTTTTAGTTATTTTGCAATATACCATAATTCACTAACTATAATAACTTGTAATATCAAATATTGTTCATTCTGTCTATTAACTATATTTTTGCACCCATTAACCATCCCCACTTTATCCCCCCTCCCTGCTACACTGTCTCAGCTCTGGTAACCATCATTCTACTCTCTGTCTCCATGAGATCAATTGTTTTAACATTTAGCTCCCACATATGAGTGAGAACATGTGAGATTTGTCTTCCTGTGCTTGGATTATTTCACTTAACATATCGTTTTCCAGTTCTATCCATGTTTTGGGAAATGGTGAGATTTAATTCTTTTTTATGGCTATACAATATTCCATTGTGCATATGTACCACAATTTCTTTATCCATTAACATTTAGGTTGATTTCCAATCTTGGCTATTGTGAATAGTGCTGCAATAAACATGAGGGTGCAGATATATTTTTGATATTCTGATTTCCTTTCTTTTGAATATATACCCAGCAGTGGGATTAATGGGTCATATGGTAGTTCTAGTTTTAGTTTTTTGAGGAATTTCCAAATGATTCTTCATAGTGGTTGCATTAATTTACATTCCCTCCAATAGTGTATGAGCGTTCCCCTTTCTCCACTTCCTCCCCAGCATTTGTTATTGCCTGTCTTTTTGACAAAACTAATTTTAACGGGGGTGAGATGGTATCTCATTGTAATTCTGATTTACATATCCCTGATGACTAATGATGCTGAGCATGTTTTCATATACTTGTTGACAATTTGTATGCCTTCTTTTGAGAAATGTCCATTTAGATCTTTTTTTTTTAATAATTTCAAAGTATTACAGGGGTGCAAATGTTTTTTGTTACAAGAATTGCTTTTAAAATGCTTGAGTCAGGGTTATAAGATTGTCTGTCAGCCAGATAGTGTTCATTATACCTGTTAGGGAGGTTATTGCCCATGCCCTCCTCCCACATCCCCCTGCATGATTCCCATGGAGTTATACTTCCTTCTATGTACGTGTGTGCTCATCGGTTAGTTCCATTTGAGTACATTTGGTGTTTGTTTCTCCATTATTTAGATACTTCACTTAGGATAATGGTCCCTAGTTCCAACCAGATTGTTGCAAAAGGCATTAAGTCATCCTTTCTCATGGCTGAGTAGGATTCCATGGAATACATATACCAAATTTTGTTAATCCACACATGAAATGAAGGGCATTTGGGTTGACTCCACATCTTTGCAATTGTGAATGGTGCTGCAATAAATATTTGAGTGCAGGTGTCTTTTTGATAAAATGACTTCTTTTCCTATGGGTAAACATCCAGTAGTGGAATTGCTGGATCAAATGGTAGATCTACTTTTAGTTCTTTGAGGAATCTCCATACTGTTTTCCATAGAGGTTGTATAAATTTGCAGTCCTACCAACAGTATATAAGCATTCATTTCTCTCTGCATCTACATCAACATCTATTGTCTTTGGACTTTTTAATAAAAGCAATTCTAACTGGGGTATGGTGATATCTCATCCTGGTTTTAATTTGCATTTAACATTTTTTTCATATGTTTATTGGCCATTTGTCTATCTTCTTTTGAAGGAATATTCAAGGAAATATTCAAGGAAAACTTCTCTGGTCTTGCTAGAGATTTAGACATCCAGGTACAAGAAGCTCAATGAACACCTGGGAGACTCATTGCAAAGAGGCAATGTCCAAGACACATAGTCATCAGACAGGCCAAAGTCAACATGAAGGAGGAACTCTTGTGAGCTGTAAGGTGAAAACATCAAGTAACTTAAAATATCAAGTAACTTCAAAGGGAAAACCCATCAGGCTAACTAAAGACTTCTTAACTGAGGCCTTGTAAGCCAGAAGGGATTGGGGCCCCTTTTGAAGTCTTTGTAAACAGAACAATTGCCCACCTAGAATTCTGTATTCTATAAAACTAAGTTTCACACATGAAGGAGAAATAAAGACTTTTCTAGAAAATCAACACTGAGGGAAAAGGTCAAGACCAGAACTGCCCTGCAGGAAATACTCACATCTATATTATACATGGATCAGCACAAGAGTCACCCATCAGTATAAAACCACCTAAACACTAAAGCTCAGAGCTCATATAAAACAATAGCATAAAAGGTAAAACAAAGTAATAAAGTATACACAATGGGCTGAACAGAACAGCACCCCAAATATCAATTCTATCAATCATTGTGAATGGTTTCAATTCTCCACTCAAAAGACATAGGCTGGCTGAATGGATAAAAAAAAAATACAAGCCAAGTACCTGTTGTCTCCAGGAAACACATCTAACCCACAAGGATTCATACAGACTCAAGGTGAAGGGATGGGGAAAAAAATTCAATGCAAATGGAAATCAAAAAAAGGAGATGTAGCCATTCTCATATCAGATAAAATTGACTGTAAATCCAAAATAGTAAAGAAAGAAAAAGATGGTCATTATATCATATAATGGTAAAGGGAGAAATTCAATAAGAAGGCATAACAATCCTAAATATTTATGCACCTAACACAGGAGCACCCAGATTCATAAAGCAAACGCTACTAGATCTAAGCCAAGAGATAAACAGCAGCATCATAATTGCTGGAGACTTCAACCTCCACTAACAGACATGGACAGATCATCCAGCAGAAAATAAACATTGGACTTAAATGGGTCTCTAGAACAAAAGAGCCTAATAGACATTTATATAACATTTTACCCCAAAACAACTGAATATAATTCTTTTCATCAGTACATGGAATATTCTCCAAGATTGATTATATTTCAGGCCACAAAACATGACTCAACAAATTCAAAAAAATAGAAATTATGTCATGTATCTTCTCAGACTACAGTGGAATAAAACTAAAAATCAACTCCAAGAGAAACACTCAACTCTACACAAAGTCATGGAAATTAAACAACCTGCTGCTGAACAGTTATTGGATCAAAAATGAAATTAAGATAGAAATCAAAATATTACTTGAACTGAATGACAAAGGGGGCACAAGCTATCAAAATCCATGGGATTTGGCAAAAGCAGACTTAGGGGAAAATTCATAGCCTTATTTGCCTACATCAAAAAGACAGAAAGATCAAAAATTAACCATCTATTGACATGTATCAAGGAACTAGGAAATGAAGAGCAAACCTATCCTAAACCCAGTAGAAGAAAAGAAATAACTAAGCTCAGAACAGAACTAAGTGAAATCAAAAACAAGAAAATAATACAGAAGATCAACAAAAAAATTGTTCTTTGAAAAGATAAACAAAATTGAAGACCTCTTGCTAGATTAACCAGGAACAGAAGAGAAAGGATCCAGATAAACTCAATTAGAAATTAAAAAGGAGATATTACAACTGATACTACAGAAATACAAAATATCATCTGTGAATACCATAAAAATCTCTATGCACATAAAGTCAAAAACATAGAGAAAATGGACAAATTCCTGGAAACACACAACCTCTTAAGACTCAATAAGGAAGAACTAGAACTCCTGAATAGGCCAATAATGAGCAATGACATTGAAGCAACATTAAAAAGTCTTCCCCCCAAAAAAGCCCCAGGTCAGATGGATTCACAGCTGAAGTTTATCAGACCTACAAAGAAGAGTTGGTACCCATACTTCAGAAATTATTCCATAACATCAAGAAGGAGGGAATCCTCCCCAACTCATTCTTTGAAGCCAATATCACCTTGATACCAAAGCCAGGAAAAGAAACAACAAAAGAAGAAAACTACAGAACAATATCCCTTATGAACATAGGTACAAAAGTCCTCAATAAAATTCTAGCAAACTGAATTCAACAGCACATCAAAAAAATAATCAACCAGGACCACATGGGCTTCATCCCAGGGATGCAAGGATGGTTCAAGATACATAAATCAAAAAACGTGATTCACCACATAAACAGAAGCAAAAACAAAGATCATATGATCATCTCAATAGATACAGAAAAAACATTCAACAAAATTCCATATACTTTCATGATAAAAACCCTCAACAAACTTGGCATAAAGGTAACATATGCAAAAATTACAAAAGACATAGATGACAAATTCACAGCTAGTGTCATACTAAACAGGGAAAAGTTGAAAGCATTCCCACTAAGAACTGGAAAAAGACAAGGATGCCCACTGTCACCACTTCTATTCAACATAGTGCTGGAAGTCCCAGCCAGAGCAATCAGGCAAGAGAAAGAAATTAGGGTATCCAAATTGGGAAAGAGGAGGTCAAACTATCACTTTTTGCTGACAATATGATCTTATATCTAGAAAACCCCAAACATTCTGCCAAGAGACTCCTAGACTTGATAAAAAATTCAGCAAATGCTTAGGTTACAAAATCAATGCACACAAATCAGTAGCATTCTTATACACCAATACCAGCCAATCTCAGGGTCAGATCAAAGACTCAATAGCATTCACAATAGCTACAAAAAAAAAAAAAAAAAAAACACAAAATACCTAGGAATATACTTAACCAAGGAGGTGAAAGATCCCTACAAAGAGAACTATGAAATACTGAAGAAAGAAAACAAATGGAAAAACATATGATCATAGCTTGGTAGAATCAGCATTGTTAAAATGTCCATACTTCCCAAAGTGATTTACAAATTCAATACAAGCCCCATCAAAATACTGACATCATATTTCATAGATCTAGAAAAAATAATTCTAGAAATCAAAAACAAGACAATAATACAGAAGATCAACAACAAAAAAAAGTTGTTCTCTGAAAAGATAAACAAAATCGACAGACCTCTTGCTAGGTTAACCAGAAACAGAGGAGAAAGGATCCAGATAAGCTCAAAGAACAAGAAAAGAGTTTGGAACAAGAAAAGAGTCCAAATAGCCAAAGCAATCTTAGACAAAAGGAACAAATCTGGAGGCACCACATTACCAGACTTCCAACTACATATCCCAAACAGCATGGTATTGGCACAAAAATAGAGACATAGACCAATGGACCAGAACAGAAAACCCAGATAGAAAACCATCCACATACAGCCAACTGATCTTTGACAAATCAGACAACAATATACACTGGGGAAAATAATCCCTATTCAATGAATAATGCTGGGACAATTGGATAGCCATATGCAGAAGAATGAAACATGATCCATGTCACTCACCAATCACAAAAATTAATTCAAGGTGGATAAATGACTTAAATATAAGGCATGAAACCATAAGAACTCTAGATGAAAATGTTGGAAAAACTCTTCTAGATATTGGCCTAGGCAAATAATTTATGAAGAATATCCCAATGGTAATGACAGCAACAACAAAAATAGATAAATGATACTTGATTAAATTGAAAACCTTCTGCACAGACAAGTAAATAATCAGCAGAGCAAGCAGACAACATATAGAATGGGAGAAAATATTCTCTAGCTGTACATCCAACAAAGGACTGTTAACGAGAATATACAAAGAACTCAAGTAAATCTGCAAGACAAAATCAAACAACCCCATCAAGAAATGGGCAAAAAAATAAGACTTTATTTTATATATAATTACTTTTATGACACAGAACACTCTTCTATTTGTGAGTGTGTGCATGTGTATATGTGTTCACCAAATAATAGATATTTATTAACTGAGTCAATAAATCCCATAAGTCTCAGAGCTGGGGTTGCTGTTCACTACTTTTTAATGAAGTAGAAATATTTGTGCATCTTTTCATCTTTTAAATCCAATAGCATTTCTTATTAATTTGAATTTAATAACAATTTATTGCCCCCCACTATGTACCTGACAGTATCTACTCCATTAGCATACTACAGCTAAAAAAGCTTGAGCTCTACTTATTGACAACACTATATTGTATGATTTTGTCTTTATTTCTAAAAAAAGAGACATTACACTGTTGCTTTAGAAATGTTCACCTATGAATTCTCCAAGTCCTCTGACAAGAGTGGAATGTGGGCTAACTGACAAGGGGCTACATAGCAGATACACTGGAGGAAAAGCCAGTTCTCATGGGGTTACTTCTGCTTCTTGCAGTTCATTTCACAGAAAATTCACTTTTCTGTGTCTTAATTTCCCCAGCTACAAAGAAAGAAAAAACACTTCTTTTGTAAACACAGGAGTGGATAAAAATCCAATGACTAGATTTAATAGGTTCATCTAATTTCCTACCTAGATCTATTGCTAAATACATTGTAATTGCAAAAAAAAAAAAAAAAAGTGTGGTTTCAAGACTTCCAGCTTGCCTAAACCTAAATATTAGAACCAACTAGTCTGTGCATATTGTTATGACTACAGAAATTGTTATGCATGTGATTTGAGAAACATTTCATAGTATCATGGAAAAATGCATGAACATGACCTTAGGTTGAATTTAAATAGTTATGTTTAAAAATCATGGTAAAGTAAAAAACAATACAAATGGTAAAGAACTCCATCAACAGTTAAATCCTTGAACTCATCTCTAAAATGTACAAATCCAGCAAGTCAGATAATCTATTCTCTCCTTAGTTCCTCTGGATGTTGCTGTCTTACAGATAATTTGAAGGGATTTTCTCTATTTCATTTGAGAAACTATCTGCATAGTCTTGTTGGAAAATTATTTCTTTGCAGATAATAACTGATGTATAGCAGTAGTACCCAAACTTTTTGGCACCAGGAACTGATTTCATAGAAGACAACTTTTCCATGGACTGGGAGTGAGGGGGATGGTTTTGGGATCATTCAAGGGCATTACATTTATTGTGCAGTCAAACCTCCCTGCTAATGATAATCTGCATTTGCAGCCGTTCCCCAGCACTAGCATCACCACCTCAGCTCCACCTCAGATCATCAGGCATTAGATTCTCATAAGGAGCCGCAAACTCGATCCCATTGCATGTGCAGTTTAGAGAAGGGTTGGCGTTCCTATGAGAATCTAATGCCGCCACTGATCTGACAGAAGACAGAGCTCAGCCAGTGAAGTGAGCAACGGGGAGCGGCTGTAAATACAGAGAAAGCTTCACTCGCCGACCCACTGCTCACTTCCTGCTGTGTGGCCCAGTTCCTAACAGGCCACTGACTGGTACCAGTCTTTGGCCCAGGGGTTGGGGACTGCAGATATATAGCACTAGAAAATGTGCATGGAGGCATAAATTATAATTCTAGCTTTGTTCCTAATTAGGTGTCACTTTAGTTATATGTCTTAATAGTTCTGTGTCCCAGCTTCATCTGTGACGTGAGGGACAAAATAGAGAAGACACGGAAGCAGAATAATTCATTGTAGGCATTACTAACCAAGCATGCAAATCTTTCCTGTTGAACACACACATTACTTCAGGATCCTTTTCATCACAGCATATCCCTGGATTAGATTTTACCTGATTTTATTTAATGCTTACTATACATCAGGCATTATTTAAAATGCTTATCTGTATGAATTAGTTTAATTAGGACACAACTCTATAAGGAATGCACAATTAATAACCTTATTTGGCAGATAAAGAAAATGAGGCTCTAAAATTCAATATAATAAGTGACAGAGCTTGAAATCAGGCAGCCTGTGGTTTTCTCCACTTTGTTACTTTGCCTTTGAGTTCTCTAGGGTCTGTTTCAACACAAATACTACAGTTAGCACTGAAAACATGCCACAAATGTTCGGTAGTGAAAAGTACCCTCTGCTCTTTGTGACTTTTTGTTTTATTTTTTAGTTTCTTCACAGCTTTATCCCCTGAACCTAGCCCAGTGCCTGGCAGATGATGGACACTCAGTAGTATTGATTGAAAGAATAAATGCTGCCATCTCTATAGCCACTGTTACCATACTTTTGAAAAAAAATGCTTTACAATTATTCTTTTTATGTTGTATCAGTCTGTCATTCTGCAGAGTCCATGTTAATTATTTTCCAGGCAGTGTCTTATTTGGTTTCCTATCTAATATTCTATCTCAGTTATTCATCGGTTGGTAGTTTATTCTCATTTTAACAATTATTTGGAACCCACAAGTTAGAGTTCGACCACAGGCAATCCTTAATTGCTTCACACAAGCTGACTTCTGCCATGCAAGAGAAGCAGCCTGAAATGAGAGTGGTCAATTTCCAAATTGGGAAAAGCCGGGACTGACTGAAGAACAGATGCTCTTGAGTATAATTAGTAGAGTCTTGCAGTGACCTAGGTGGTTATTTAACTAAAAAAGGAAACATCAAAGAAGCCAAAATTGGATTATTTTTAGGGGATTTCATGGTGAGTCACTGAATAGACCTTAACAGTGACACAAAAAGAACAAATTGGTAAGCCAGTGTTTATAGAAAAGTATATAGAATTAGAGTCAAGACAACTTAAAACCAATGACAATTTTTTCTTAATTCCCATGCTCTAACAGAATAAACTAACTCCTAGCTTACCTGAGTTATAAATGATAATAAAAACTACAAATACCTAGAAAAGAACACGCTTGGGGGATGCTTATCAGTGACATTTTCTACAAATAAGGCCAAGCGGTTTTGAGGAGTAATCTTACAAGATTCCTGGCATATGCATATCATCTGTATCAGATGATAACATGACTTTTGAAACCATTATGTTTCTCCCAAACACCATCCTGAATCCAGAGATGAAGGCTTGGGCCGCTTCAAATAATGAAAATAAAAGCATGCTAACGTCAACAGCAGTGTGTTACAAAAGAAGTAGGGCAGAAAAAGAGCAAAGATACACCCCCAAAAGGGCCTGGCAGGAGCTACAGAAACATTAAAGCGAGGGGAGGAGCCCGAGGGAAATTCCTAGCTGATGCTAATTGTACTGTAGCCACCAGCTACCTCGTCGTGTTCATCTGTGGTTGGCACAACTTCTCCCAGTGCACAGGGTACGGGCTGCTGTCCTCCAGGGATCATTCTGCACAGCTCTGAGAAGAAAAGAATTCCATGTATATATGAGGTTGAAAGAAAGGTGACTAAAATAATATGGAGATATTGTCATATTAAGAGGAAGCCAGTATTTGTCCTAATTAAAAATAATCAATATTGGGAGACAGAGCAGGATAGAGATGAAGAGAGCTGCTAATTTAAATGGCACTAAAAAACCTTGACCACAGGCAGGTACCACCATAAACAGACATCAGTGGCTCATACGCATGATGTTCCCCAAGAGGTGGAGCAGTGGTTTCTGACAGGGTCAAAATCAAATCATGAATTATGCCTTCACATTATCAGGCTGCTTTGGCTGATTTCCCCCTCTTGGCATCTCTGACCCAACTAGCATTCTCATACCACTTGGTAATAACCCAAAGAGCCTTCTTCTCAGGTCTGTCCATTTCCAAAGAGGCTCATGCTCCTAAACTGTTCCTGTCCACCTGCTATGGACTGAATAGTGTTCCCTCCAAATTCACATATGGAAGCTCCAATCCCCAATGTGATTGTAATTGGAGATGGAAGCTTTGGGAATCAATTAGGTTTAGATGGGGTCAGGAGAGCAGAGCCCCCATGGTGGGATGTATGCCCTTATAAGATGATACCAGAGAGCTTGCTTCCCCCACCCTCCGTCTTCATGAGGATACAAGAAGAAGGTGGTTTTCTATATCCCAAGGAAAGAGCCCTCACCAGACACCGACCCTTCTGGCATCCTGATTTTGGACTTTCATTTTCCAGAACTATGTGAAATAAGCTTCAGTTGTTTAATCCACCCAGTCTATGGTATGTTTTTATGCAGCCCAAGCTAAGACATCCTCTCTGCCCCATGTCATCCAAAGTTACATTAAACCATAGGCAGCGTGTGGTATACTTTTTATTTGTTTAAGGAGTTAAACTCTCCAGGTTCGGCCAACAATAAGTCATGTAGACTTGGCTAAGGTAAGGTACTCAACTGCTCTTGATCTCACCCACAAAATGAGAGATTTAGCTAGATGATCTGTAAGTAGTTCTGATCCTTCCATCTGACACTACCAGCATCTTTATCCAGAGCTGCTTATTTGCCAAATGAATGCAATTGGCATCAGGCCTGCAGGAGATATCTTGAGAAGCGGAGTTCCCAGTGTTCATTATTGTATCCCATGGCATTTATGTGCACCATCATGATAGAAAAACAAGGGTTAGCAAATTGACCCTCTACTTCTGCAGCTGCTGCCCCCCGGTCATGTTAGAACAGAAGCAAGCCAGCCCTGGAGGCTTGGACCGATTCCAACAACAATAAATAGCCTGCTCTGTGGCAGTTACCCTGCCCAAGGACTGAATGGCCAATGGTAACAGCCGCGGCACGTTGCTATGCACTGCCCAAGTCTCCCGCTCTGCTGAGCTAGTGCTGGCAGCGCTGCTGCAGAGGAACAGAGTGAAGCCCTCTAGGATATACAGTGTCGGGTACATGGGCACTGCAACTCATATGGTTACTATCAGGATGATACCTTCTCAGGGATTTCCTTCAGGCAAAGAGATCCATTTGGCAAAGTCTGACAGGCAAGCCTCTCTATCTGGCTCCTGTCATCCCAGACCTCAAATACATCAATAAAAGCCGTGTTCTAGGGTATTATGAAAATTATTCCAAGGCAATGCAAAAAAACTGGCTCACACTCTATTCTGGGATCCCTGCACTCCGTTATTTCAGTCCATGACTAAAATGTAAATGGTATATAATAGCAACATGTACTAAAAAAAAAAAAAAGAAAGAAAGAAAAGATGAAAAGGAGACTTTTTCTCAAGCAGTAGGTAAAGGAAGGCAATTTAAATGACAGTCCTTTTAACTCTTCCTCACCTTTGCCCATGCAACTCTGTCCTTGTTCATCTAAATTTTAACAGAACGGAGCTAACGTAAAAGGGATTCTGAAATCAGTGATGAGTGTGAATGACTGAGACAGATGAAGGATGCCTTCAAGAGTTATTTGGCCCAAAAATAACTTCAGTAATTCTTACAGCTTTCCTGGGAAGCGATGAAAAATCACCCGAGGTGCACTGTATTTACAACAAGAATGGGACCTTGCCTTCAAAAAAATACAGAGTCTTAAAGTGTAGGGAATTGGAAAAATGTTCAAAGTGATATTATATAACAAAGACCAGAGTTGGATCCTGGAGAATGTTTCAATGTTAAATTTTTACAATCATTGTTAAGCCCACATATTTAGTTGCAATAAAGAAAGGCAAATTCTATCCAGAAGAAAAAAAGTTCCTTTAAATATCAATTTTAGAATTAGTTTCTTTAGAAGTCAATCTTAAATATGGAAAACAACCATGTATCATACAGACTGGAAGTAATGTTTCTTACCCAGGGGTGATTTGGCTCTGCAGGGGACATTTAGAAATGCTTATCACAATTTGAGGGGTGAGCGCTCCTGGATTATAGTGGGTAGAGACCAGAGATGATTCTAAACATCTTACAATGCACAAGACAACCCGCACAGCAAAAAATAAAAAAAAATTATTTGGCCTAAAATATCAATAGTGCTGAGGTTGAGAAACCCTGAGTTAAACAATATACTTCCAAAGTGACGTGACAATGACATTAAATTTTTTAAAAAGCAAAATCTCTATAAGAAAGCACTTTCAACAGGTGAAAGAGACATGATTAACAATATGGAAAGCCCATTCATTTCAGTGCTATAATCAGATCCATTCAATGGATTTAAAATCCATAGCCTATGAGAGTCCAAGAAGTCTTGCAGATTCCACATGTGTTGTCAAAAGGAGAGGCCACAGTGGGAAATACAACACCCTAACTGTGTGGACCCACCTCTAATTTTAGGAACTTCAATTATTCTTATGGACCAATAAGTTGGTGGAAAATTATGAGTTTGAAAACTCAGATGAAGAAGCACATTAACAACATATATGAAGTTCTGGTAGGTTAAATGTGATGCTAAGTAGAAGATGCTACCTCTGTCCTCACAAGACTCATAGTGTGGTTTGGAGTATAAGATGTATGTATGTCCACACCACTTATTTATTCATTTACTAAGTGAATGCTTGACTATCTACTGTGTGCCAGGCCCTGGGATGCCACTGAGCACACAGTGATTGTTCACCCTATAGTGTTGGGACTTAGTGTCAAGATTAAAGGACAGTTTGCAGAATTATTACTATGGAAATTATGACTATGAACGTGGGGGCAGAAGTCAGGGGATCCTAACGTAACCTGGAAGTCAGTGAAGTTCTCTCTGAGGAGACGACTTAAAGCATGGGTACAATTATCCAGATAATGGAGCAGAGTTGAAAGAAGGGGGGAGAGAAACGGTTCAAGCAAAATGTTATTTGTGCCCTCTTTCCCGCAAGTAGTTTGAGAGTCAGGAAAAATAAGATGAGCACATATGAGGAGAAGAGGAGATTTGCCTTACTATTATACCTCCTGATTCCCTTAGTACTCTTTCTCCAGTTCCTTGTACTAAGTGTTGGATTTCTGCTTCTGGAAACCATTGCTATAGCATTTTGTAAAAGCACCGGGATATTCACTGAATTTCTTTGTCTGGCTTCCCTCCATTTGCTATGGAATCTAGCGATGCCTACATAAATGAAAGAACCTATTTATGAATCTTAATAAGAATAGTTGACAGTGGTGCCGTGCTATGTCAGGGAACATGCTGCTAAGACTGCCAGTCTTCAAAAGCTTTGCCTTAGTGGCTGGACAGAGTAGAAATCTGGAGTAGCTGATGTCTTTTTAATGTCAGTAAAGTATATGGAAGAGCATCAGCTGTCACGGTGATGGCATTTTCTTAGTAAGTAAAGAGGAGAAAATTTTCTAATTCTCTATAATGCCCAGAAGGAAGAATTTTTGATGAGGAAGTCAATAAATAAAATATTTTATAATCAGGTTTGGTCTTTCATTAATAGCATAACCTGGGCTAGTGCTCTTATTTTGTATAATGTGGATATGATTTGACTCATTCAATGAGCATCTTATTCCTACTCAATACTGTTAGTGCTGTGAATCTTCTAACTAGAAATTTCCCCAGATATAAATTTCATTCAACCTCCAGGAAAATATTTTTAGCATTTTGAATAAGTAATAGCTATAGAAGACTGTTGCTTAGGTGGGCACACACGCGCACACGTGCACACACACACACACACACAAAACTGCGAGTAGGAAAATTTCTTCTATTCTCTCAGATGACCACCACTGGATGTAACTGACATTCAGAGCCTGAAGATCCAAGTGGAACTAGATGGTACCATGTGCGAGGATATGCATCTCTCTAGTGAGGACTGTCTGAGCAGAGGTAGATCTGATCGGGTTCAGAACTCACTTCCACTCACAAGGTGGCAAAACAGAGAATGTTTTGTAATCATATTTTGTGGAAGTTCCAAGTGATGATGGGTATTAATCTCCCAGATAGCAAGTCAATGTTAACACATGTCTGATAACCTCTGTGACAAAGGCAGGTTTAAGGAAACCAGAGGATTTTGTCAGGATTTGAAATATAATGTGTTCTTCTTTTACAAAAGACCAGGATTAATCAACTCATCTTTTCTGCCCAATTTGATAATACCTGAAAGTTAGATGAGGAAAAATTAATTTCATACTAATATTTAAGGTTAATGTTTTAGATAAATAAAGACCTAACAGTTTGAATGAGGGAAAGAGAAAGTATATTTCTATCATATTCAGTAAAAAGGGACAAATAATGTGGAAGGGTAAATACTGTATAGTTTTTTTTTAAATTTCACAAAAGTAGAACACAAAACACCCCACATATTTAGACTCCCTTACACAATGTGAGCTGTATTATGTGTTTATTGAATAACCATAAAATGACACCACAAATAATATGCTATACAAAGTTCAAAACCATTCTGTGAAGCAACTGCTAGTTTTTACCAGGAATTATTCTTTTATCAGATTAGAAAACTTCAGCTCAGGTTCTACAGGTTTTTATACAGGAACACAAAGCTAATAAACAAAAAATCCAGCCAGATTATCAGAGATAGAAAGTATCAATTATTTGTCCGTGTGACATTGGTTACAAGTGCTAAGAAGCATTGAGGAACTGGTGCATCGCCCATAGACTTACCAGACTCCTCTGGACTAAATAAATGCTACAAATTTCTTCAATGGAAGGAAATATGGAGTCCAGTGGAAGCACAAAGGAATAGTCTTCATTTCTCTGAGTGAAGGGAGGGTGGGGCACAAAAAGGTTCATAGGAATGGTAAGTCCCAAAGAAGAGGAGATGTCCACTGTGCAGGCATGAATGGGCTGGTACAACAGCAGGTGGCACAGGCCAGGGAAAACCCAGCAGTCAGAAGCAGCCTGGCAAAATAGGAAGTACATGGGGTTCAGTCTAGCTGAGTGTTTGTTCATATGGAGCGGGCAGGAGACAGCGCTGCAGGTAGAGGGGAAAGGGGATGTCGAGAAAGGCAGGGAAAAGTCATGAAAGGCTTTGGAGCCTTCACTAAGAGGCTTTAGGTTAAATTTTTTCAGCACTGAAAACCATGAAAAAGTTTAAATGTGTTTAAAATTTTCATTCTAAAAGCTCACTCTTTTTAGAAGAGATAGACAAGGTAATAAGGAGCAAGACTGGGGGCTGAAAGAACAATGAGGAGAGTGTTTGTGCAGACTAGACATGATAATGGCTTTGGGTAGCAGCTTGAGTTGTGTTTTCATGTTTCACACACTTGCACGTAGATCCGTAGAGTTATTATGTAAAGCAATTTAGCAACATGTAGCTAGAGTGATAAAGTTGTTCCTACTGAGGAAAATGATTTGTATTATTTTTAAGAGAAAAGCAATTAATATATCCAATAGATCAGAACCTCTTAAATCTAGTAAGGATAGAATAATAGGCAAAGAACAATTCACAGAATAACTTCAAGTGACTATTAAAATATATGCGAAGAAGTGTCTATACCAAATAATAGTTTAAGAAATGAATTTAAAACAATGAGGAGCATTCTATTATAGGTCTACCATTTGAAAAAAAAAATCTATGGTTAGCAAGGCAAAGTGACATCTTCCAGTGTTTTTGGTAGACTGGTTCAAAATTTGGTAAATTGATTCAAATATTCTGGAAATAAATTGGATAATAGCTATAAGGAAAAATTAAAGTTTTCCCATGTTCTTTAATTCAATAATTCAACCTCTGGGAAGTTATACAAATAACAACAAGATGGCCTGGTACAGTAGTTAAGGGTATGAATGTAGGTGCTAGATTGCTAGGGTTTAACCTAACTGCTCCGTAGCCCCAGGTGAGTTACCCATTATAGTATCTCTGTTCTTAGCTTCTTCAACCCTAAAATAAGAATACGACCTGCCTCCGAGTGTTATTATGAGTCTGAAATGAGTTAAAATAGGTACATAGTACTAAATGAATATTTGTTAGCTAAATGTACATAAAGACTTATGGATTAGCATATTCATCACAGCATTATTTATTATAGCATAATATAAGAAACAAACTAAATAGCCAGTGGTAAACACATGAGTAAACTATGTTGTGTTTAGTAACTATACATGAGACAAAGACAAAATTCAAAGTTGGCAGCATCAGAATAGGTAGTCCAAAAGTTAGATATACGGTAAGTACGTATGTAGGTGGATGATAGATGAGGGGAGGGAAGGAAGGAATCTGTATGGTTGGTTATCCATGAATAGGTATATTATGAATACTTTTATATTCCTCCTTTTAAAATTTTCTTTAATAAATTTATATACTTAGACTAAATGATCTCAACTCAAAAAAATATAAATAATGGTTCTAATCCAGGTAAGCGTTCTATCCCTTCTTCATATTATTACATTCATGTATTTTCCAACTTTTCTACAATATATGTATAAAATATAATTAGGAAAATTTAATGTTATTTAAAAAGACATCATTTGAGCATTCCTAACTTCACATTAATAACCTATCATAACCTTCACATTCATAACCTAGTATCAAAATAATTGAATTGAACCTTGTTGATTTTTAAAAATACTTCTTGATACATTTCCTGTAAAAACAATTTATTAAGTTACTTTCAATAAGTTCATAAATAATTTGAAGGTCTTCAGCCACTCATAGTGCATTAGTATGTGAATTTGGAGGGCTGAATTATTATTTTTATTTTGGTAAATATACATAAGTTTACCATTTTAACCATTTTTAAGTGTACAGTTTAATGGGATTAAGTACATTCACAATGTTGTGTCTGTCTCCAGAACATTTTTTATACCAATATGAAAAACTCTATACCCTTTAAACAATGACTCCTCATTCCCTCCTACCCACAGTCCCTGGAAACCACCATTCTAATTTCTGTCTCTATGAATTTGACTGTTTCAAATATCTCGTGTAAGTGGGACCATACAATATCTGTCCTTTTGTATCTGCTTATTTCACTTAGAATAATGTCTTTTAACATTCACCCATGTTTCAGAATTTCATTCCTTTTTAAGGCTGAATAATATTCTATTGTGTATATATACCACATATTGCTTATTTATTCATCTATAAATGGACATGAATTGCTTCCACCTTTTGGCTATTGTAAATAACACTGCTATGAACATGGGTATAAAAATATCTGTTCACATCCCTGCTTTCAGTTCCTTGAAGTGGTTCAGATGGTAAAATTCTATGTTTAATTTTTTGGGCAATTGCCTTATCATTTTCTACAGTGGCTGTACCATTTTCCATTTCCACCAGTAATACACAAGCATTTCATTTCTCCACATTCTTGCCAACACATGTTATTTTCTGTATTTTTGTTTTTAATAATAGCCATCCTAGTAATAGGAAGTAGCATCTCATTGTCAGTTTGATATGCAGTTCCCTAATGACTAGTGATGATAACGAGCTTTTTGTGTATTTATTAGCCATTTGTATGTTTTCTTTGGAGAAATATCTACTCAGGCCCTTTGCTCATTTTTTAATTGGCTTGCTTATTGTTGTTGAGTTGTGGGAGTTCTTTATATATTGTAGGTACTAATAGCTGATCAGATACATGATTTGCAAATATTTTCTCTTATTCCATGAGCTACCTTTTTACCCTGTTGATAGTGTCCTTTGATGCACAAAAGTTTCTTTTATTTGTTTGTTTGTGTTTTTTGAGACAATTTTTAAATTGGAATTGTAAGCGTGGAAAGGGGGTAACCCTTTTCCTCCTTAATACAAAGGCTCACAGTCAACACCCCATAACAATAAGAAGAAAAAAAAAAGATTATCAGGAGAAAAGCATAACAAACTTATTACTATTACTTGCACATGTGTGCATGGGGGATTGTTGAGACTTAAATGCCCTCTTCTTAGGGGAGAGCGAAATGAGGGAATAAATAGGCCCAATGCTCAGGCAATGGTTCACAGGAACAAAGCTTTTCTTAATATGCAGATAATTTTTTTTAGGTGATCTCTAGGAGCTGCTCTCAGAAGAACAGATGAGAAGTCTGTCGGCATGGTGAGGATTCCTAGTCTCTTCTCTTCTCTGGTGGTCAGTCTTTCCTGGTTGTTTGATGAGATTCTTAGGGGTCTTAAGACAATTGCATTTCTTTTGGAAAGAAGTTTTATGGTCAGCTGAGGCTTGTGGGGGGAGGGGACACGACAAGGTTAGGGACTTTGCTTCTGAGGCAGCTTCTAAGGCCTCTCAGCAGGTCAAAGCGCCATTCTTTGGGGTATCACTCTCTGAGCCCCAACAGTACTCTAACGCTCAGTCTAAGGCCAAAAAAAGACATTCCTTCAGTCTAATAGTAATTTCAAAAACAACAAATATGTTTATTTTGCTTAGGCTTATATAGAGAGTGGCTGAAAAATCCTGAGGAAAAGAATTAGATACACTAGACTACAGTTCATGATATTTCTCATAATTAGGGGCAAATCTTTTTGCAAATAGATATGTTCCATTTGTGGCATATGAACAGCAATATATGAACTGTATTGAGTCACTGTGGATTAAGTGGCTGTGAGGAAATGAGTCCCATCTGTTAAAGCAGAATATCTGAGAAGTCATTCATCACATTTATTCTGTATTCAGTTGGTGTGGACATAATGGGACTAAATTATAGAGATGATGTTCTGGAATCAAACACTTAAGTGCTTATGCATCAGCCTGCTTAACAAGCTACTAAATGACAGGCTGCCTGCATTCTGGATTCAAGAGCAAAAGGGAATTATAAAGGCCAACAAAGGTTTCTGTTCTTTATTTATAGCTTCATTCCAAAAATATTTGGTGACAATAAAGCAATTCACATTCTAGTTTTGAAGATTCTAGAGTCATAGTGATAATAATAGGAAAAGGAGGAAGAAATTGGGGGCTTGATGTCACTGCTTAAGTCAAGATTACTCTTTTGCTAAATTTAACAATTATGAATTATTGAAGTTGTACTGATGATAGGGTGCAAGGACAATTGAATTGAAACTTAGTTCTTTTTAAAAAATAGTGTTGGAACAATTGGATATTAACACGTGAAACAATAAACTTGAACCCCTACCTAACACCATAAACAAACTTAACTCAGATGGGATGAATTTATATGGACTTCATGGACTGTTGATCTCATATTGATTGTTAGAAAGGACCAAACAGTATAGTCAACTATAAAGTGTGATTTTACTAGCTCACTTTTGGTCAGAAAATTAGAGGTGTTTATCTTTACTGACGAAGCTGGTCCTCCATTGAAATATCTCTGTAGTTGTAGTGTAGATCCTTAAGTTTTGTGGAGAGGATCTTTGATGCAGTAGAGAAATCTGAGTCAGAATCCCTTCCCTATTACTTCATAGCTATCTACTTTGTGTAGTCCTTGGTTTCCTGTAAGTTACATGAAAATGATGACAGTATCTAACTGATATGGTTCTAGAAAGATGAAAGGAGATAGAACATATAAAGTATATACAGTACTTGGTATATCAGAGAACTTCGGTGTATGATAGCTAGAATTGTTACGTATTTTATAATTACATCTTCTTATATAGAATAAATGAAAATGTTTTAATTTTTACAGAATATTTTTATCTCATAGACTTTTCACCTCAGTGGGTAGGACCTAGATTGTTCGATAAATGTATTGTTTGCTGACATATGTAATCGAAGTATGAAAAGACACAAAATCCACCCTTTGTTACGATAAAAATGCCAGAGCCCAGACTCACAGGAACAAAAGGCTAAGCCAATGAAAACCGAGTGGGCAGGGGAATAGGCCATGTATGAATAAGAGGACAAGGCAAAACGCTGCTTTGAAAACAGGCAGACAGTCTCGTGAAGTCCGAGAGCTTGCGGGACTCAGAGGTCAAGCACAGAGAAACAGAGTTTTCAGGCAGCACTTAGGAGCCAGGAAATTAACAGAGACTAAAGCATATTAGCTGATATTTGTTTCCTAATCCAGTATGGAACAAATGTCTCTTTTGGGCTTGATCCTCAACAACAGAGGTGGGGAATTCTCACAACTTTTCCATATTACTTAGTAGACCGACTTTCTGTTTGATTTGTAGAGTTGGAAGGATTTTCTTTGCACAGATGACATAGAACATATATGAGTATCTGTGTGTATATTCACAAATTTATATACACACACATATATACACATATGTGACATTTCTACCATATACATTGTAAATTTCTTCCAGAACTAAATAAACTAAATGCCTTTTTTCCCCACGTGTCACTGCTTTAACTGAGACTACTCCTACATGCTTTGCTCTGTAGCATTTGTGGATGGAAAATTGCCAGTTTCTTTCATGTTTCTTGGACGTTGTGTCTTGATGAATGCTGAAATATCTACACTGAAAAGTGCAGAATAGAAAAGTGCCAGTTCTTACACTTGACTTTCATCAAGCTTTATATGGCTTTTCAAAAAGCTACTCCATGGAGGCAGGTAAAATGCATTTTTAAAAAGTCTAGATATGCAGAGTAGAAGGCACCATGATTACTGCCAGCACAAGTTCCTGCCTGGCCAAAGAATGGTCCTCATTCACAGATGCCCCTTTGTCCAGCAGCTTTCTATCTGTAATAAATGGAATGGCCATTCAGTGCTCCTCTGCTGAATAAAGGTCATTATGTCCTCACACTATGATTTTTCCGGACCTACTTTTAAATTTTCTTCTGAAAAGAAAATTCACCAATCACTTAGATTATTATCATTATAATTAATATGCTCTTGGTATGCCATGTTAAAAATGAACATGCTGTAGACTGACTGGGTAAGGATTCCACTGAAGTTAATGCCAGGGATCCTGACTTACTCATTATTGCTGCCTAGTGAGTTTAGACTAATAATTACAGGACTGGCTGTGAAAAATCAGAGACAAATATTATATTAAAAGTAATAAAAAAATTTTTGAATGCACTCATTTTAAGTCCACTTTTCTTTCCCACACAGAGTAATCTTTTACTGTAATTCTAAGTTTTTAGGAACATGTTTAATATGATTCTCTTTTGTAAAAAGATATTTTGCATCGATCTGTTTTGTTATGATCATACACGATATAGTCTCACACATATCTCTGATACTAACCACATTAATAAGTTATTTTATTCTCGTTACCAAAACAAGTCAGCAGCCAGCAAAATTTTTAACAGTGGAACAAAAGCTTTTATTTTCCACAGGAGAGTCTTGCTATGTAAACTTCTAGCATTACGGGATCCCACTTTGCTATTCCTTAGGTATAACTCACTTTTAATTACATGTTGAACATCCATAATCTGACAATTCCCAAATCCAAAATGTTTTGAAAACTGACATGATGCAACAAGTAGAAAATTTCACACATAAGTACCTGACACAAACTTTGTTTCATGCACAAAATTATTAAAAATATTGTATAAAATCACCTTTAGGCTATGTATACATGAAAGGTAAATGGATTTCATGGTTAGACTTGGGTCCCACACCCAAGATATCTCATTATGTATAGACAAATATTCTAAAATCTGAAAAAATCCAAGATCTGAAATACTTCTTGTCCCGAGCATTTCAGGTAAGAAATGCTCAAGCTGTACTATTTTTCTTTCTTTTTTAAATTTCAGAATATTCAAATCACATAATTGGATTAAATTTCAGAAAATTTTGAGTGCTTGATAGATATCAATACTTTGGTGAATACAAAAGAAATTTTCATATTCAAGGAGTATACAGTCTTCATGGGGAGATAATGTAGATTTCAACGTTTATTTATGACTATCAGCCATTATAAAAACAATTCTCTGCTACTTGATAATAAAACTATCTTCAAGGAAAAAAGAGAAAACAGAGCCCATTTATCCTTAAAGTAAGTGGTGTCAGGGTATAATGTATTAAGTTCTACTTTTTCTTCCTGTCAGATGATATTTCTTACTTTTAATCCCCTACTGATTGCTGATATAAAAAGTTCATAGGCCAAAACTGTCAATTTTCTTCAAAGCCTAAGAACTCCTTCCAAAATATGGTGTCTATTATTTAGCTTACATGTGTGTCGAATTTCCTAGGTGCTTTACTTACTATATCTAACTCACCCAGAACTACTCTGTGAAGTAATATTCTCCCCATTTAGTAGATGAAGTATCTGAGTCATCGAGTCATAGAGTGACTTGTCCAAGATCTTATTGTCAGTAACTTGCACAAGATCATCCAGCAGAGCAGTGTCTGCCTCTGCCTCTGATGGATTCTACAGCCTGTGCTCTTAATTGCTTCATTTTGCTTCTTCGATCTAAAAGAATGAGCTAAAAGGAGAAATCACCAAGTGTCTCATGTATTCTGTAGGCCTGTGGTCCCCAATCCCCGGGCTGAGGCTTGTTGGGAACTGGGCCATGCATTACCTGCTGAGCCCTGCTCCCCACCCCCACTCCCATCCATGGAGAAATTGTCCTCCATGAAACAGAGGGACCAGGCCACACAGCAGGGGTGAGCAGCCCTGGCAGGCAAGTGAGCAAAGCCTCATCTGTATTTACAGCCGCTACAGCCCTCCCCAGGGCTCGCATCACCACCTGAGCTCTGCCCCGGCCCTCTGCGGAAAAATTGTCTTCCATGAAGCCCGTTCCTGGTGCCGAAAATGTTGGGGATCGGTGCTATAGGCCATTCACATGTGTGGCTGTTTTGGTGTAAAGAAATCCCTTTTCACTAAAGTGAACCTCTTGTAAAATAGTTTCTGCAGAACCAGGAGGATTTGAGGGTGAAAGAGAAAGGAGTTGCACACTTTGCTATTGTTTTTTATGCCTAAACTTTCCTGTTGATCATCAACTATCCGGTTTGAATTTGTAAGTGAAAATCTGTTCAAAAATTCCTCCATGTTGGAAAAATCATGCAACCATTATAGAGTAAGAAAGAATTTTTCTTCAAATGAAAACAAAATAGGATGATGAGGGAAGCAAGACGGCTGACCAGAGACGTGGCTCGCTGGTCGTCCCGGAGGGAAGGAAAAGTTTCGGACAAAGGAGAGGGAGGAATGGGCACAGCTCGGGCGTGTTCAGAGGAAGAAGGGCCAGAGCCTGCTGGGGACTTCCCGCAGGGAGTCACGAAGCAGAACAGGAAGAGAAAACAGAAAAAATGATAACGGCAAGGACCGAACCCAGAGAGGCTGGGAGCCCAGTGAAGGTGGGGTTCCGTTTCTCCTTCCCACACCCCTTCGGGGATCCGCGGGCCACTGAGTGGCTTAGAAGCTTTCCACCCCCATGAGCCCAGGTGCTGTTGCAGCCGCTGAATTGTGTGGAAAACTTGTGTGATCCCAGAGCTTAGACGTTCTGTGCGGGCTTCCTTCCAGGGACAGCGACCAGGGGAGCCAGAGTGCTGGCTCTTTTCCATTCAGACTCCTCCTCCCCGCCCCTCCCCTGTCCACTGCAGCCGGTGTGTCCTGCAGTTTGCGGTCACCACAGAGTGGGGCCCACATCTTTCCCCTTGAGGACTTGCAGTGGGCCCAGGACTGCCCGGCCTGGGAGTTCCCCACCGCTGGCACTCCCAGAAGGTGCAGGACAGCAGGTCAGCCGTGCAGGCTGTACCTCCAGGACTCAAGCGAGTTGCCAGGGGGAACGAAGGGGGGGATTTGAGAGCTTGACTTGGGAGGTGAGGGAGCCCATGACAGGACAACACAGTGTGGGTCTGAGCGGGGGGTGATCGCGTGGAGCGCCCGGCCCCCCACAGGAAAGCCACGCTGTCAAACTAGGGTGGGGAAGTTCCCAGCCCACAGTGCCATGGCTGCTGAGTGCAGTGTGTTTGGGCAACTGTTTGCAATCAGACACCGTAGGGAGACTCTCTCGGGACAGATGTAGCACAAGAGGGACAGAGCTCACTCCCAGTGGCCAGTTGGTGAATTATAAAGGGCCCCTTCCCCACAAGCAGTATTTCTGGTTTGGAGAGATTGCCTTGGGCCCCCTCCCACGGACTTTCCCCAGCAGCCTAGGAAATGACCTTTGAGCCCTGCCAAATCTTTGCAGAACCTTCCAGGCTCACCCAGCCTAACCCCACCCAGCCTTGCTCCTCCACCCACCTCTGTTGTGGTGGAGAACCAGCAATCCCTTGGGAGCTACAGGGACCCTCCCACCGCCTGGGGCATTCAAGTGCTTCTGCAGAGGGGCCAGAGCCTATTACGGGCACAAAAGAACATCTCTGCAGTTGGCTGTTTCCTGCAAGCATCAACCACTGACGGGGAGAACAAATGTACAGCTCATTACAGCATCTACTGACTCAATCAAACAGGGCGTGGCTAATTCTTACAAACACTACCTACCAACTCAGAGATTAATCTGGGGATCCCAATATAATTTGGAGTTCTGGGAAGAGAAGAAGACAGCAGAATAGAAGCAACTACAGGGGGCATTTCTTTTTTAGGAGAGGAATAAAAGTTGCAAGGAGCTCAAGCTGTAGGGGTTTCTCTCCTTCACTACAGACCTCTGGGCTGATCAGGGAGCTGCTCGGAGTCTGCACAGAGACATTGCACTGAAGAGCAGGGGCAACAGAGATTTGGGGGCTGCCAATTCCTGTTTTCTGAAGCTGACACCATCCTGATTACTCTGGTGCACAGTGCCAGCTCTGCCCTGGACTCAGCTTTCCACCAGGAGCCTTGGCATCATCTCCGCCAGGCTGGGGAAGGAGCAAACAGAAAAGACACTCCCCTGTGCTGAGCCCCGAGACTGGAGGATGAGCACCCATCTCCCCCTGTGGGGGCTCTGAGCAGAGGAGGAGTCTCAGATGCCACAGGCACCAAGTGGGAAGCCTTAGGCGACTGCCTCAGCAGGACCTAGATGGGAAGGAGAGAACCTTGGCTGACCAGCAGCTCCGGCCCACCTCCATGGTCCCTGGGCTGCTGAGACAAACCCCGGCCTGTGGGACTGGGCACCATCACTCTCCACACTGGTGGAACAGCCCTGCCCCTGTAATCCCTAGATTCAGCCATCAAGCTCTCACTGCTCCTGAGCCCGAGGCTCTGCTCCTGTAGCTCCAGGGCCTCCACTGAGCCTGTGACACACCACTGAGATTCCAGAGTTGAGCCTAGGCCCTAAGACACTACCCTTGAGTCTTCACCACTGCCACTGGGCCAGTGGAACCTCCTCAAGGTCCAACGCTTCACCTGGGACTCCTCAGCCCTGAGCAGACATTACTCCTGGAGCTGGTTTGCACAAATGCCCATAGCCTGGTCATCCTTGACAACTTCCTAAATAGACTCACCCAGCTGCCATCGTTACCTCCACTGGGTGACCCTGGCCAGAGCAATCCCCCACAGCAGCCAGGTGGAAAGGGTCACATGCAGTCCTCAACTCGAACTCCCCAAAACAAGCTGGGTAACAACACTTCATCCCACATGAAGATCATCCAGCACTGGCTTGAACTGAGGCAATCACAGGAGAATGGGTCAAAACAGAACAACTGTTCTACAGGCCCTCAGTGCACTCGCTCCTCCCCTGATGGGCCAACATTCCATGGTAGGACAGACAAGCTCCATCTAGGGCCCTCCCCTCCCCCTAACTAAACAGGAGAGTTCCTAGCAAAGGAGAACAGGTGCCCTGCAATCCTTTTAACCCAGAGCTAGGAGAAGATGACACAGATGAGAAAAAAACCTGCAAAAGAACCCTGGCAACATGAAAAAACAAAACACTTCAACAACCCCACGGGATCACAATGGAGCTACAGTAGTGGACTCCATTCACAAGGAAATTGCTGAAATGACAGAAATGGAATTCAGAATATGGATGTCAAATAAGATGAATGAAATTGAAGAGAAAGTTGAAAACCAACAAGGAGAAGCCAAAAAAAGTCAGAAAACTAATGAAAAAGTCAATAAAGAGCTAGAGAATATAAGAAAGGTTATAATAGAACTCAAAGAAATGAAAGAGTCATTTAAAAATCACATTCATGTTATTAATGCAACTCTTCCTAGTGTTGTCCCAAATTACAACAAACATACTAACAGAAAATCACATATGAGATGCTAAAAAGTACCACTAGATTTTATAAAATGTATAATTTCATTGAGAAAAATATTTTAAGTAGTTATTTGCTGATTTCCCCCCATAAGTTAAGAAGTATATCTTTTATTTAACTCCCTCCTCAAAGAAGTAACCACAAAGATCTTCAATCATCTAATGTTAGAGAATTAGCAGGTGAGACTTCTGGAATTTTGAAGACCTCAGTGAATACACTCCCCTGACCAAAGCTCAAAAATAACAGCAAAACTGTGAGTTCCAGGAGTTTCAGAACTCTGAAAATCAGTCAAAGGCACAGAACAAAGTGCTTATTCAACAAAAACTACTGAATCTGGGAAGAACAGTGGGAGTCTGTGGCTAAGTTGGGGTGCTCCCACCCCTCCTCCTGGGATCCACAGAGCAGTAACAACCTTACATCCAACAAAGAAGACTGATCTTTTTTGGAACTTTGTAAAAAGTCTCATTTCCAGAGCACAGCCAATATTTTGGCCAGGCTTGTAGCTCCCCAGAAAGTCCCTGATCCCAGAGAATTGGTCACCGTTTCATCTGACTCAGAGAACAGCCTTGCAGAAAAAGCTCCAGCCCGAGGCATTATGAAAAACAATGGCAGCCCACTGGAATTGTTAACATCACAGCTACCTAACCCTGATTTCAGCAGGGGCAAACTAAAAAGTGACCAAAAATGGACACGGTGAACATTGTAGGGGGGGAAAGGGCATGCCTCGAATCATGGTTTGATCAAATACAAGAGGGAAAAATGCTGTTCTATTGTTTGAAAGACAAGACTTTCTATTTCCTATACAATTTACATAATAGACAAAAAAGCTATGATATTTGTCTGAAAGGCCAAAGTGTGAAGATACTGTGCATGATTATAACTCTGGGGACTTCATATTTATATCTTTTGCTGAATGCCTAAGTGTTCGATGGTTTGTGATAATATGGAGTGAATTTAACAAATTTGATCCCTCCTTTCTGGAATAGTACAAATTATGAGAGCAGTTAAAAAATATATATTCACTTTTGTACTATTTTCCAAACTAACTTTTACAATTTTAATCAAATAGATATGATTTCCTTTCATAAAAGACATCATGGTCTAGGTCGGAGAAACAGCCCTGGATTTGAAGGCAAAAAATGATGTTCCAGTAAGACTCTGTTATTTAGTGGCTATTCTTAAACTCTAAAAACTGTACATTCAATTAAGAGCAATATTTTTCTTGTCCAACTGAGAGGTTGCTATGATAATTAAATGTGATAATGTATGTAAAAGATAGTCATTTGTAAGTTTCTATGGAAGAGTAAAATAGCAAAAAGCTAAGACAATAAGTAAACCACTTTTTTTGTCTAGGGGTTTAGTTGCAACCAATAATGGCTTAGAATTCAGTGGGGAGATCAGCAAGAAAAAGAGAGGGAGCAGAGGGGGAGAATAGAGGAGGAAGGAGGAAAAGTCTGGCTTATGGAGAGCCTCTGGATGAACCTTTGAGAAAAAGGTTTTTAGGTTGGCACAAACAAAAAATGTCTTGTCTATTAGACTGAGGCATTGAACATATCTAAGTCTGATGCATCTCTTTGTTTCTTGCACTGCCTAGTACAGTATTCACATGTTATAGATGTCTTATCTCAAGTTCTCTAGAAAACAAAGCCCATATTTTATCTGGGAGGTTCAACTCAAGGCTTTAGCCATATCTTAAAAGTTTTATTTTTTAAAATCTGAAGAGAAAGAATTGGATTTCCTAGGCACATAGCAGGTTCCAGCTCATCAACACTGGTCTGATCTGACTTTTAATTCCACCACCTCACCAAGCCCAGAAAACTAATTTCTCCCACACAAATCAGGTAATAGTGTTCCATTGTTTATTGTCCCCCAAACTCTCCCCTAAATTTCCGTGTGGTTTTGTCTCTTCTCTTGACCAGTTTATTTTCTGTTATTGGCCTTGATGCCTCTGTTTCTGAAAACTACCCCAGCTATCTTTCTTCATCTACCCAATGAATCGATGAAAGGTTTTACACTCTTAAATCAAAGGAGGAATTTTGGATTAGAATTGAGAAATTCAGTTTGTGTGTAGGGAAAAAAAATAATGCTTTTGCCAATACTGTTGCTATGCAACCACTAAAATATAACAACCAGCACTAAAATGAAATGTAACTTCATAAGCAGGGGATGATTTAAAAAGAACATGGTTAGAAACTGTTAATCAAAACCAACACCTGCTGGAATCTCCTAAAAGGAATGAGCTGGAGAGGAAGTCAGGGGCTTTATAAGAGTTTATCGATTTTTTTTTGGATAAGGAAGGCCATGTGAAGACTCATGAGTTGTTCCTTGAATTCTATAATGACCTTAGGCTGTGCATCTGGAATGTACAACTAATTATGATTAAAGCAGTAATGGGTCACCTATACCAGAGACACATCTCCATTTATATTTTTTAAATATTTCACCCATAAGTGACATAGGATGTAGGTTTTTGTAATGGAGAGCACATAGCTACAAAGATAACTGGAAGCACAAACTCTACAGCTCCTCTCTGAAATTTAGAATAAAACCCAGTCACTGAATATTTGCCAAATATTTTTTTAAAAAAATAAGAATGTATTATTTTAAGAAACATTAGAAAATCAAATAATTTCATTAAATATTACAGAAAATGAGATATTTCTTAGTGATATTTTCTCCATATGATACAAAGCATTCTCTATCACTCTGGTTAATTCTTTTTCTTTTTCTGTGGCGTGTCAAAGTGTACTCTGAAAATTCACGTATAAATAAAGACCACCTATCTCCTTCCTTAAGGAAGAAGAAAGTAACTGGAGGTTCTATATTAGCCAGGGTTCTCTAGAGAAACAGAACCAACAGGAAATATTGATATAGATTTTATAAGTAATTAGCTCACAAAATTATTGACACTGGCAAGTTCCAAGGTCTGCAGGGCGTGCAGGTAAGCTGGAGATAAGAAATTTGATGGTTTGGTTCTAGTCTGAGTCTGAAGGCTCGAGACCCAGAAGAGCTGATGTAGATTCAGTCTGAAGGCCAGCAGCCTTGAGACCCAGGAAGAGCCAATGTTTCAGCTAGAGTCCCAAGACAGGAAAAAGTTGATGCCCCAGCTAGAAGGCAATCACACAAGAGGAATCCTCCCTTACTTGGGGAAGGGTCAGCTTTTCTGTTCTATTCAGGCCTGCAACTGATTGAATGAGATCCACCCACGTAGGGACAGCAATTTGCTTTACTCAGTCTACCAGTTTTAATGTTGAGCTTATCCAAAAACACCTTCACAGAAGCACCCAGAAAAACATTTGATCACATATCTGGGCACCCTGTGGCCCTGTGAAATTGACACATAAAATTATCACGGGGTTATTGTCTGAAATGTTATCCTTCTCTTTCAAGGTTTCCATTATCTGGTTCAGCCTCATTTATTAACCAAGTTATTGAACTTGGTTAAAGTTGGTCCACGTGAGCCTTTTTGTTTCTGTTTATCTGGATCTGATTGATCCTGAAATATTTCCATGGACATGCTCATCCTACCAGGCCCTTAATAAAAACAGCTCCTATACTTAAAATGCCCTCCCTGCCTTGGTTTACTTAAATCTTATGCAAATTCAGAGTCCTCACTTCACTGTTATCTCCAGGAAGTTTTCTTGGATCCCTTTAGCTTTCACATATCTCTCCTATCTCTGAAATCCTAAGGAGTGAAGTTTGCATCACCAAGGTAACAGTCTACTGGAGACTGTCTTTTTATCATTTGCTCTTTTTCTATGTGTGGTAATATTCTTAACAGAATGTAGGCTGGGCAGAGTAGAGGGCATCTTCTAAATGCATTTATCTATTCAACATGTAGTTTAAAAACATACTTCTTGCTTTCAAGCTATTCACAGTCTGATAGGGAAATTAGTACCATGCTGTCTTAGTTACTATACCAGTACCATGCTGTCTTAGTTACTACAGCCTTGTAGTATAAATTGAAGTCAGGTAATACAATCCCTCCAGATTTGTTCTTTTTGCTTAAGATTTCTTTGGCTATTTGGGCTCTTTTTTTTGGTTCCAAATGAAGCATAGAAGTAATTTTTCTAGATTTGTGAAATAAGATGTTGGTATTTTGATGGGGACTACATTGAATCTATAAGTCACTTTGGGCAGTATGGACATTTTAACAATGTTGATTCAACCAATCCATGAGTATGAAATGTTTTTCCATTTGTTTGTATCATCTGTGATTTCTTTCATCAGTGTGCTGTAGTCCTCCTTGTAGAGATCTTTCACCTCCTTTGTTGAGTATATTCCAAGGTATTTTATTTTCTTTGTAGCTGTTGTAAATGGTCGAGTCCTTGATTTGACTCCCATCTCATATATTCAATCAGAAATGAAAAAGGAGACATTACAACTGATACTAAGGATATACAAAATATCATCCATGAATACTAAGAAAACCTTTATGCACACAACTAGAAAACATAGAGGAAATGGACAAATTCCTGGAAAGTAAACCTCTCAATCCTGAATCAGGAAGAAATAGAAATCCTGAACAGACCAATAATAAACAGCAAGATTGAAGCAGAAATTAAAAAAAAAATCTACCACCATCAACAGAAAAGCCCCAGACCAGATGGATTCATAGCCAAATTCTACCATATCTACATAGAAGATATGCACAGAAATGATTCCATAACATCAAGAAGGAGGGAATTCTCCCTAGCTCATTCTATGAAGACAGTATCACCTTGATATCAAAGTCAGGAAAGGACACACACACGCAAAAAGAAAACTACAGACCAATATCCCTTATGAATATAAATGCAAAAATCCTCACCAAAATAATAGCAAACTGAATTTAACAGCACATCAAAATGATAATTCACCATGATCAAACGAGTTTCATACCAGGGATGCAAGGATGGTTTAACACACACAAATCAATAAATGTGATTCACCATATAAACAGGAGCAAAAACAAAGACCACATGATCATCTCAGTAGAGGCAGAAAAAGCATTTGACAAAATTCAGCACCCTTTCTTGATAAAACCCCCACCAAACTAGTCATAGAAGGAACATATATCAAAATAATAAAAGCCGTATATGACAAAACCACAGGCCACATTGTACCAAATGGGGAAAAGTTGAAAACTTTCTTCCGAAGAACTGGAACAATACAAGGGTGCCCACTGTTACCAATCCTATTCAACAGAGTAATGGAAGTCCAACCCAGAGCAATTGAACAAGAGAAAGATATAAAGGGCATCCAAATTGGGAAAGGAGGAGATTAAACTGTTCCTATTTTCTGATGTTATGATCTTGTATCTAGAAAACCCTAAGGACTCCACAAAATGACTCCTAGATAAAGAAGTTCAGTGGAGTCTCAGATTATAAAAATCAATGTATACAAATCAGTAGCATTTCTATATTCTAATAACAGTTGAGCATTGATTTCGTATACCTGTTGTCCATTTGTATGTCTTCTTTTGAAAAATGTCTATTCATGTCCTTAGTCCACTTTTTAATGGAATTATTTGTTTTTTATTTTTTTGAGTTGTTTGATTTCCTTGTATATTCCTAATATCAGTCCCCTGTTGAATGAATCATTTGCAAATACTTTCTCCCATTCTGTGTGTTGTCTGTTCACTCTGCTGATTATTTCTTTTGCTGTGCAGATTCTGTTTATTTTAATTAAGTCCCATTCATCTATTTTTATTTTTTGTTGCCTGTGCATTACTGGTCTTAGTCATAAATTCATTGCCTATACCTATGTCTAGAAGGGTTTTACCTAGGTTTTCTTCTAGTATTTTTAGAGTTTCGGGTTTTATATTGAAATGTTTAATCGACTTTGAGTTGACTTTTTATATATGGTGAGATATAGGGATCCAGTTTCATTCTTCTGCGTATGGCAATCCAATTTTCCTAGCACCATTTATTGAAAATGGTATGTTTTTGTCAAGTTTGTAAAATATCAGTTGGCCGTAAATATGTTGCTTTATTTCTGGTTCTCTATTCTGTTTCATTGATCTACATAATCTATTTTTACAACAGTACCATGGTGTTTTGGTTACTAGAGCCTTGTAATGTAATTTGAAGTCTGGTAATGTGATGCCTCCAGCTTTGTTCTTGCTTAGGATTGCTTTGGCTAATTGGGCTCTTTTTTGGTTACATGTGAATTTTAGGAAATTTTTCTAATTTTGGGAAAATGACATTGGGATTTTGATAGGGATTGCATTAAATCTATAGGTTTCTTTGAGTAGTATGGTCATATTAATGATACTAATTCTTTTGAACCCTGAGCATCAGATGTTTTCCAATTTGTTTGTGTCATCTATAATTTCTTTCATCATGTTTTGTAGTTTTCTTTGTAGAGGTCTTTCATCTCCTTAGTTAAATATATTACCACATATTTTTTTGTAGCTATTGGAAGTAGGGTTGCCTTCTTGGTTTCATTCTCAGCTAGATCATTATTGGTCTATAGAAATGCTAATGATTTTTGTATGTTGATTTTGTACCCTGCAACTTTATTAAATTCATTTATCAAATCTGAGATTTTTTGTGGAGTCTTTAGGTTTTTCTAGATATAAGATTGTATTACCAGCAAACAGGAATAATTTGACTTTTTGTTTTCTAATTTGGATACCTTTCATTTCTTTCTCTTGCCTTATTGCTCTGGCAAGCAATTCTAATACTATGTTAAAGAGGAGTGGTGAAAGTGGGTATCTTTGTCTTGTTCCAGTTCTTAGGGGGAATCATTTCAATTTTTCCCCATTCAGGATGATGTTGGCTCTGGGTTTGTCATATATGGCATTTATTATTTTGAGGTATGTTCCTTATCTGCTTAGTTTGTGGAGGGTTTTTATCATGAAGGGATGATGAATTTTAATGAATGCTTTTTCTGCATCTATTGAGATGATCATATGGTTTTTCTTCTTACTTCTCTTCATGTGATAAATCACACATATTTATTCGTGTATGTTGAATTCTCCTTGTATTCATGGTATAAAACCCATTTGATCATTTATCATCTTTTTGATGTGCTATTGGATTTGGTTTGCTAGTATTTTATTGAGAATTTTTGTGCCTACATTCATCAGGGATATTTGTCTTTAGTTTTTGTTGTCGTGGTGGTGGTGTCCTTGTCTGGTTTGGTATCAGAGTTGTACTGGCCTTGTAGAATGAGTTAGGGAGAATTTCCTTTTCCTTATGTTTTTAACAGTTTCAGGAGGATTGGTATTAGTTCTTTGTAGGTTTGGTGGAATTTGATTGTGAATCCATCTGGTCCTGTGCTTTGTTTGGGGGTAGGGATCTTTTATTATTGATTTAATCTCACTACTCTTTGTTGGTCTGTTCAGGTTTTCTATTTCTTCTCGACTTAATCTTGGAAGACTGCTTTTTCTGTATTCCACAAGTTTATTATGTTTTATCTCCATTTTCATTTCTTTCAAAAACTTTTAAATTTTCATCTTAATTTGTTTATTGACCCAATAATCATTCAGGAGCATGTTGTTTAATTTCCATGTGTTTGTATAGTTTTGAGAGATCCTCTTAGTATTGATTTTTAGTTTTATAACACTTTGGTATAAGAAGATATTTGATAAGATTTCAATTTTTTAAAATTTTTAAAAAATTTTTAAAAATTTTTTGATTTTCTTTTGTGGCCTAAAGTATGGTCTATTTTGGAGAATGTTCTGTGTGCTGATGAAAAGAATGCATATTCTGCATTTGTTGGGTAGAATACTCTGTAAATGTCTGATAGGTCCATTTGGTCTAAAGTCCAATTTAAGTCCAATGGTTCTTTGTTGATTGTCTGTCTAGATGTCTGCCTAGTACTGAGAGTAGAGTGTTGAAATCCCCGACTATTAATATATTTCTGTCTGTCTCTTTCTATAGGTCTACTAATATTTGTTTTATGAATATGGATAATCCAGAGTTGGGTGCATATATATTTAGAATTTTTATATCCTCTGATGAATTGATTCTTTTTTCATTATATAATGACCTTTGTCCTTTCTTATTTTTTTACTGTTTTTGATTTAAAGTATGCTTTATCTGATATAAGTATAGTTACTCCTGCTCTCTTTTTGTTTCTATTTGTGTGGAATACCTTTTTCTACTCCTTTATTTTTAGTTTCTATGTGTCTTTACAGGTAACATGAGTTTCTTATCTATAAATTTTAAAAAGTATGATTATGTGTCTGTAATATTTAAAAAATCAATGTAAAAATTTTAGCACTAAATAGTAAGTTTTCCCATATATCATACAATGAATAGAATAAAAAACAAAATTTTTTTATTTACAGATGCAAAAAATACACAAAATACCTAGTAGAATTGGCTGGAAAAGTTTTCAATACCTGTGAAAAAAAGCTGTAGGACTTAATAGTAAATGTGAAAGAAGATGACATACATAAACATAGTTCTTCTTTTCCCAGGAGTAAATATTATTGAAAAATAAGTACTTTTCAAATTAATATAATGGTTTAATTCAATGATGATATTATTTTTAAGTACTAGACAAATTTAATTTTAAAGTTTCTTTGGAAGAATAAATATAACATTAGCTTTAAAATGTCTCAAACAGAAATGTTATGACAGGAAGTTGCATACAAAACATAAAACATAACATATAAAATTGCCACAAATAGTGTAAAACTGGTGCAAGACAGGGCAGGGCATAAGAGTGAAACAGGATAGATACTCTGAAAAACAGCCTAGCTCAGAAAGTAATGTAGTGTTAAGTTAAGGACCATCACAAATTAATGAGGCCAGATTGTTCAAAAATAATGTTGGGGAAAATTGCCCTGGTGGGGATAGTAATCACAATCAAGTGTCACTTTATGCTAACATAGAGAGGTAAATTTTTTTTTTAAAAAAGAAGAGGGCATGGAAAAATATGTATTTAACTGATGTTTGAATGGGCAAAGACTTCTTAAGCATATAAGAAATGAAAGAAAACACAAAGGAAAATATGATAAAGTTATCTGTGTTGAAATTTAAAGTTATGCTTGCCAGTTGGAAGCTGGCTTCACCCACCTGTCTCTAACCCTCTCATCAGCACTGAGGCTTCCCTGTGTCTGGTGTAAGAAGGTCGAGCGGCAACTTACCCCATTTCCAGCTCCTCACATTCCTTCTGATGATGTCTCTGAGCTCTGCTCGTCAGTCTTGTTCCCAGAGCTCCAGTATGTCCTAAGGGTGTGTCTCTCTGCTTTGCTTCTGCAGTTAGCTTCACAAAAGCAAGAATCTAGATGGATCTTTGAGTGAGCAGTGGAGTCCAGGTTGGTTCAATAATGCTCACCTATAAATTGTTCCTACACCAACTAGATTCAGGTGCTACCAAGTCGACACACTAAACTGCATTGCATTTTTGAATGACATAGGCACTCTAACTGTTACCATATATGGAATGTTTCTCGTCTTTCACTTGACAATTTTGTTTTGAACTAGAATTATGAATTCCACAGTATTACACATTGGCTTCCATTCTTCCCAGAGACCTCCAACAGCCTACAGATCCTTTAACTTGCAATCACCAACAGCTCTTCCTCAAAGCTTGCCAACGCTGTAGCAGTTTGGTGGCCTAGTCTGAGCACACTGTCCTTATCTCTCTCGTCTGAGACAATGTAGTATAATCCATTCAACCTCCTTCACCTGAAATCTGAAAGACTTCTAATCACCTCTTCTTTGTTGGCAGCCAAAGCTCCAGGAAGCTCAGTAACAGCTGGGAGACAGGGGAATGACCTTGAAGTTAAAGCAGGTCAGACACTCACCTGTGGATAATTTAAATTGAGGTGCAAATAAATACTGCATCTGAGGTCTAAATCCACAAGTGGCTGCCCCACAACTCTCAACCAGGAAATTAGCTCAAAAACTTTCACCAAAAAACAGACCTATGGCACTCTTCTGGAGCAGGGGGCAGGTATCAACCTCTCTGCTTCTCACTCTGTGTGAGCACGTAAATCAATCCCTTGCTGCCTTTGCCATATACTATGATGTTACCCTGGTACCTACCTGGGACGAGAGGCCTGTGCTTTTCTTATGCCACTTGCAGAATTGGCCTCCATTTCTCCCTAAGTGATGCATAAAACAGCTGAGAGAAATTTCAAATAGCTGTTATTTCAAAAATTTTCCCCCAAATACAGATTATATAGAATAACATGTGGTATTCCTTGACGCTCAGAACAACTTCATGTGGACATTTCTAACCCAGTGGGGGGTGTCGTGTGGGGCCCTCCTCCCTTCCTCCAGTATCTCCTTCTGTGACCTTCCATGACGTCTTCTGCACCTATTTATACTGCAATTTATATACGAAAGCAGGAACAGTCATGTTCACCAGCGTACCTGCTGAATAGTCCCCAGCACATAGTAGACATTCAGGAAATATTTGTTAAATGAATGAGTGTTAATTATATAAGCTCCCTTTGTGAAAAGCTTCTCTGCCATCGATTACAAACACTTCCTGGATTGGAGATTCTCTAGTTAGCAGTGTAACAGGGAAAGGTTTAGCAATGATTTGTGAAGGAAATGGCAGTAAAAGGACAGAGATGACTGCAGACAGAAACTATTATAATATTTTGAGATATAATTAGAAAGTCTCTTAGAGGAGAAAGGGTGAAAGTAGGAGGAGATTGGTTTGATTCAATTAATTCTCGGATGCTGAGGTCATCTATTTTTACCTAGATTGTCCTAAGAGTCAAAATTGTTCTACCGCTCAGAATGTATGAATCTTTGGCCTCCACCAGCCCTGATTTGTTCTATTAACATCTTGACACAACTTTATTCAATTTTGTATTATGTAAGTGGGGATATGTTTATAATGCACAAAGCCTTTTAGAAAGGCTTCTTCCTAAGGTTACAGTAATTTTAAATATTTTAAGATGGGTTTTTCTTTTGTTTAAAAGCATAACAGCTTATTGGACTTTCTGTTTTGTTTGAGTCCATAGGTGTTATATTTTAATTTGTATTTTCATTATATATTTTTCTGTCTTCTGGCTGTTTTTCTGTGGGCATGGCTATAAATTTGGAGAAAAGTAATTTAAAGTAAACATTTTCCTTCTTTAATTTATTAAGTTAAAATTTTACCATCTGTTGGGTATTTTATTTTCATTGAAATATATTGTTAAAATTTTAATTTTTTAAATCAATCATAATTTAAAATTATCATGGTTTCTTGCTAGATAAAGAGACCCTCCAGGAAATGCTTTCATCAAATAATGAAAACAATATTAACAGAATTTACAGAATGATATCACATAAAAATTAGTCTTTGTAATAACTGTAATATTTTGGTCATATCTGCCATGATGCAAATGTAACTATTTGCTTTTTAAATTGATTTTGCCTAATGTTCACTCCTATGATTTATTCATTTTTGATATTTCAGTGTCTGTCTACATTTACTGAAAAAAAAAATCTCAAGACTGAAGAGGACTTATCTATTTCTTCTCAAACTCCCAAAAAGAATTTCTTCAAAATAAAAACAAAAATCTTTAGTATAGGAAAAGTAGACTTTTATATTGCCTCAGGTAATGTTAAAATATTAGTACAAAACCATCAAAACTCAATATTGGTAGCTTAGGATAGGCAAAAGTAAGATAAAAGAGCTACCCTATTTCAGAGATCTATTGAACAGCATGATGACTGTACTTAGCAATAATGTATCATTCACCTGAAAATTTCTCACAGGTAGATCTTGAATGTTCTCATCACCAGAATAAAAATAAATGAGTATGTGAGGTGATGGAGACACTAATTAGCTTGGTTCCATCATTTCACAATGTATACAATATATCAAAACATCAATCACATTGTACACTGTAAATACACACAATTTTTGTCAATTATACCTTAATAACCTGGGGGAGCTAAATTTTTTTTAAAAAAAAGAACTATCTTAACATTTGGGAGTGAGGGCAGTGGAGTGAGAGGTATCGCAGGCCTGAAGGTGGCCCTGTGGTTGAAGATGTACCAGGAAGCACTGACACCCTTTTTCAGCTCCAGTAAAGTGCCCCTGGTGACCAGTGACATGAGTGAAAGTCAGTTCACCTTCACTTCCATGATGTACACATTTGCAGTATGTTCAGTTATCTTAAAACCGCCTAATTGCTGTTCCTGCATATCTAGGACCATGGATTACATCAAGGTCAAGCTCACACCTGGTTTTTAATGTCTGGGACCTATTGTTCCATAATTTGGGGGACAATTAAAGTATTTTATCCTATTAACATGGCAGGGAAGTAAAACAACAATGAGATGCCACTACATACCTCTTAGAATGGCTAAAATTGACAACACTGACACCACCAAGTGCCAGTGAAGATGTGGAGCAACAGAAACTCCCATTCATTGCTGGTAGAAATGTAACATGGTGCAGCCACTTTGGAATATAGTTTGGTAGTTTATTATAACACTAAACGTACTCTTATCATATGAGCCACAAAATTGTATTTACCCAGATGAGTTGAAAACTTACATCCTCACAAAAACCTGGACACAAATGTTTATAGTAGCTTTATTCTAATTGCCAAAACTTGGAAGCAATCAAGATATCCTTTAATAGATACATGGATAAACTATGGTATTTCCATGTAATAGATTATTATTCAGTGATGAAAAGAAATGAGCTATCAAGTCCTGAAAAGATGGGGAGGAAACTTAAGTCCATATTGCGAAGCGAAAGAAGACCATCTGAAAAAGCTACATTCTTCTTCACGTATGATTCCAGCTATATTCTAGAAATGGCAAAACTATGGAGGTAAAAAGATCAGTGATTTCCAGAGGTTCAAGGAGAAGGGAGAGATGAATAGGTGGAACACAGAGAATATTTAAGGCAGTTGAAACTGTTCTGCGTGATATAGTAATGGTGGACACATGCCATTACATATTAATCTATTTGTCAAAACCCACAGAATATTCAAGACAAAGAGTGAGCCCTAATGGTATAAACTTTAGTTAATATTAATAATATATCAATATTGGCTCATCAATTGTAACACTAATACAAGACGTTAATAATAGGAAAAACTGTGTGTGTGATAAGATGAGAAAATATATGGGAATCTATACTTTCCAGTCAATTATTCTGTAAACCCAAAATTAATCTAAAACTAGTCATTGAATACATAAATACATGAAATAATTTTAAAATGGTTGGGAATACTAAAAGATTAGACATCATCAGTAACCTGCATCTTTGCATATTAGTTATTTCTCTGTAACAATTGAGAAATTATTAATATTTTGATGCCGACAACATTGAAACATCATTAGTTTCTTAGTACTAGAGATTACAATAAAGACAAGGAGTAGTGGTTTTAACTTCAAGAAATGCAGAGGACTCTAAGACTCAAATGAATCAATTGCTAGCCCTGAGAAACTCTGGGAAACTGAACCCACCTGTGAGAAATGATCATTCTCAGCACACAGTGAGAAAAAGGGAAAACAGAGGGACAGTACAAAAGGGATAAAGGAGAAAAAAAAAGTTGGAATAAGCAAAACGAAAGAAATAAAGGAAAAATATTTGAAAATAAAAGGAAGTATAGTAGAAAGGAGATGAAAAAAAGTGTTCTAACATATTTTGACATATTTAGATAAAGAATGAAGTCAAATAAATACATATATAAGTATAGACAGGTCCTTTTCAATCCAGTAACCCTTAATATTTTCCAATAAGACTGTCTGTGTGATTTTCAGCCATTATTTTTTCTCTAGTCATTTTTCTTTCTCGAGGAAGGTGAATGCTTGAAGAGCATTTTTAAAATACATTGTTCAGTTATATTTTGTGCAGTGGTTACTTTATGGCAGTATCGGATGAATTTTTTCAACTAAAGTAATGCATATTTTGAAAACTAAAAAAACTTGCAATAACAGAAATATTATGTAAAACAAATGTTTCGGAGTTTCACAGATTCATTAAATGTATATGGCAGCTTGGATATTGACTTTTCTAACACAAAGCTTCAAAGACAACAAAAATGGCTTATTACTGCTATTGACTAGCATTTTGAAGCTAAACTATAATTTCATGATTTGAAAAGTCAATTCAAGTCTGAGAATAGTAATTGGACGTGCCCACTTTATGGACATATTGCGTTCAAGGTCTGCAGTTACTCTGGGGGAATATTTCTGTGATGTTTATGAAAATTCTGAACTGTTTCATATTCCTGATATGATGAAAGTATCTTAAAAATAGGTTGAAAGGAGGGAGATGATATAATCCAATATTCTTACCTTAAGCATGCTTTCTTTGGGAAGCCTCCATTATATTTCTTTGTGAAATTCTATAATTTCTGGAAGCAGCATTTTAGAATATATTCCTAACTGGTATTTTCAACACTTTTAACATTTAAATTGAGATACTAAAAGCAAAAGGGGTGTGTTTGCCAAGAACCTACAGTTGTTGACTTTCTAAGTAGGAATAGTATATAAAATATATGTCCTGATCTAATACCTTATTATTCTATAAGAAATGACCTGCCTTTTGGAAGTAGGAAACTCTAATTTAATAGTCTGGACTGCAGTCTAGTCTTGGATAAATATATTTAAATGACTCCAGGAATGCTCTTAATCTGTCTGAACCTTAGTCACCTCATCAATAAATAGGAATACGTACACTACAGTCATGTGCCACGTAACAATGTTTAGGTCAATGACAGACCGCATATATGACAGTGGTCCCTTAAGATTATAATAGCCTATTTTTATGGTACCTTTTCTATGTTTAGATGTGCTTCGATACACAAATACTTAACTGTGTCAGAACATGTCATTTTTCTCCTCAGAACCCTCCAGTGGTCTCAATTCACTCAGTAAAGCCCAACGTCCTCAGAGTGCCTACAAAGCCCTCCACAATCTATTTCCCATTACCTATCTGAACGCATTGTTTGTTACTGTCCCCCAGTTCAGTGGCCTCACTGGCCACCTTGCTGGTCTTTCCCCACATCAGGCACGCTTCCACCTGTGGGCTTTCCCGTGAGCTCCTCCTTCCTCTGTCTGAACCGTTTTTCCACCAGATATGCTCATGTTGAACTTTCTCACATCCTTCAAATCTTGGTCAAATGTTACTTTTCACAATCGTATTTAAAATTCCAGGCCCTAGAACCCCCAATTGCTTTTACCTTCTTCTTTTTTTTTTCATAGCAGTACCATGCATGTTTCTAGTACACCGCATAATTTATCACATTCATTGTTTGTTCTCCCACCCCCACCCCACTAGAAGCCCTATGGCAGCAGGAGTTTTATTAGGTTTTCTGCTGTTTCCTAAGACACTCATTTACTAAATGAACTTCAGACTCTCTGCTAGAAGGAAAAAAGAACTGCAAGGAGATATTAGTGTTGATTTCAGGGATAGGCCAACATCAAGGACTCTTATTTAACAGCTTCGGAATTGAGATGGTGCCTGTAGGGAATACTGTGACCCCACATAAACTCCGTTATGACAAATGACATGGGCAGTTCCAGTGACGTTAGCAGGTAGGTTGAATTTTGGGGGTTACTAGAAGTTTAAAATGGAACTATGGCTCTGGAAGTGTATGGCATTACCGCAGGCGAGGCCACCTTCAATCACAATGAAAGGAGAATGGAAATGCACAAAACAGTCAAAAACCTGCTACTGACATGGCTCAAGAAATCACGTCTGGGTAAGATCCAGCCATGGAAAAAATTCCAGTGTGGAGAAAAGGAACATTACATTGCTTACAATAAAATGGAAATTGTCATTTTAAAAATCACAAATGAATGATAATGTAAGTTACAGAGTTACTGGGTACAGCACAGACATTCTGAAAGTTCAGAATATAGATGAAATTATACCACTAGTATTTATTTATTGCTTAGTATATACAACAAATTATGCTAAGCATTTTACCATATATCATCTCAAAAATCCTTTTAAAAAGAACTGAGTTTTTAGAAACTCCTCATGATCCAGATGAGGAAACTGAGGCTGAGAGAGATTATCCGGTTTTTGCAAGGGCACCCAGCTACCTAGTGTAGCTGTGGATATAAATCTTAAGTTTAGTTCTGCCTCTTGTCAAATTCTAGGCTTTAACAGTGATAGTGCATCTGATCAAACAAATGCTTGTAAATTTACTGGGATCCTATGAGAAAACAGCAGCAGGAAAAACCTTCACAAAAGAGAAATAAAATGTTTTCTATTTAGTAGTTGAGGAGATGGAAGGAAAAAAGGAAAAAAGGAATCACTTAAGGCTAAATCCAATCCAGCCAGAACTCAGCATGGAGAATATTGTTTTCACACAGGAAAAACATAGTAAAAATGACTTTAGAAGAGTCATTTTTCCCTGAAGTTTGCAGAGAAAGAGAAAGCAAATGTGGTAAAGAAGTAGTTCAGAGAAATTACAAGAGAGCAGAATGTCAAATCCCCGAAGAAGTTGTAGTCTACTACCACAGGGATCAGAGAGAGAATCAGGCGTGCCGTGAAAACACACCAGTGGGTGAAAGACAAAACAGAAATAGGACTCTTGTAAACACCGTAAATATGCAAAGCATCTCTTTGAGAGCAGATAAGCAGATCAAATTCACTTTCAAATAATAGAAAAAACAATATTGATAAATGCACCAATTTGAGCTTTCACACCAGTCAACAGAGGAAAAATTCCCTACATAGTGCTGTATTGTTTTGTTTACCACACCCAAAATTGGGCATTTGAAAGATAAAATTTCTCAGAACGTATGGCAATGCATTGTGAATTGGAGAGAATAAATGTTGATGATCTTGATCTTAAGAAGTTAAACAGAAATACGGGCTCCAAAGTATTCTTATTTTACCTACATTCTAAAAATCTTAAAAAAAAAAAAAAAAAAAAAAGCAGAAAGTGAGAAATGAACCAGTAAATCAGATAGGATTTAGGTAAAAGAATCAATAAAGGTTGTGAAACAAGAAGTGATCAAACTGTTCAATAGCAGAATTACTTTCTCAGAAGAAAGAAAAACATGACAGCAACATAGCAAAGGTGAGAAAATTCCTGTAAGATTAAAAACTACATAAGAAATGATGACAGCTCTGCTCCCTTTAGAGATGTCAGAAAATGTTAAAATGGTTATATAGAGGAAGAAGTAATGCCAATGGCAATGAAGAATAAAACTGGCATTTCTAGTATCAGATGTTTTTTAATGTACAGAATTTATAGAAAGAAGGAAAAGATTTTCAGCTGGAGTTGGAACATAAATAATGAAAATCAGTGGTCAAGGGAATTCATTCTGACTGGGCAAATGAAGATGATGGAAGAAAGGACTTAGGAATGAGAGAAGGGTAGGTGGTGGAGGGTTTAAGGATTAAAAAATGAAGATAGGACCAAAAAAAGCACATTTAATAAAAAAGTATTCATGCAGCTAATTCATGGGGTGCAAAATAAAGATAAAATGGTATAGGCCAAAGATGAGATACCAAAGAAAAGACCAAGAAAACACATAATCTAACAGAAAGTATCAATGTTGAAATATGAGCAGGCTTGTTCCTAGATTTAAGAGTTCATCTCTGAATTTTTATACAGGAAATGTGAGTAAAAGGGCATAACCCTTTGGTACTTTCCGTCTGTGGATTATGGAAGAATAAGTGAATTAATAATACAGGAAGAAGTTCTAAATAAAAGAGTTTTAAAAAGAAAGAGAGGTAGAAAGGCTTGCGATTGGATGTGCCAAATTTATCTTTAAACCATCTGATTTACCAGATAAGTTGTTGAAATATCCATTATCTACATTCTTCAGACAGAACTGTAATTTATTTTCTCACATATCTGCATCCACTTATAGACTTCAGCTGCTATAGGATAGGAATCATGTCTTTTTCATTTCTAGATGCTAAGTGCTAGGAACATAATAAGTGCTTCCTGGATGTTTACTGAACTAAACAAGATATGTGAACATACCATGTGTTGGTGTAATTAGCATTCCTTAATGAGAAAATAAATAACAGCAACCTATGAACAAAGTTTAGGTTGCTTTTAACTGTACTGGTGTTCAGTAGAATAACTCAGAAGAAAATACATATCAAATTTGAAAGCAGTAAAGTATAAAACTGAGAAGGGATTTGGAGCACCATTATTAAAATATGTCATATGCAGATTATATCATTTTATAGTATCTCCTTGGTATTGTCCAAATACTGAATAGATACTCTTAGTCTCTGGAAATTTTAAAATAAAATCCTGTTGTTTAAGCCCCTTAATCTGTGACACTTGGTTATGGCAGCCCTAGCAAATTAATATTATTAATAGTAAGTAATGTGATGAAGGAATAGACGAGAAAAGTATTTAAATGGTAGAGTTGGCAAGACTTGGTGATTGAGTATGTGAATGGTGAAGAAAAGGGAGGACTTCAGGATTATTTTCCAACTTTGTCTGTAGTCTCTTACATGCATTGACGGATATGCTGAGGAAGTGTTCTGTAGTGAAACATGGCAAATGCTGTCCTCACCGTCCCCTCTTCCTTGAGCTCTGCATTTCATGTAGCATTATAAAAACTGAGAGTATCTGAAGTGATTTCCCCCTCCATAAAGAGAAATATCATTAACTTTGTATAACTCAGCATTACCCAGTCGTATGCACCATAAAATCCCTTCCTTCCTGCCGTCCTTCCTTCCATGTTTCACAAAGATATTTTGTGTGTATGTTAGTGTGTGTCTGTGTGTGTGTGTATGTGTGTGTCAGAGTACCCATCAACATTAAATAGAATGTACATATTTTGGGTCACGATGGCCTAGAATAGCCCTGTCCAATATGGTAACCATTAGCCACATGTCTAAATTAATTTAAATGAAGTTAAATTAAAATTCAGTTTCCCAGCCACAAAATCCACATTTATGGTGCTTAAAAGCCACCTGTGGCTAGTGGCTACTATACTGAACAGTGCAGATACAGAATTTTTTCATCTTCATGGAAATTTCTTTTGGACAGCACTGGGTTACAATATCTCCTAGATTACTTAGTCAAGGAGAGGGGGTGGATCAAGAGATATAGAATAGAGAAAAAGAATATTTTTTCAGTTTTCTTGAGGTATTTCTTTGAGCACATGGGGATAGCAGAAAGATGCAATTGCAGTTTAGGACATGGTGAATTTCAGGTGTTCTGGTATATACAAGTGTAGCTGTTCAACTCTCTTAGACTAAGGCTCAAGGGAGAGATCCAACTTGGAGGCACACATTTGGGTGTTATCATTATACACATGGTTATTAAATCCAGGAACACAGAAAAAAGATAAATGGTGCAAGGAAATCAGGCAGTGAGAGAAGAAAAGTAACTCTGGGACATAACGCTCAGAACTCTTCAGCTGCAAACAGGAGAAATGGCATCGAGAAGAAATGGACCAACCTGCAGAAGGAGAACTCAAGGAGAATGTCTGAAGCCAAGAAAAGTGGGCTCCTGGAGATGGAACCGGTGTTCAGTGACAGTAGAGACAGCAGCAACTTCCAGGGAAATAGACTAAAATGTGTCATTTGCGTGTAGACATATGAAAGCTATGGGTGAGATTTGTGGAATGATTTCATCATGCTTTCTTGGGAAGAGGAGTCAGATTTCACTGCTGGCTACATGTCAATGTGGTAGCTACAAACAAAAACCATAGACAATTGCTTTAAGCAGAAACAAGAGGAAAACATGTCTTTTTTTATTTTTTTCAGATGGAACAAACTTGAATACATTTGCAAGGTAAGGAGAAAGAGCCACTTGGAAGGGAAAGGTTGATGACATAAAAGAGGAAAGAGGCGATTGGTGGAAAAGCAGGGAGGAGGCAGTGGTGTGGAGCTTAGGGGAACAGGTTCCAGCTGTGGTTCCTTCTAGGAGGATGAACTAGCACCTCCTGCTAGCTCCTGCCAAGATCAGTGTCAGAGAACACACAGGAGAACACCACACTGGGAAGAAACTGACAGACATTCCTGTGGTGGTGGGTCTGCAGGAGTTCATACCTTTAGTTAAAATAGATAGAAATTGAGAGACATATAAACAGAAAGATAAAAGGAGACCACGCATGCACCAATGCAGAGAGGATTTCATGAAACAGGATAAAATGAACAAAACTGTATACACCAGAGGTCCAACAAAGTAAAAGAGAAAAGAGGAAGGAAGAAAAGAACAGGGATAAAGCACTTGGCTTTAATCATGAGGAAGGCTACTTCATCTTCTGACTTGACAAATGCGGGGAAGTATAGTTGTAAATAGGTGTGGATGTAAGCACATTTTTAAGTGCAAGATGAGAAGAAAGGTTATCATTCACAACTAACGTTTTCAATTTTCTTGGTTAATTGGGAAGCAAATGGGTCTCCTGGGAATGAGAGGAGTGGAAGTTGGTTGAATGGAGGCTGACGATTTGGAATAGTTGATGATGGACAAAATAGAATCAAATTCCTTTCCTTTGATAACATACATAGTCTTGAATTATAAACTTTATGAGTTCATATCAATAATAAATAGATAAGGAAGAGCTCTTGCTTATGGTAGAATGCTACAACTGATGAGTGATTGAAGAGGAAATGCTAGAGTTAGAAAATTATCACTTTACAACCATCATGGTAAAGTCTGGATCATTTCAGGACCACCAATGGATGCAAAACCTAGGGAGAAATGGTGATAGGGATCGAGATAGTTGTGTGGTCTCAAAGTATCTTTCTGCAGCTTCTTGCTAGTTATAAGGAAAACAAAGTGCAATTATACAGTGGAGAAATCAGGTCACACCTTGACCAGTCAATGGACCAGTGAGGGGCAAATGAACATCATAAGCCTTGATTTGTGGTGTCCTGAGAAGGATACGTCATGTATACAGCGTTCTGGCCAAGACTGCATACTCTTGATCTAGTCATGAGGAAATATCAAAAAATCCAACTGCTTAATGTTCTATTCATAAGATGGGGTTGACAGTATATTTGTCAAAAGTGTCAATGTCCTGAAAGGAAAAAAAAGCTGTGGAAATGTTTCTGATTAAAGGAGGCTAACGAATTATGACAGCTAAATACAGTACTTGACTCTAGACTGGATTCTGTACTGGAGGGACAATTATGCTGTAACAGACATTATCAGGTGAACTGGAAAATTGAAATCTGGACAGAAGTTCCTGCCTCTCAGCAGTATTATATCAATGCAAATTGATGAAGTTGATAACTGTCCTGTGGTTATGTAAGTGAATATCCCTAATCACTGGAGTATTTAGGCATCAAGGACCAAACCATATGCAATTTACTCTAAAATTTTTCAGAAAAATAATTATGTTTGTGCAGAAGATAGATAGATAGGTATACAGACAGACAGACAGGAAAATAAAGAGGGAGAGAAAATGACAAGGGATAAAGCAAATGGGTGAATAAACAATAGTTGAATGTGGTTTTAGGGTATATGGGTGTTCTTTGTATTATTTTTATTTTTGCAAACTTTTCAAGTTTGAAATTATTTTCCAAAGAAGTATTTAATTTAAAATTTTGAGGATAACTACAGTAATATCAATAGAAGTACAATTATAACATCCATTAAAGGTCTTCAGATATGATGAGGCCTGAGCTGGATCCCCAAGAGAGCAAAGCAGGACAAGGCTTGGTGAATTGTGACAGTAGCCTGTGCTGTTGGAGGTATATGGGACAGAATACAGCAGTCTGCCTGCCCTGAACTCCCCTTTCATTTGGTGCCCTTAATATCAAGAGAAAACAAGATGAAAAATGCCCGCAAAGCAAGTTTAAACAAAGGTATAATGTGAAAATAAAAAGTCTATATGCTGATATCCCTCTATTAACAATTTCTGTATCTCTGGAGGCTGTGTTGTTATGCCTTGCTGAACACGAAAGACAAAATTGGTCTTACATTTTATATAGAAAGAGAAAAATTTCCATCTGATTTTAATGCCTCTACATATATGTGAAATGTGTTAGAGAATTCTTTTTTCAGTCACTGAACATAACCCAGTTTTTAAAACAACATGCTTTAGATAAGTCTCATTCACCACATATTCATATTAACTATTAATGTATGTCTATCTCACTTGCTTACATTTTGGAGAATTTTTCTCCAGTTTCATGACAGAAAAATATAGGAAAATGTCACTAACACAAGAGAAGCACACCAAAGCAAAATGTACATTCTCGAATAACTCAAGGATGTTTGTAAACATGCTATGTTTTGAATCTACTGGAAACATAGATTTTTGGACATGGTCTCATCTTCTTGTGTTTAGCAAAATATTTATTCTGCAATCTTATTTAAGTGAAAAAGCCTAATGAGAAGATTGATCCAATAGTCAACAACCCACTTCAGGGAGTCAATAATAATTACCCTCCCCAAAAAAGATGGATGAAAAAACTGGGCCATTTATGGTGTTTTTTAAATGATTAATTATAAATTGTTGAGATACCTGGCTTTTGTTCAAAATCCTCTTGCTGCTTTCAACTGAGCACTTCCCTTGATGCAATACATGTTAAATATTTAATGTCTATTTTATTGTAGTGTTATAGCTGGAATCCGTTTTGGGAAGACATTGTTTCATGAGCCATGCATACAGATAGATTTTTGCTATTTTCAGGTCTCCGTTCTCTCTGGTTCTTGCCTCTCAGCAGTATTTTGCTGCCTGCACAACATGGCACTTTTCACTCTACATCTGATTCCTTAGTTAATTTCCCAGTGTTAGGATTTGCAAAGCCATCAAAGCCCCATGTTGCAGACTTTCTAATAGCATCCTTTGTTCATTAAATATTCTGGGTTGTAAACTGTGATACATAGCTATAGACAACAATTCATACCAGAAGCAAACCCTCATCTACAGAATTCCAATCCCTAGAAAGCACAGACAGATATGTTAAAAGTATAATAACTTACGATGTAAATAGATTTCTCCCTATTGAGCATTCAGTGCATTAGAGACAAGCTGTCTTGATTGAGGTATAAATATAGTCCCAAAATGGAACTCAGAGAAAGAACCTATCACTAGAAATTATTTTTCCCTGATTGTAATAATCCCAGGAGACCACAGGGAAGCTATGTGGTAGTGCAACCTGCTTAGGAATATGCCAGGTACAACTCTGAATTCTGTCTCTAATTATGTACGTACTTGTTGAGCAACACCCAGGAGAGATGAAAGGGAGATAGTCAGGGGTCCCGTTTTGAACTTCAGCTTCTGCAGCATTTTAGATGGGTTACATGAAAGTGGAAAGAGATAACACACGTCTCCCTTTATACAATGTCAGGTTTATTTAGCCGAGATTACAGAACTTTAAAAAGAGGAGGCCACACGGCGTGGGAGCTAATGCAGCATGTCTCAGTATGACTTTGTCCTAATGGAACAAATTTCAGAGAATGTGCTCAGTGCTCAGCACACGTAAGGGCCTGCCAGAGCTAAAGAAATCACCAGACTCTTTACACAACAGAATTTTTATACCTAGGTTTGTATTTCCCTCCTGAAAGACTAACACTCACAATATTTGTATTTCCTTTTGAGAGTATGGTAATGTACATAAGGCTCCAATGGTTCTTGGTCCAATTTAACCATTAACAAAGGCACATTCTCATCTGCAAGGAGAAATCAGAGTCAGTTTTCAGGTGTCTTTGACTCCAGTCCTCAGGACCCAGGAATCTATTTCCCCACAGGGCATTTCCTGATTCTTAGAGATATGTCCTAAGTGTGGTCTAAAGACTATTATCATCAAACTCTTTCCCTTCTAGGTAGGCTTTTACTGCAGCTTATACAAAAAGACCAGAGTCCAAAAACTCCTACTGCAATTACTTAACTCTTCATTATTACTGCTTAAAACATGTATACATTTAAACTGCTGAGAAGACATAACTCTCTGGGACCTTTTTCTCTATAAAATGTAAGTTCTCTCTAAAAAATACCATGCCTAGCTTATTTTTGAATAGTGAAAAACTGATTTTTAAAAAACCCTCAGCAATTCTCCTCTTGAAGTTCTTTATGTGGTTTAAATAGCTGGTTAGCATCAGTTAGTTTGAGACATTTCTAAAAATTTTCAGAAGAAAATGTACCACCGTTTATAGCAGCATTGAAGGTTAACTTTTTAAACAAAAGTAATGATTTTAGCACTATTTCTCAAAAAGTCAAAACCATTATTATATTTCTTAGTAAGATTGAGTTTTTCCTGTATGCCAAGCACAGTACTGATGGCTTTTTCTCCACAGGTTGGAAAACGAACAATGACATTTTAAGATGTTAAAGATGGTTCTATATGAAGGTGGTTTTTAACATTATTTGTGAACCTGAACATTTTAAAAAGCTAATAACATTTATGAATTGTTTTCTGAAAATTTTGCTATCTAGTTTTTTTAATTCAAAATTTCAAGAATCCATTGAGAACCACTTATATGGGACTTAGTCTAGTACAGTTTCAATCCTGCCCATCCACTTTATGAGCAACACAAATAAACCATTTACCTGCTCTCTGTATGCCTCTGTCTCCTCATCCATAAAGGAAGGTAATGTAAGTGTTAATACCTCCCCATAGAAAGAGTGTGAGAATGACTCTTTCAACAAATATTTGTGGCATGACTAATGTATGATGTCATTGCATTAAGTGTAGGGAGATACAAGAATGAAGAAGATAAAGAGAGCCTTCATTGAACTTATAGTATAGCAGAGAAGATAAACAGTAAACAAATAATAGCAATAATAGAAAGTTAATTCCATTTGGGTAGGTGCTATGAAGGGGACACAACACATGCCATGAGAAAGTATTGCAAAGATCTGAAGGTTGGGCCAGTGCCTTTTTTATTATCTGGACAAAGGAATCTGACAGAAAGGTGTTATGGACAGATGAAAGGCCAGGAATTAAAGCCCTTGAAGATTAAATCTTTAAGGAATTGAAAAAAGGTCTATGCAGTTGTAAGGTAGAATGCAAAAATGAGACAGGAATGTAGAAGAATGAAGGGCAAGATCATACAAAATACTACCCATCTTCAGGATATGGACTTTATCCTACAAGCAATGAGGAGTCATTAAAAGATGTTAGGCATAACAGTGACAAGATAAGATTGTGTTTTTAAAAAGTATATCTGAATAGACAATCTGAATAGGCCTAAATCTAGTAAAGAAATTGAATCAATAATTAATAACCTTCCAAAACAAAAAGTACCAGGCCCAGGTGAATTCACTGGTGAAGTGTACCAAACATTTAAGAAAGAAATAATAAAAATTCTCTAAAGTCTCTTCCAGAAGATAGAAGCAGAGAGAATACTTTATAATTCATTCCATGAGGCAGCATTACCCTAATACTAAAACCAGACAAAGACATTACAAGAAAAGAAAACTACAGATTAATCTCTCTCAGGAACATATAGACAAAAATTCTCAACAAATATTACCAAATCAAATCCAACAATGCACTGAAAGAATTATACACCACAACCAAGTGGGATTTAACCCAAGTATGCCAGACTGGTTCAACATTCAAAAAGCAATTAACATAATCCATCACATCAACATGCTAAGGAAGAAAAATTACATGATCATATCAATAGTTGCAGGAAAATGCATTGGATAAACTCCAACACCCACTCATGGTAAAAAAAAAAAAAAAAAAAAAAAAAAAAAAAAACTTTTAGAAATCTAGCAATAGAGAACTTCCACAATATGACAAAGAACATCTACAAAAAACCTATAGCCAACATCATAATTAATGGTGAGAAATTAGAAACTTTCCTGCTAAGATTAAGATCAAGGCAAGGATATAGCCTCTCATTATTCCTTTTAAATATCATACTGGAGCCAGGAACGGTGGTGCATACCTGCAATCCCAGGAGGCTGAGGCAGGAGGATTGCTAAATCCCAGAAGTGTGGGACCAGACTGGGCAACATAGTGAGACCCTATCTCAATATCATACTGGAAGTACTAACTAATGCAATAAAACAAGAAAAGCGGGGGAAGGTATATGCATTGGGAAGGAAGAAATAAAATGGTCTTTCTTTGCAGATAACGTTATTTTCTGTGTAGACAATCCAAAAGAATCAAAAAAAATCATGGAATTAATAAGCAGTTATAGCAAGGTTGTAGCATACAAAATTAACATATAAAAGCCAATCACTTGCCTGTATAACAGCAATAATCAAGAGGTATTTGAAATTAAAATCACAATGCCATTTACATTACCACCCCAAAGATAAAATATTTAGGTATAAATCTGTCAAAATATGTGCAAGGTCTACATGAAGAAAACTACAAAACTTTGATGAAAGAAATCAAAGAACGAAATATTCCATCTTCATGAATAGAAAGACTCAACATTGTCAAGATAACAGTTCTTCCCAACTTTATCTACAGACTCAATGCAATCCCAAACAAACTCCTAAAAAGTTCTTTTGTGGATATCAATAAACTGGTTGTAAACTTTATAAGGAGGGGCAAAAGACACAAAATAGCTAATACAACCCTGAAAAAGAAGCAGCATGTTGGATGACTGATACTACCTGACTAAAAGCTACAGTAATTAAGAGAATGTGGTATTGGTGAAAGAACAAATAGATCAATGGAACAGAATAGAGAGCCCAGAAATAAACACACAGAAATATAGTCAAGTGATTTTTGACAAAGTAGCAAAGGCAATACAATGGACAAAAGATAGTTTTTCCAACAAACGGTCCTGGTCCAAACCCATAGAATGTGCAACATCAAGAATGAACCCTATGTCTTTTGGGAATGGACACGCTGGAAGTTCTGACTCGGGGGGGGGGGAGGGAGAGGGGATGGGTGTATACCTACATGAAGAGTGCGATGTGCACTGTCTGGGGAATAGACACGCTTGCAGCTCAGACTCGGGAGGATGGGGGGGCATGGGCAATATATATAACCTGAACTTTTGTACCCCCATAATAAGCTGAAATAAAAAAAAGGAAAAAAAAAGAATGAACCCTAATGTAAACTAGAAACTTTGGGTGAAAAGGATGTTTCAGTGTAGGTTCATAAATTTTAACAAATGTACCACTCCGGTATGGGATATTAATAATGGGGGAGGCTGTGGGTATGTTGGGGTAGGGAACATAGGGGAAATCTCTGTACCTTTCCCTTAATTTTACTATAAACCTAAAACTGCTCTAAAAAATAAAGTATGTTTTTTAAAAAGAGTCTGGATGCAGTGTGGCAAATTAATTGAAAGGAGGCAAGAATGGATGTGGGGAAACTTGATGGAAGACCACTGCATTTGTCCATGTGGACTGAGGTAGGGCAGTGGTAGAAAAGTTGTAAAGAAGTGGCCAAAGTGGAGGAAACGTTTAGAAATAGAAAGCACGGGTTTTGGTGACTGTTTTATATGAAAGAGCTAGGTATTAATCATGACTCTGTTTCTACCTGAGCAAATCAGTAGATTATATAGCATGGTGACCAGCACCTAGCTCAATAACTATTGTCTATTCCTTTTTATTTGTCTTGATAGAAATGGTAAGGAGAGTGGTAGTAGAAGCAGTAGCAATAGTAGTAGCATCAGTGAGAGAAGTAGTAGTAGTGGTACTAGTGGCAGCAGTGGTGGTGGTAGTACTAGTAATAGTTTGCTTCTGTTTACTCTGAAACTTATTGTTCCGAGACATCAGAACAATAAGCTGAATTATCTCAGTGCTGGACTTGACATCTGTACAATAATCCAATGCCTCCAGAATTTGAGCTATTTCCATTTTAGAAGCTAATGGGCACTTTAAACAAGTATAATGACATTATGGGACCAATGTTGATAAATGAAAAGCCCTCTCATGAAATAGGATTCAACTTGCATTGAGTGGCTTCAAGTGTAGAACAAGGATCAATAAATCAAAATTTCATGGAGAAATTTCCATTCAGAATCATAGAGAAGACTCTATACTGCACAATTATCTAAGGATGAAATGTACTGTCTGGTAAAATAGCCATTTCTCTGTTAGTGGGGGATTTGATATCGGACAGTTTTACCTCTCAGCCAGCAGGCTATAGTGGTGGTTCTCAACTTGGCAACTTTGCAGAATAACCTGGGAAATCTTTATAGAAATAGAGATCTCTGTGTTCCAGCATTTGAAGCCAATGATAAAGAAGATTTAAGCTTGGGGATTGTCAGTTGGATCAGATTACTTTTAAGCTCTCAGGGTTAATAAAAAGTAACAAAGTAGTTTTCCTCTTTTCTAGAGGTTCAGTAGGACTTTATGTGTCAAAATGCACTTACATTTTTTTCCCTAAATTGTTCCTGCTCACTGTTTCATCCTGTATTCAATCCTTTCTTACATTATTTCCCTTTCAAGCTTTTTCCACTGAACTGTAGATTTCTTGAGAAGATCTGCATCCTGGTCTAATTCATCTGCTGTTTCTCAAAGAACAATGCAATGTCCTTCACATACCAGTCCCTCAGTAAACAGTTGCTAAATACCAGACTTGGCGATGCTATACTGTTGTCTTTTTCCGTCAGCACACTAAATGGCTTGCTAGTGAGCTAATTGAACAGGTGAATCTTCCCTAGTTTCTTAAGTCACATCCAGGGAATAATTTAGGAGACAGACTTGCTGAAAAACATCCCTTGGGTTTATATTGCTATAGAAACAGGAAAGATCCCATATCTTTTACAGTAATTGATAACTAATTTTGTATATTATACAAACAAAACTATCAAATTACTAACTCATACTCATATAACACACACAAATAATGAACTCATACTGATATAACCTACTCCACTTAGACACAGCCTACATGCCTCTTACACAACCACCTACAGAGAACTCCATTGTGTGAAAAAATACCAATTATCTGAAGTCTAGAAGATTGTAAAATTTTCAGAAAACAAATTGGGCATTATTTCCAAAATAATAAGAACAATTAAAAAATAAAATGACCAAAATGGAATTTTAAAAATTACAAAAATAATATATTCTAAATGAAAATTTTGCAATAAACAAATGAGCTACTCTCATCAATTTTGCCCCAAATTATAGTAAGGCACTTGAAGCAAATGAAATCAGAATACTTGGGGGACTTGTATGGTAATTTTCCATGACTGACTGTATGGATGACACCATGCAGATACTACATTCATTGTCATGAAGGCTATAATGGTCACTGGAGGTAGAAGATCCCTGCACTCGTGAACTTACCATTCTAGCCAACAAATGTCTTTTAAACACCCTCCATATATTAGTCAACTCTGAAATGTGATCTAAGACAAGGTCTTCTCCCACAAAAAATTCTACTTCTGTTCTGATGACACCTTCATTTCCCATCATTCTGCCTCCCGTCGGACTTACACTGCATCATTCCCTTTTCTCTCTTCCCTTCAATTTTCCATCTGTGAGGCTGTGTTAAAGGAGAAGTGGATTTAGTTGAGTGTCCACACCATATTTACATCATCTTATTCTTACCTATATCTTGCTTCACCATCTTCAACACATAGAAAGCACTTAGACATTAGCTGTATAGAATTATTAAGCTTCGTAAGTACAGGGGTCATATCTTTTGCAATGAACTAACCACAATGACTTGTATATATTGAATGTATAAATGAACAAATTAATAAACTTCATTGAAAAGTATATTATTTCAGAATTATATTTATTCCTTTTATAACATTTCCATTTTCAAGTAAAAAAGAAATAAAAAGTAAACACATTAGAATGTGATTGTCAATTTTAATCCACTTCTTGTTACTTTTTGTGGAGTTCCTTCTTCTCTTCTATTATGCTCTGGTGACCTCTTGGATTCCCTTCCTAAGTGCCCAAAACTATAACATAGCAACATTAAGACAAGTATATCATAACAGGAACATTTAGGCTTCTAAGTAAGATTTTGTTGATGAGTTTGTATTCAGTTTGCTCATGGATGGTCACATATTTCGTTTGGGAAAAGTCTACTCTGGGGAAAGTAAAGCTCTTGACCTGGAGGAATGTCTCAATCACTGACTTTAGGATAATCTGGCTTCATTTCTGGGGCCAGGTTGGGCTTTAGTGGTCAGCACAAATGATGAACGGTAGGCTGCATTCTATCAAGAGGGGCCAAGATTTCTCTCGTTGGTCAGAAAGGTTCATCTCTAGACTAGTGCGTGCTCACTTCTAAATAGGCAAATCAAGGAAGGCAAGCCCTGTGGCTTGGTGGTGCTAAACTGTGGTCAATAGCTCACTGTTCAGTATCCCAGGCTTTCTTTCCCACTTTTTCTTGTTTTTGTCTTGGCTTTAGGGAAATAGCCCTTTATTCCAGAGAAGTAGAAATGACAAAGTAGATGTTTGTGTCTGCTTCAGAAAAGTAAATATTTCCAAGGCCCAGGGAATTCACAAGCTGAGGAGAGAGAAGGGTTTGTGGAGGAGCACGTGGCAGGGGAGGTATCGCTTCCCAGGGAAGCCGACCTGGGGCTACAGAAGCACTCACCACAGCAGGGTGGGGTACATGCAGCTATGGGTGGGGAAGAGCAGTAGAGGATGCTTGGGCTGTGAAGAATGCAAGCATGTACAGTGAAAGATGCAAGAATGCACTTTCCTTGGAGTGATCTGTGACAAAGGTGAGTACTCTGCTTGCTGAGATTCTGGGTAATGCCCACGCTTCACTCAGCACAAAAGTACCAGGTTCACAGGGTCTAATGTGAGATATTAAGTGAAATAATGAGTCTTTATAGAAAAAATTCCCAAAGAAAGGTGGGCTGCATGCGAGGTGTGGAAGTTTGAGGTGCCTTCTGAACAAATGTATAAAAATTCCCCAAAGACAGGAATGCTTTAGATGCTAGTCTCCAAAAGAGGAAGCAGTCTAGGAGCTGGGGAAGCAACCCTCCCTTACTCATTATCAAGATACAAAATTTTCATGTCACTATTAATTTCTGCATGAAACATTTCTAGCTGCGTATTAGCTTCAAAAATTCACTTTGGGCTAAGGCAACATTTAACTAGAATTCCGACAAAGACACTATCATCAAGTCTTTCTATTTTCCCTCCAGAGAATATTATACTTATATGCTAGTGTGCTGTATAGCTATTAACAACAATATGGATCTAGAATGCAAGATATATTGGCTTGTGGAGGGAAAAAACCTCTCATGTGATACATATTATAGTTGAAGGAAATTCATGCTAAATTTTAATTCTGTGACTTGATGGTTTCATGAATTTTTGCCTGTAGCATTAATGTCATAACATTATTTTTTTTTGGTCTGGTTGCTTTTCTGAAACTTTGGGAAAATGGGAAACCAGAAAAAGCCCTGAGGTTGAAGCAGAAGATTGCTCCCTCTGGAACTGCTAGGATGTGTGTGTGTGGAGATATATGTATATATATTCAGAAGAGATTCATTTTAAGGAATTGGCTTACTCAACTGTGGAAGCTTAGCATGTCCAAAGTGTGATGAGTGCTATGATCTGAATGTTTATATCTCCCCAAAATTCATACATTGAAACCTAATCCCCAATATGATAGTATTATCAAAATGGGGGCTTTCAGAGGTGAAATCCCTCTTCCCTCATGAAGGGGATTAGTGTTCTTACAAAGAGACCCCAGGGAGTTATCTGGCCCCTTCCACCATGTGAACATACAATGAGAGGGCACCATCTATGGACCACAGAGCAAACTCTCACCACACATCGAATCTACCAGGGCCTTGATCTTGGACTTCCCAGCCTCCAGAACTGTTAGAAACAGATTTTTGTTGTTTATAAGCCACCCAGTTTATGGCATTTTGTTATAGCAGCCCAAATGGACTAACACAGTAGAAGGTGTCAGCAGGCTGGAGACTCAAGAATGAGTTGCAGTTTGATTCCAAAGGTAGGTGGGGGGAGACCAGGAAGAGCCAATGCTGGCAATGAGGTCTGGAGGCTGTCTGCTAGCACAACTCCCTCCTCCTTGCCTTTTGCTTTACTCAGATCTTCAACTGATTGGATGGGCCCACTCACATCAGGGAGGGCAATCTGCTTTACTCAAAGTCCACTGGTTTAAATATTAACCTCATCCAGAAACACCCTCACTGAAATACCCAGAACAATGATCAAATACCCAGACACTGTGGTCTTGCCCAACCCTTGAAGTTAACCATCACAGATGGTGACGAGGGAAATGAGCCTCATTTGTTTTAACCTTTACAAGGGAGAGAAAACTGATTTGAAACAAGGATGGGTTTTTAATTTCTCAGAAGTTTAAAGAGAAATTGACATCTGTTATGTCTGGTACAAACTTTACTGTTCTGATGTATACTTGGCTGGACACATAGTAAAGCGCAATATAAGCTGTGATGTATAACGTGGGGTGGGGAGGGGTGACTTCCAGTGTTTACGGTGCTCTGCTAGTTAGCATGATTAGACCAGTGTAAGTCACTTCTTGGGCCAATGAGGAGACACAGTTTGCACGGCAAGGAGAGGGGAAACATCTCTCTAAGATGCCTGCAGATCTCTTCTGATACTCAGCTGTGATGTTCCCTTGAGAGAAACAGTAAAAGGAATACCCTTGAGCAATGCCACAGGCTTAGACTTAAAGAACATTAGAATAACAGGAAGCACAAAAGGAATGAAAAAAAGTGTTGGGGAAACTTAGCGTTGCCCTCTGGTTCTCACTGCTCATCTGCAGCCTGACCCAGGAGGATGTCTGAACAGATCAAGGACATGACCTGGACTTGTGATGCTGCACAGACAAGTAAGAGAACCAGAGAACTCTGATTCCACAGGGCTCCTTTCTTTCTTTTGGCTTAAGTTGGACTGCTAGTGCATCTCTCACTCTCAAGAGTCCACGAAGTCTATGCACTGAGACAGCCTCGAGCCTTCCTTTCTTACTTAAAGTGAAAAACAGGGTAAAGTCCAGAGAAAGGGAGGAGGAAAGGAGAAGCATGGGCTTCCTCCCCCTTCCCTGTTCCCGTCAGGGCAAGAGCAACACTTGCTCTTCATACTGGCAACAGCTCCTATCCTTAGTTTAGGGTGATTAAAATCCTGGTGAAATATCTCTACACATAAACTAGAGCACCCATTGTCCTGCATGTGTATGCATTTGATTTAAAATCTTCTCCAAGGGGAGATACTGACTGTGGCTCAGCATAGTTTTTGGGGCCTCACAAACCACTCCTTATACACACACACACACACACACACACACACACGCATAGCCTTATCCCCCAAAATAGTAAAGAAAGTAACAAAACCAAAAGTCCATGGACACATTTACAACAAAACTAAAAGATAAAGTATCCCTACCAATCCCAAAATACAAGCAGGTGGAGCAAGTTATCCACAGCTGCAGTCCCAAACCCTGGGCTGCAGACTTGTACCAGTCTGTGGACTGTTAGGAACTGGGCCACACAGCAGGAGGTGAGCAGCTGCGACTAAGGGAAGCTTCACCTGCATTTACAGTCGCTCCCCGTTGCTCACATCTCTGCCTGAGCTCCACCTCCTGTCAGATCAGAGGTGGCATTAGATTCTCATAGGAGCGCAAATCCTACTGTAAACTGTTCATGTGAGGGATCTAGATTGTGTGGTCTTTATGAGAATCTAATGCCTGATGATCTGAGGTGGAGCTGAGGTGGTGATGCTAGTGCTGGGAGCAGCTGCAAATACAGATTATCATTAGCAGAGAGGTTTGACTGCACAATAAACGTAATACGCTTGAATCATCCTGAAACCATCCCCCGTCCCTGGTGGAAAAACTGTCTTGTATGAAACCAGTCCCTGGTGCCAAAAATGTTGGGGACCACTGATCCACAGGCATATTTGTGTGTTATTGACACACCTGGGTGCTATTGATATCTGTATCAGAGAAAGCAGGGGGTGCTAATGGAGTGTCTGAAGGAGTACAAGAGAACCCCAAAATAGCAGATTTTCACTGGAGAGTGTGGAGGTCTAATTTGAGAATGACAGCTGAAGCTAGAACCCCAACCCCACTCCTTCACATATAGCCTAAAAGGCTGGAGCAGTTTAGCCTTTTATGGGTTCTTAAAACTGATGCACAAAAGTTCCCTGCCTGGACAAGTCTACATACTGAAGAGGCACTTCTGTGAGTGAAAGCAAAACTTAGCAGAATAGGCAAAATAGAGAGAAAGGGAAAAGACTGTCCACATAAAATGAGGAAGACAGCCAGGCCAGGAAATTTCAGAAAGCCAGCTGCCATAAGTTAACACTACACAAAAATAATATAAGAGAGAGAAATAGAGTTCTGTGCAGTTGCAAAACCTATGTGAACCCAGTGTCCTTCTAAATATTTAGGGAAACAAATTTACATAAAAATAAGCAATAGAAAAGTATTGAGGTCCAATTCAATTTGAAGTTTCCCTAAGAACAAAGAAACGAAGATACCAAATAACATGAATCTTAGAGATCAGGAAATATATGTATAAAGAAAAAAACCCAAAACTGTAAGTATTACTTCAAAACAAGCTAAAAAAAACTAAGAAAGAGAAAACACCACAAATATTTCAATAAATATGGATCAATTATTATGTGCAGCCATTTTATTAAGTCATCAGAAAGGAAAGATAAACATGATGAAAATTCTGGCTTCCACGATGTGACAGACCTGTGAAAGAGGAAAATCAAAATTCGCTCAATTGCAAGATATTTAAGTAAATGAAACCTGATAAGAGCAAGCTTTCAGTTGAAAGTTACCCCCTCAAAATCCACCATTGACCAAATCCCCAATAACCTAGTAGGTTTTACTTTGGAGAACTCCGAAGTCCCTTTCCATTTACTATGTTCTAGCAAGTTCTCAAAGAAAATCAGAGGTCAAGTGCTGGTCAAGTTGAGTAAATTATTCTGCAAAAAACAAAAGCTTCAGGGTAAAACAGTACACATTGTGAATGGAGCTCTTCGGCCCCCGTGTGACTGAGTCACAGCAGGGATGGCACATTTTCCATCGTTTTAGGTCATCATGTTCACGGGTGAAAGAGCTAGAGGCCCTTGTGAACGAGGAAACGCAGGAACAAGAGGCAGGGTGTGGAGAGCCACAGGGAGAAGCCGGCGTGACCTCCTTTCCGCAGCAGCAGATGGCTGACCTCGTTGCTGGCTTTTGCTCTGCTCCTTTTCTTCATTTTTCCCAGTGGAGAGTTGCCCGACACTGGGGTTTACTAGTGTCCCTGATTCTAGAACTTCTCACCACTCTCACTCCCATCACAAGCGAGTGCAGGGGCCTGGCCTGCCAAGTATGTGGCCCCAGGTGGTGAGAACTGCTCTGATCTTTTCTTACAGGTGTGTTAAAGAGCTGTAGTTCCACACGTTAATCCCGCCACATTGCCTTTTTTTCCTGGTAATTCCAGTCTGATCGGGTGCCTCAGATCCATTAACTAGATACCGTCCTTTCCCAGGACAAAGCGCCCATCTTCCATCTCAGCCTGGATGAGTCGGGTCTGTCCTCTCCCTGTGAGTGCTGCTTGCCTGGCACCAGCGCCCTCTAACACGGAGGCCACCCTTGCTCCTATCAGTAGCCCCAAGGAGCTCTGGCCAGGCCCTATTTCCAGTTGCCTCCACACTTTTTTGTGTGTTGTCTGATCCTTGATTCTCAAGAGCCAGACTCCTGTTCTCTGACCTCCCTGATGCTACCAGCCACTTGCCTGGGCTATACATTTTGGATACCACACTAGCCTGCCTGGTTGAACAGTTTTGCCGTTACATACGTGTTGGACCCTCCACTAGTGCTTTGCCCACCTTAGGGAGTCTTAGGGATTGTGTGGTCCTACCTTTTCTAGTCTGCCTGAACATTTATAAGCCAGAGCAAGTCAAAAATTATCCTTGACTTCCCTCTCTCTCACACCCATATCCAACCCATCAGTGAATTCTGTCAATCTTTCAAACACGTGCCAAACATCACTTCTCTCCACCTCCCACAGCTGCTCTCCCAGCCTCAATCATCCCTCACCTGGACTATGACAGCAGGTTTCTGCTTTGACTTTTGACTCCTGCAGGCTGGTCTCCATACTGTAGCCAGAGTGATGATTTTACCAAATATGATTATGCCATTCCTATGCTCAAGACATCCCCATAGCTGTCTATAGATGGTATCATAATAAAATTAGGAATCTTTACCATGGCCTGTGGGCCTATACATGACCTCGCCCCGTGTCTGCCTGAGCTCACTAACACTCTGGCCCCCATTCACACAGCTGCATTCTCTCAAAAACCCAAGCTTCTTTCGCTTCCGGGCTTTAAAGCTAATGATTCCATACTGGGAGCATATGCCCCAGCTTTCACATAACTTGCTTTTTTCTTTCTTTATGTTTTTCTCAATCCCTGCTTCCTCCCCAGAGCCCTTCCCTGACCACCTTATACAAAGCAGCCACACTGCGTCACTACATGGACACACACCTCCAACTGCCACTCCTCATTCCTTTCCTCCGTTTATTTTTTTCATGGCACTTTTTACCATTTAACAGTAGTTTATGTGTTTATTTTCTTATTGGTTTATTGCTCGTCTTTCCTATTATGATGTAAGATTTATGAAAAGAGGGTCACTATTGTATCTCCAGTTATACAGCAGCATCTAACACATAGTATTCTATAAAGGGTTATTTAATTAATGTGAGCTGATCAGGAGAGGCTGAACCAGAAGAAAGCAGGAGATACACTCACCTGTAACAGAAAATTAGGACTAACCACAAGACAACCAAGACGGTCAATGTTCCAACCAAAGACTGATGTGGTCAGCTAAAGAGTAAAATTGACAAAGCTCTCTCTCTTTGGTTAAAAATTCTAGGCAATACTCTAAAGTATATAAAGTTCTTCCCTGAATTTTCCCATCATCTTTCATTTCTAAGCTGTTCTCAACACACTGAAGTCTACACCCTCTTAGTGTCTTCCCTGATGTGTCCTCCTGATGGTCCATGATGTCTATTGTAAGTTGTGTAATACCTCTAAGCTCTTCATTTATAAAATGGAAATATTTATAAAATCTAATTTATAGGTTGGTGGGTTGGCGACAGAATAAAATGTGATAATATATGTTAAATGTCAGCACTGTGTTGGCCAAAAGCCAACACTCAATAATGTTAGAAGCTAAGTACTAAAATCTTTTCTTTTCTCCTCCTCTCACTTAGTGAAAAATAGACAGTGTTTTTCTGAGTACCATATTAAAGCAACAATGAAAGTATTGACAATAATGATAGTACTAATTACTACTTATTGATCATATATTATATGAAAGGCACAGATACATGACAACTTATATATCACTCACAAAATATTTGAAAGATTAATATTGATAGCCTAATTTTAGATAAATAAATTAAATATTGGAGAAGGTTAGTTACCTGTTCAATGTCACAAAGTTAGTAATTAGAGAAATAAGTATTTAAACCTGGCTAAAGATTCCATGTTTCTTCTATTAATTTCACAGTTGTAGCAACATGTCAAAAGAAAATCTGGCTATTGACATTTGTACTATTTGAAATTAATCTGTGTTTCAAGAGAAAAAAAAACAATGACTTGGGAGAAAATATGAATTAGCATAATATAGAGCAAATATTTTTTAAAATATCAAAGTGAATTAAAAACTGCACTTTTTGTATAACTTTTGCCCCAATTTTATTATATTTCTTAATCTTTTATATACATTGGCTGAATAAGTAAGGCCTAAAAGCATAATCTGAGGATATTAAATAATAAAAAAAAGAAACCAGCCTAATGATGATTGATGGAAGAGTTTTCCTTTTGCCTGGTCAGCTCCTGCCTCCATAGATCTTCTAAGTTGGGGTCTGTTACTCCTTTTCCACATACCAAATCCCTATCCCAATTCTATCACAGGTGAGAGGATAAGTATAACTGAAGGACAGATCAATAGAAATTATCCCCAATCTGAAGAAGAGATAAAAAAAGTTTGAACATATTAACCAAGTGGTATAACATGGATGTAATTGGAGACCTAGAAAGAGAAGGTTAAGAGGAAAAGGCAGACAATATTTGAAGGAAGACTACAAATTTCCCAAATTTAGTGAAAAACATTAACTTATGGATCCAAAAATTAAATGAACCCCAAAGTGATAAATAAGAAAACCACAAAGAAAGCCACACCCAGCACAAAAGAGTCAAACCTCTCACACCACAAAATAAAGAGAAAATCTTGGAAGTAGCCAAAAATAAAGGATGCCTTACATAAGAGAAAATAATGACAAAATAATAGCTGATATATCAGCAGAAATCACAGAGGCCAGAATATAATGGAGTGACAAATTTAAAAGTGCTAAAAATTAAACCATCAACCCTAAATTCAATAGCCAACACATATATGCTTCAAAAATAATGACAAAATAAAAGCATTTTCAGATTAAAAAAACGGAATAAGTTCAAAGCCATCAGTATAGTAAAAAATTCTAAAGAAAGTTTTTCAGACTGAGAGCAAATGATATAAAATAAAAGCTCAGATCCTCAGGAAGGAATGAGTGACACAAGCAATAGTAAATATACAGTAAATATAATACAGAATAATCATTTCAGGTGAATATTGCTACACTGGATTTTAGAGCTTATAGCATACATAAATGTAAAGTATATTAAAAAGAATAGCAGGAGAATGAGATATATACAGATTTCTCATTTTGAAATTATTCTGTTAAATAAAGCAATACTTTATGAACTATAATTAAACTGTGATAAGTTAAGAAAACATAGTATACTCCCATAATTACCAATAAAAATTATTAAAGATAAGACTGAAAAGATATTAAAGAAATTATGTAATTACTTATTCAATTATTATCCAAAGTAAGGCAGAAAAGAAGACAAAGAAGAAGAAGAACAAAAAGAAACATCAAGTAATTAACTTGGAGTCTACCTCTAATCTGCAGATAAGCTGACCAGCAAACTTTATATTTCAGATACTGTATTTTTCTGTTCTTTAATTTATAATTAGTTCTTTTTTGAAGTCTTCATTTCTGTGCTGACATTCCCCATCTGCTCACTCATTAGAATCTTTTTTCTTTTAAATCCTTGATCATATTTAAAATAGCTGTCAATGCAACTCCCATTAAAATACCAACATCATTTTTTGCAGATCTAGAAAAAATAGTTGTACACTTCATATGTAACCAAAAAAGACCCTGGATAGCCAATGCAACCTTATGTAATAAGAACAACTTGGGAGGCATCACTTTACTAGACTTCAAGCTATACTGCAAGGCTATAATAACCAAAACAGCATGGTACTGGCACAAAAACAGGGACATAGATCTATGGATCAGAACAGAGAAGCCAGATATGAAACCATCCTCATATTGCCATCTGGTCTTTGACAAAGCAGACAAAAACATACACTGGGGTAAAGAATCCCTACTCAATAAATGGTGCTGGGAAAATTGGATAGTCAATATAGAAGACTGGAACAGGATCTGCACCTCTCACCACTCACAAAAATTAATTCACGATGGATAACAGACTTAAACCTAAGGCATGAAACTGTAAGAATTCTAGCAGAAAATGTTGAAAAAACTCTTATAGATGTCGGCCTAGGGAAAGAATTTATGAAGAAGGCACTAAAGGCAATCACAGCAACAACAAAAATAAATAAATGGGACTTGATCAAATTAAAAGGCTTCTGCACATTGAAAAAACTATCACTAGAGTGAATAGCTACAGAATGGGAGAAAATATTTGCGTGCTATACATCTGAAAAAGGGTTGATAACTAGAATCTATACAGAACTCAGGAAAATCAGCAAGAAAAAATCAAACAACTCCATTAAAAAGTGGGCAAAGGACATGAATAGAAACTTTTCAAAAGAAGATAGACTAATGGCCAAAAAAACATGAAAAAATACTCAATATCTCTAATCATCAGGGAAATGCAAATCAAAATCACAATGAGATATCACTTAACTCCAGTGAGAATAGCTTTTATCAAAAAGTCCCAAAACAACAGATGTTGATATGGATGTGGAGAGATAGGAACATTCATACACTGCTGATGGGACTGCAAACTAGTACAACCTCTATGGAAAGTAATATGGAGATGCCTTAAAGAACTAAAAGTAGACCTGCCATTTGATCCAGCAATCCCATTACTGGGCATCTACCCAAAGGAAAAAGAAAAGATATTCTATAATAAAGACATCTGTACTTGAATGTTTATAGCAGTACAATTCACAATTGCAAAGATGTGGAAACAACCCAAGTGCCCATCAATGCATGAGTGGATTAATAAAATGTGGTATATGTATACCATGGAGTTCTGCTTAGCCACAGAAAACAGTTGTAATATAGCACCTCTTGTATTATCCTGGATGGAGCTGGAGCCCATTCTACTAAGTGAAGTATCACAAGAATGGAAAAACAAACACTACATATACTCACCATCTAATTGGTACTAATTGATCAACACTTATGTGCACATATGGAAGTAACATTCATCGGGTGTCAGGCAGGTGGGAGAGGGGAGGAGGGGATGAGGATATTCACATCTAATGGGTGCGGTACCCATTGTCTGGGGGATGGGCACGCTTGTAGCTCTGACTCGGGCAGTGCAAAGGCAATATATGTAACCTAAATATTAGTACCCCTGTAATATTCTGAAATAAAAAAATGAAAAAAACAAATGCATATTCTTCTCTCTTGTGAATCTATCTTTTATTACAGGAGGTCTCAGCCATGACCTTGTAATAGATAAGAAAAAGATACTAGTTTTTCTCCCCTAAACATGTTTATCTTATCTATACTCCCACTAGAATGTAAATTTCATGAGGAAAGGGATTTTGGCCTATTTTGCTCACTTCTTTCTCCCAATCTGGTTTTTCTCTAGCACCAAGTATTTGTAAAATGAATGAACAAATACATGGTAATTCAGTTTTCTCTCTGACTTATTGCCTATCTTTCTTTTTAGATTTCTTTGTTACTGGTTACTCTGATCTGATCTGATCTGATATCTGATCTGGTAGCACTAATTTTTTTTTCATTTCTTCTAGTTCTACTTTAATAAATGGTTAAGATTATATATATGTCTGTAAATATATGTCTATTTTGTCTATTAAGACTCTAACTCTTTCATTAAAGTAGGTCTTTATTTCATTTCTTGATATTTTCCCTATCTAGCTTCTTCTATTTGCAAAACCTCTTATTTTTGTACTATTTCTGTAGTAAGTCAAAATAACCTTTCATGAAGTAGCAGAAAATACACACGTGGTAAAGACCAGATCAACATGGTATACAAACTGAGATGTACTTTGAGGACAACAAATAAAAGCAGAAGATTAAAATGTATTAACATAAAAATGTAACAGTTAAAATTTCCAGTGTTAGAGCCAGACTATTTGCATTCATATCCCAACTCATCTATCTACTAGCTCTATGATCTGGGGAAAGTTACTTAAGCCCTGTGGGACTCAGTTTGCTCATCTATAAAAAGGAACCAATAACTGTAATGATATCTGCTTCACAGGGTTTCTTCTGGATTAAATGCATGTAAAATACTGAGAATAGTGTCAGACACACAATGAATGCTAAAGACACATTAGCTATTGTTAAATAGCATAGACTCACATGCCTCATTAATGAGCTGGGGATGGGGTTGGGGATGGGTCTGATCCATCACTGCTAGGTGACAGTAACAGAAAGAGTCTCTTTGGGACCCTCACTGCCAGCACTATCTGCTGCCCCTGGAAAAGAGTTGGGTGGTGCATTTGTAAAGAGAAACCCATCAGGAGAGTAGAATTGAAGAACAGAAAAGCATATAAAGCCTTAAAGATGGATGTACAGGAGCAATAAGTTATTTTAGCAGGAATCATAAAACTTATAGTAAATTCCCCTGAACTGAAGAAGAAAGTAAAGTGGGGTATGAGAAAGCAGACCGGAGAAGGCAGAGAAGTTGATATTTATTTTCAATCTGAAAAGCTCTAACGTGCTAAAGATGTTCCCAAATAATATGGAAATATGGACACACCATGGAGGTATTGCAGATCCAGATGCGGACAACCGCAACACAGCAAATGTTGTAATAGAGTCACGTGGATTTTCTGATGCCTCAATGCATGTAAAAATTATGCTATTAATAAAGCTATACTACAGTCTATTAGGTGTGCAATAGCATTATGCCTAAAAAGATAATGTACTTACCTTAACATAAATATACCTTATTACTAAAAAAAATGCTAGCAATTATCTGAGCTTTTAGCAAATTGTAGCGTTTTTGCTGTTGGAGGGTCTTGCCTCAGTGTTGGTGGCTGCTGACTGATCAGGGTGGTGGTTGCTGAAGGTTGGGGAGGCTGTGGCAATTTCTTAAAATAAGGCAACAATGAAGTTTGCTGCATCTATTGGCTTTTCTTCATGAAAGATTTCTCTATAACATGCCATGCTGTTGTATAGCATTTTACCCACAGTAGAACTTCTATCAAAATTGGAAGCAACCCTCTCAAAATCTGCTGCTACTTTAACAACTAAATTTATGCACTATTCTAAATCCTTTGTTGTCATTTCAACAATGTTTACAGCATCTTCACGAGGAGTACATTCCATCTCAAGAAACCACTTTCTTTGCTCATCCATAAGAAGCAACTCTTCATCCATTCAAATTTTATCATGAGATTGCAGCCATTCAGTCACATCTTCAGGCTCCACTTCTAATTCAAGTTCTCTTTCTATTTCCACTACATCTGCAGTGACTTCAGCCACTGAAGTCTTGGAGCCCTCAAAGTCATCCATGAGGGTTGGAATCAACTTCCTGAAAACTCCTGTTAGTTTTGAATTTTGATATTCTCCCATGAATTACCAATGTTCTTAGTGGCATCTAGAATGATGAATTCTTCCCAGCAGATTTTCAATTTGATTTGCCCACATCCATCAGAGGAATTTCTATCTATGGTGATGATAGGTTTATAAAATGTATTCCTTAAATAATAAGACTTGAAATTTGAAATTACACCTTGATCCATGAGCTGCAGAATGGATGTTGCATTAGCAGGCATGAAAACAACATTAATCTCCTTGTACATCTCTATCAGAGCTCTTGGATGACCAGGTGCATTTTTAATGAGCACTAATATTTGAAAAGAAATATTTTTTTCTGAGCAGTAGGTCTTAACAGTGGGCTTAAAATATTCAGTAAACCATGCTGTAAACTGATATACTGTCGTCCAGGCTTTGTTGTGTTCCATTTATAGAGCACAGATAGATTTAGCATAATTCTTAAGGACTCTAGGATTTTCAGAATGATAAATGAGCATTGGCTTCAAGTTAAAATCACCAGCTGCATTAATCCCTAATAAAAGAATCAGCCTGTCTTTTGAAGCTTTGAAGCCACGCATTGACTTCTCTCTAGCTATGAAATTCCTAGATGGCATCTTCTTCCACCATAAGGCTGTTTCATCTCGACTGAAAATCTGTTGTGTAGTGTAGCCATCTTCATCAATGATCTTAGCTAGATCTTCTGGATAACTTACTGCAGCTTCTATGTCAGCATTTGCTGCTTCACCTTATACTTTTATGCTCTAGAGATGTCTTCTTTCCTTAAACCTCATGAACCAACCTCTGCTGATCTCAAACTTTTCTTCCACAGCCTCCTCACCTCTCTCAGCCTTCACAGAATTGAAGAGAGTTAGGGCTTTGCTCTGTATTGGGCTTTGGCTTAAGAGAATGTTATGGCTGGTTTGATCTATCCAGATCACTAAAACTTTCTTCATATCAGCAATAAGGCCATTTTGCTTTCTTATTGTTTGTGTGTTCCTTGAAGCAACATTTTTCATTCCCTTCATGAACTTCTACTTTGCATTCACAACTTTGCTAACTATTTGGGGCAAGAGGCCTAACTTTCCTCCTCTCTTGGCTTTTGACATGCCTCCCTCACTAAGCTTAATCATTTCTTGTTTTTGCTTTAAATTAAGAGATATGTGACTCTTTCTTTCATCTGAACATTTAGAGTCCATTGTAGGGTTATTCACTGGCCTAATTTCAATATTGTTGTGTCTCAGGGAACAGGAAAGCCTGAGGAAAGGGAGGGAGACAGGGGAGTGGCCGGTTTGTGGAGCAGTCAGAACACAGACATTTATCAATTAAGTTCACCATCTTACATGGGTGTGGTTTGTGGCACCCCAAAACAATCATAAGAGTAACATCACAGATCACTGGTCACAAACCACCATAACAGATATAATGATAATGAAAAAGTTTGAAATATTGTGAAAATTACCAAAATGTGACACAGAGACACAAACCGAACACATGCTGTTGTAAAATTGGTGCCCATAGATTTACTGGATGCAGGGTTGCCACAAACCTTCAATTTGTTAAAAAAAAATGCAATATTTGTGGAGCACAATAAAGACAAACACAATAAAATGAGGTAGGTTCGTAGTTATATTCACAGTTATATTCAAATAGTAAACTAATTCTGACAAACAAAAGAAGTAGCAATATAAAAAGAAAGTTATCACAAAGGTGAAGGTGTCATGACAAATGGGTCAAGGCAAATGGGTGTTAATGAATTAGCTGAATGCAAAAGCTAGAAAGACAAAAGTTGTACTTAAAAATTGATGAGGTCAGTTAGAGGAAAAAGAAACAAAACCAGCCCAGAACCTTTAAGGAATAATTACAAACACTATTTATTTGAGAAATAGAACAAAAATAGGGGCTTAATTTTATGGATTGCTGAGTTCAAATCATCTGGAAAATTGGTATATTTAATTTTTTATCTCAGTCCACAAACTCCTCTCCATCATGCCTTCCAAGTTTCCCATCTTCCTTCACCCTGAAATCCTCAAGATCTTCATGCTGCCTCACTTCTTTTCAGGGCACACTGCTGACACCCCCAAAAAATCCCAAAAAGCTCATTTTTTCTCCCATCCCTCCCAATATAGGGCCCAGAGTTGCACAGCTCATAGGTCATGGAACCAGACTTTTGGGGTCTTTGGATTCCTGTGCAGGGCACTTGCCACACTTCTCACTGCTGTCCCTAGAGATGTTTTGGAAGATGGTCAGACAGAAATCCCAAAAGGCAAATCTCTAAGGACTAAGATTCATGTACTTAGTTGTTGGGATGCTGTTCTTCGGATCTTCCGAAGCTCAGCTGGTGCCCCTCCTCTGCATGTCTCATTGAGAGCTTTCATTCATCCCACAGTGGCCTCTCATGACAAATGCCACGTAACTGCCAGGAGGTGGAACTGGACTAGAAAATCTATGATCTTCTTTGTGCCTCTTCAAAATAAGGATTAAGTGCAATGTTTCGTTACAATTTCCTCCTATTCAAGTTTTGCCCTACCTCAGGCACCAGCTCTAACCAGCTCCAACTTGTGCACTTTCTTTCAAACAGGTCACATCATTTTTGCTCCATAAACAGAAGTTTTTTTAAATAATAAAACTTACCAATCTCACATAAATATGCATAGAAACTGCCACTGTTCCACAACATCTGGTATACACATCTGCCATTAATTTCTCTTCTAGAAACCAGAGCACATCATGACTCCTCTCTTCCTTGCCTGCTGACTTAGTGACAGACCTGCAAATTATTAAGGAAACACATTATATAATACTTCAAGTAGCTAGTGTGACAAGGTCAGAAACGTTCTTGGCTTGTTATGTATCTGTTTTACTTCATTTCCTCTTTGGAGAATAATTTCTATTGTGACTACTTTAAGTTCTTGACAATTAATTAGTTAGGAAACAAAATTTTCAGAGTACCCTCAACGATGTTCAAGCCCAGTCTCAGGACTGGATAGAAATATTGGGTCTTATCTGGAGATGACATATGCCCTATGTGCTCTGGGTGACTCTTTCTTTTTAACCCCTAGAATTTACCCCTTCAACTGTTTGCTTAGTCACAGCACTTGAGCAGATGAAAGTCAAGCTCTGATTTCCTCATTTTTGTACATTATGTCCAGGCTTTTAGGAAGCTCTGTTAAAACACTAGAGAAACCTCTGATGACCAAAATTATTCTGCCACCTAAAATAACATGTTCTCCGCCACCCCCTGCCATAACACAGCAGTGTTAGGAGAAGGTTAAAGGGAGAGAGAGTGGGAGGGGGCGGGAGCTCAGGGCAGCTGAAATAAAAGCTGTAATGTCTTTGGATTTGCTTATTTGATGCTAACCTTACCTGTCACTCGCTTGGAATTGGCCATGCCATTTGAGTAACATAATGACTAGTTACCAGCCCACTCCAAACACTGATTCTTAGGGAGGCATGCTTTCTTTTTTTCTCTCTGCCCTTCAGCATGTGCACAAGCTTTCTTAAAGAGACTTCCAGCCTCGCGGCACACCTTTCATCGTCCGCATGCCGCTCACCCTCTCCGGTTCCTACCAGATGCCCCTGAAATAGCCCACCGCCCGCAACCTGGCAGGCTGGGGACACTAATGCCTGGGACAATTACAAGAGGCTAATTAGCACACAAGACTGGTGGCAACCTTGCTTTCCCTGTGCAGTCACCGTGCAGAGTTTGCTCCAGAAATTTCTCCACAGCAATGTTACAGGCTGTTCTTTTTCACCCTGAGAGGTGAAAACAAAATAGAAACTAAAATTGGAGTGTGCAGAGCCATCTGGATCAGATGTGGCACAGACAAGGGGGCCTGGCAACTTTTTCTATCCTTGTCATGCAAAGAAAGCTACCAAGGGCCCAGAAGGCAAACTCTATCCAAGTGGATAGAGGTGATGAAGGTGATTCTACACTATAATTTCCTTGTCAAAAAGATCTCAACTAAAGACACCTAAAAGCACTCAGCACTTCCCTTTTCCTGGGCCTGTGTCATTTTGTTGGACAAGTTACACTAAAAGTTCTTATGTGTCTCTCTAATGGGAGCTCCAGGAGAATCCCCAGAAAAGTTGCTGTGTGATTTTCTTCTTTGACAACTAGGAACCAGGACATTTAATGGCACAGAAGGATTTCACTTCTGAGCTCCCAAACCAACTTGATATTATGAGAAAAGCTAATACTTGGAAAGGATATGATCTGGGTCCAAGTCCTGCGTCACTATTTCTGGCTGTGTGCTCTTGAAGAAGTCAACTGTTCCATCTGACCTTCAGTTGCCTGCTCTGCAAAATGGGCACAAAAATGCTAATGCCTGCCTTCCTTAACCCACAAGACCAATGAAATAAAGCATGTGGGAGTGCGCTGTACTACCAGCTACTCCGTATGTAAGTTGGTCTCTGTTATTTTAAATAGAAATGTTTTATTGTTCTGATTGTAAAATTACATCTGCTTATTCTGTAAGTTTTCAGAAAATACAGAAAAATAGAAAACAGAATGAAAATTATTTCTATTAATATTTTCAAAGGGATAACCACTACTGACATTTTTATATTTTTCCTCCCAGGCTTCCTTTGTGCACATACTCCCATTTTATAAAAATGGTATCATACTATGCCAGTTGTTTGTAAAATGCAATTTCTATTTAATGTAATATGAAAAATGTAGGTTATTATTATTTTTACTATGAAAAAGAAAGTAACCCAGGTGCAAATGAAGGTAGCCCAAATATAGCCAGCATATGGCATTTCCCCACTGTGTCAAAGTGAATTATTCATAAGCATTTGTCAGAAATATCCAATGTTACTGAGCTATTCTGGAACAACAGGGTACAAATTCTGAAGCAGAGATTGCGTTGTGTTCAATAAAACCTGTTTTGTGTTCCTCCTGGGCACATGACAAAGCTATATTTGCTAGACCCCTTTGCATTTAGATATGGTCAGATGACTGAGTTCTAGCCAGTAGAACATGAGTGGAAAGAATATATGTCAGCTCCAGAGGAAGTAGGGCATGGCTTCACTGTGAATTCTCCTCCTCTGCCAGTTGAATGAAAACGGTCTATGAAGCTGGGTCCTGGAGCAATCATGACATAAACCACATGCTAAAAACACATTGGTCTTGACATGAACAAGAAATAAACTTCTACTAGGCTACTGAATTTCAGAAGTTTAATTTACAGCCTCTAGTTTTACTTACCGTAATTAATGACTCTTTTAACATACTTCCAAGTAATAAGTATAGATTGAAACTTGGAGTAGATCCAGAACTTTCCTGACATGTAGGCAGGGCTGAAAATCATTGAGTGTTTTAATTTCTCAAGTGCAGAGAAAGAATTTCCCCTAGTCACTTACTTGACACAAATAAATCTCTCCCTACTCCCTTACTAAAAATTTCTAAATTGATGTTCCTAGAGACAAAGTCTTCTTCCTATATATAAAATTAAGACTTAAAATGCAAATATCTCAGAGAGAGACAACACATTCATTTTATTGTAAGGTGAGAACAATGGATATTATTTCTACAGCTAAAATGCAGGATGAGGTGAAAGAAAGCAGAGAGAGAGAATAAGAATCCAGAAGGAATGGGAAAGCAATACAGAGAATGAAAAAAGGTACAAAATGTATCATTCAAAGTTCAAAGTTGAAATATTTCAAAGTTTTGTCTGAGGTTGAGCATGTGAAGCACGTAAATTGAAAACATGCTTACTTTAAAGACTAAGAAGGACCATGAATAAACAAGTGTTAATGTCAGGATCTGTGCAGAGTAGGAGGTTTTACCTCACTTGCAAACTAACAAATTAGCCTGCAGAGATATTTTGTGAATGACGGCAAAAGACACGAGACTTCTAGGTCAGAGACAAAGGACTATACTCAGGTCACAGCAAGCGGCATGAGCTTCATTTTTCTCTGGTTTCCCCTTTCCCCTGAGGCTCACGGGGTTGATGTGAAGGCAGACTAGCGGATGCTGTACCCATGGTAGGCTTTATGTCCCAGCTGAGGAATTCTGAATGTGGGAAACCCCAATGTTTTATAATGATCTGTACGCAAAACTGACAGGCATTTGCCCTGGAGGGAGACATTATCTTTATTATATTGGACAGTAAACAAGTCCCCCATCTGCTCCAGAGAAGAAGTTTTCCTATTTGCAAAGGCTGTTTGCTGTACAATAATCCTTGGAAAGGTAGCCTAGAACAAAATGCCTAGTCTCATAATACATTCAGAAATGGAAGACATCCATAATGTATTGTCTTCAAACAGTTAATTTCAATATACACATTTAGCTGTTAAATACTTACCATTTCAAAAGTGAAACCCTGTCCAGTATGTTGATGGCTTTAAACCAAGGAGATTATATAACTGCCAAAAGGTGGATAGGAATTTGCCATGACAATAGCATACAGTTAAAAACAGAGTTTTGGAATGAGACAGTCTTGAAATTGAATCATGTTTCCACCATTTACTACTTATGTGACTTTGGGAGAAAGTTGCTTGATTTCTTTCAACTTCAAGTTTTTTATCTGTAAAATGGAAATAATAATATGAATCCCAAATGTTGCCAGAATCCTGAATCTTATGTAAGTAAAGCAGATCAGTGCATGGTGTATAGTTCAGCCTCACTATTTGATACAGAGTTTTATTCCTTCATCTCTGAGTGAGTCATACACAAATATTTCCTCAACACTTACCATTTGGCTTACACTGCATGAAGGCTGGTGTTAGTGACGATGAAAAGAAGCAAGAGAGTCTCTGTCCTCAAGAACAAATTCCACTATAACAAAGGCAGCAAAACTAGCATAGACTTAATCTCACAAATACAGTACCACACAGAATTGCTAATTGCATGGAGGTAAGAACTTTCTCTTGTTCTAGCTTCGTAACGGTGCCCAGCACATAGTAAGCTTTCAACAAAATATGTCGAAAGGATATTGAATGAAATGATTACTTATTACATTGTACATCACTCTGAACTAAAATAGGCTTAGTGATGAAAATGGGACTTGGGCTGTGGTCCCTGAAGCTTTCATGAAAGGGAAATGTAAAAGAGTGATAGCATCTCTTCAGCCCACTGGGACAAACAGAGGGCTTCTCACAGCATGAGTGGTAGTTATCAGTTCATCAACTCTACCCGTGCTCAGCTCCACGAGCGCAGCACCAGGCTGGCGGGGCCACCCTGCTTACAGGATGAGCGGACACAGTTGGCTTGGACAAGGGCCCTGCCGGCAGTGGGTGTGGATGCTATCAGGAAATCATCTGGATTGTGCAACAGAGCAAGATTTTGGAAATTTTTGAGGTACAATTTGTGTACTATAAAATGCATCATTTTTAAGTGTAAAGTTTGGTCAGTTTTAAGAAATGTATACAACTGTGCAAATATTCCCACAATCCCATTTTGTATCATTTTCATCACCCCCAAAATGTTTCCTCATTCCTTCTGGCAGTCAGTCCCCACTGACCCCCACCTCAGGCAACCAACTGATCTGTTTTTTGTCTCTATAGCTTTGTCTTTTGTGGATATTTCATATAATAGACTCATATAATATATGTTGCTTTATGACTGGCTTCTTTCACTCAGCATAATATTTTTTTTAGGTTTTTCCAGTTACAGTTGGTATCAGCAGTTCATTCCTTTATATTATTGAGCAATATTACACTGTATGCATATACTATGTTTTGTTTATCAATTCACCAACTGGTGATTGTATTATTTCCCATTTAGATAAAAATCTGCCACTTTTACCTAAAAAGTTTACAGATTTTTGCCTCCAGTCCCAAGGGACTGCACCCCTCCTAGCAGCAAAGGTGCTGACTTTGTGGTCAGCGTCATCTTGTAAACCTCCCCTTCCCACTGAAGGAGCTAGGAGTGAGGAGGGCTCCCCAGGCAGGAAGGTCACCTGACCTGACCTGAAGGTCTAGCAGTTTTTCAAGGATAAATGTTTCAATTTGTAGTCTGTCCTGGTCGATTTCCAGTGCCCTAAAATAGTTGTTTTTGACAGTTATGACTATGACTAGTTTTTTACAAAAGAATCACCAACCTCTTTGTGCTGCTCTAACCAGAAGTCCCTTTCTTCTGAAGGATCGTGGAAGTCAGGAGGCAAAGCCTGATTCTCTGTGAGCATCAATCAGAACCATTATACTGCGTTTTGGCTAAAGCCACCTGTGTGATATTTCAGCGACATTGGCATAGAGCAACATGTGGAGTTAGTGGAGGGGAGCAATTTCAACCAGGAAACTCTTCTATTAATCAAATGAGACAGGTTCAAAAAATATTAATTTAATTAAATGTCATGCAATTCAATTCCATAGTTATTATTTTAAGAATGTCAATTTCTCCTCCACATGGCAACTTTTATGCTATTTATGCTATTTAATACATCCTTTTTGAAGATATGAGGCTCTTTCTTTTCTGCTCATTACTCTGCTTCTATGCAAGTCCACGTAGGACAAAGTTGAAAATTATGAACAGTTTGGAGCCCTTTACCAGAGGCTAGGATGCCCGTTATCCCCAAGTATCTTGCAGGTGCCAGGCTTGCTCTGGTCTGGAGGCATCAGCATATAGCATCTGCTCGGCTTTTGCCCACCCTTTCTCACCTGGCTAAATACTACCCACCCTGTGGTCACGGTTTGAATATCGCATCTTCGTGGGGGCCTTACATGACATCCTGAAGGCCGTTCTGTGCAGTTCATAAGCCATATTATAATTATGCACCTGCACATCTATTTCCCCCATTAGATTTAAACTGTGAGGGAAGGGCCTGTGTCATATGGTTCACTATTATAGTCCAGGAACTTGATGAAACTTCAGAAACAGTCTATGTGGTTGATCAATATACAGAAAACTGTTTTAATGAGAAATTGTATAGGATTGTCATCAAGAGGAACAACTCATTATGACCTTTGGCAAATTACTTAACCTCTCTAAGCCTCCATTTGATTTTGAAAAATGGGGATAATCATTACACTTGTTGTAAGGATTAAAAGAAGAGATGAATTCAAAAGCTCGTTGCATGATGCCTGGCATAGAACAAATGCTCAGTATATGATAACTATTAATCAGCAACCAATTACAGTCATTGCTGGCGGCGTGGAAAATGTGCTTGTTTGACGCTGAGCTCTGCTATGGGGAGCATCGTTGACGGCCACTCTCAGCTGCAGGCCTTGTGGGGACCCAACTAAGCCAGTGCCAAGGCTCTTGTCTGCCCTGTACCCTGGGCTTCTCTCAGCCAAGGACTGAGCAGCAGGGGACGGTGTAGGGGCACTCCTGCTGGACAGGGGGCTTCCCTGGACGACTCTGATTCAGACAGGTGGAAAGTTTCCTGGAACTTGTCAGTGGTTTGATTCTCTTTCTGCCCTCTCCTCCACTCCCCCCTATCCTCTCCTTTCATAGGTGTCAGACCAAGCCTTTTCCTTCCCATTTCTACTTTTTCACGATCGTTCCAGGCCATTCTCCAATAAATGCCCTGCTCGTCTGATCCCATCCTACTGTCTGCTTTTCAGAGGATTCAAACCGATACAGGTGATCCCAGGCTTGGTCCAAGAAAACAGGGCTTGAAAAGGGGCTGGCTACGTCACTCTCTGCCCAGCAGACAAGGCGGATGCCATCGTGAGTGGGGTGGGGCACACAGAAACCCTCACAGGAGTGGTGCTTCGATTGCTACAGAGCCCTTTGTTGGTGACTGGGGAAAAATCCTGGTGGAGGAGATGCCCTTCCAAGGGCAATGGTTCAGGCATGTGAAAGACGTGGGGAGGAATCACTACGAGGACACAGAGTTGGCTGTTAGTGCTAAGTTGTACTGAGAACCTGCAGAAGCATAACGAGAAACTAAGGGCCAGGAACAAACATTACCGGTAAGTGTGAGAGACAGAGGGACTTTATGGTCTCTTTCAGAGAGGCCATTATCTCCCCTAGTGAGAGGTCTAACAGCTGAGGAACAGAACCACTTGACAGAGGCACAGAGAAACTCATGCTCAGCCAGGGCAGTCTGTACCACTAAGTTTGGAGCCTTGGTTCAGAAAAGCTGGCACCCTGAAACAAGGGACACCTTGGGGGGTGTTCCTGTGGGGTGTGACTCTGTGACCTGAACCCTCAGAGCCTGTGGACATAGCCCATTGATTTGTCTCTCCTGTTGGCCCCTCTATACTAGGGGCCAATACTTCCTCCACACTAGAAGATGGTGCAGAATCCCCTCCCCATGGGTGTGGTGCTTTCCTCAGGAGCTGTTCTCGTCTCCTTTCCTGGGTGCCAGGCTGGTAATCAGAGTTAAAACGCAGCATAACCCAGCTCAGAATATGCTGGGCCTGAGAAAGCAGAAAGAGATTATATACTTAAGCAACTGCAAAAACCAACTTGCATATAGCAGTAATACCCAAGGCAGTGGCCTGGGAAAGGATTTTGAGGGTGCTGGATAAAGGGGGCTGGAGAAATGCCATCAGCATCACTAAGAAGGGCAGAGATAGTTCTGCTCTGAGGCAAGGGCTGATGGCAAGAGAGGCTGTCACAGGGCTGGCTTCATTAGTCCCCAGGGGCTCATGGGGTTTGAGACAGTGAGGAGTAGGTGGTGGTACTCACCCATAGGAAGCTGGGAGGGTGGAACTCCCGTAACAACTGGGAAAGTCCAAGGGGCAGTCAATACAGATTGGCCCACACAGGGTGTGAAGGTGATGGATAGGGCATGGCACCTCTGGAGGCAGAACACACAGGCAGTCAACGGGGATGATGCTTCTCTCTGCAGCTAGAAAAAGACACAAATGAAGGAGCAAGAGGCTAAAGGCTGTTGTCCCAATGAAATGTCATAATCCCTTGTTCAGATCTAGAATCCACTGACAAGATTGGAGGAATTTGCAAAACTGTGGCAAGTATATACTCTAATGATTCCCCAATTTTTCTTTCCCATTTTTTTTTCTTTTACAGAAGAAAAAGAAACACTCCAACCTTATGCAGACTACTATGGAGACTACTGGACACAGCCTGAACTGGTATTGACACTTGGAAATCCAAAGCATCATCAGAAACCACTCAAAATAAAAGTGGTGCTGAAAAACCAGGTAGTAACAAAATGACTCAGCCAGTTGACAGTAGCTAAACTTTGTCATCATCGTGATGGGCACATGAATGGAGTGTCCACAGTGACAGAGATGAAGGCCATATGCAGGGCCCAAAGCATGAACTTCTACTTACGTAGGCCAATCTAATGTCTGCTGTCTCTGAAGATCCAGCCTGCTGGCACCAGACACCATTGCTCAGCCCTGAGATGGCTCCTCTCCTCCTTGAGAAGACCAACCAGCACTCAGTGTCAAGTTTACTACATGAGGCCCCTTCCACCCTGGAAAAGCTAGTGCTTCATCCTTCTAGGGATAGATACCTGTTATGAGTGAGTATTGATTTGTCTCTCCTGTTTGCAGAGCATCAGCTAGCACCGCTATCTGGACCTTATGGAATTCCATACCCAGAACATCCAACCAGGAGACCCACTTTATACGGAAGGAGGTGAAGGCAGCATGGACCCATGATGATGGGATCTGCTGCTTCCGTTGCACACCACATCTACGGCCTCACAGGATGTTGGGATGGCTTTCTAAGGCACAGATGGCAACACTGTAGATGGATGGGGTGCTGCCTTTGGGATGCAGGATGTGCATTAAATCAAAGACCTGTATATGGCATTGTGTCCCTAACAGGAAGGGTATGTTAATCCAAAAATCAAGGGGTGGAAGATGGAATGGCCCCACTTACTATCACCTGCAGTGACCCACTGCAGGATTTTGTGATTCTTATCCCTGCACCTTCGGGCTCTGCAGGACTGGAAGTCCTGATTGCCAAAGGGGAGCACTCTTTGGAGAGGACACAGCAAGGTCCCACTGCACCAGAAGCTAAGGCTGCCCCCAGAGCATGTTGAGCTCCTCTTGTCTGTGGACCAATAGGCAAGAATCAGTGTCACCATCGTGGCAGAGGTAAATGATCCTGATTGGTGGGAGGAGCTGGGGCTGCCTCACACAATGAGGACAGGAAGAAACACCTGCAGAAGCCAGGTGATCCACGTGGGCCCTTCTTGCTCCATTGTAACTGCTAATGAACACACGCTGCAGCCTCAGCCTGAGAGGTGCCAAAGGCTTAGACCTCTCAGGAATGACCATTGGGTCAAACCACCAAGAAGCCACCAAGACCTACTGAAGTAATAGCTGAGGGTGGGGTCAATTTAGAATGGACATCAGACAAGGCAATTGCATCAACAGGAGCTGAGCAGGTTCCACTAATCTCCCCCTTCCAAGTTGCCTCCCAAGAAGAACCGTCCATGGGAACCACGGAGGAGCTACTCCTTGAGCCTGCATGGAGAAGTAGACCCATGCAGCTCAAAGAGGTAACTGATGAATGTGAAAGTGCACTGCTCAGCTCTCTTACTGCAGGAAACAGAGTTGATGCACAGGTCTAGCTATCGCCCCTGGGGATATGCCGCCACAAGTACGCTGAGGCTACACGCACCCAGGTGCTCCCAGCCAATGAGTGAGTGTGGTGAGGGTATTAGTGCAGGCCCATTCCTCGGGGATGTGGGACTCCTCTAGTGGGCGGCTTTGGCTCAAGGACTCTCCATCAGTAAGTTGGAAACTTCCCTAGAACTGCCACTGCAGTCCAGGATTCCTCCTAGCCCAGCCCTCCTTCCTTCCCCCTCTCTTTCCCACATGTGGAACATGTATGAGTCTGAAAGCTTTCCCGATGCACCCCTGCTATTTCCCCTGTATGTTTCACAGGCATTCCTCCAACAACCTCTTGCATGTCTAATTCAGTGTTGGCATCTGAATTCTAGCTGGTATCAGGCATTGACTCCTTAGTGTGAAATGATTTCTGACTTTCTTAAGGGCAAGTCTTGATAAAGAAAAAGTAAAACCAGAACTGTTTCTCTCAAGCCAGGCTACAAATAGTTGAAAGGCACAAAGTGAAGTGTGAGGCATTGAGTTTAATCCTGGAAAACTTCACAATTCTTCTCTCACAGGGGTCTTGCATTTTCTTGAGAGCTGCAGATTCTAAAGACAGTTGTTTCTAGACAACAAGTTGATTATTTTATTTTTGTGCACACTAAGGATATGAAATAGCCTCTGCTACTACAGATGTGAGCCCCACACCAAGCAGCATGATTTTCACCTAAGCTTCTCATAAATGTGAATCCCTGGCCCCAACTCAGACCCATGGAATGGAAATCTGCATGTCACAAAGCCCTCAGGAGACAGGTGGACACATTGAGAAACCAGGCATGGCTCAGTGGATAGGGTAAGAGTGTGGAAAATTGGCTTAGATCTCTGTCTCTGCCACTTACTGACAAATTGCTTAACATCCTTGCGCTATAACCTCTCCATCTGTTGCACTGAGGTAAATTCTGCCTCTTCTTTATCTCATTCCCAGACTTTATTTTTACTCCTCTTTGTATTTCCTTAGCCATAATCTTTCCATGTTTCTGATCTGCTAGCCTTCTTTAACCATTTGTACCCTTCCTGGAAGCCTTCGTGCAGAAGGAGAGAACACACGGGTACATACGTGCACTCATATGCAAGCATCCACATCCAGCCCTATTTATTGCAATAAGATGGAAAAAAGACGAAGGTTGTTCAATGAATGTGAAAATTATTTGACTATTTAAATGTTTCCCACTGTATGCCAGGCAGTCTGCCACATTCTGGGCCAATATCTAAATGAAAAACCAATCTGTATATGACTGATTTATGCAAAGTTTGTCTTTCTATCAGATTCTAACTAGTAATTACACTGCTTTTCTTTGAAAAGGTAAGATATGACTAATTGCTAATACATACAAATTGCTCTCCCTGCAGTAACCCAAATATCATGCCTCAGTTTCCTTTTTACAAAATGTGGGCTTATTCTACCCTTACCGGCTCTTCTAGCTCCAAAATTCTGTGATTCTAATTAAAAGAGTCATCAGACCAAAACATTTGTTGTTAAATATTTAAGGCACAGAAAGGTGATTTAATGTGTCCTCTGCTGGGCCTGCCTTAAATGCATCCAACTGAACTGCAGACTTGACCCAAACGGGCTCTCAAACTCTCGTGTCATCCCAACAAAACCAAGTCTCTTAGAAGTCTGAGGATGATGTGGACAAATGCTTTTGAGCAAGCTTTCTAAATTTTTAATCCCGAGCCTCATTTCATCTCAATTATTTATCTCATTGCTAACTTCTAACATCTCTATCAATTTCCTGAAGATAAATATGCATGAGGTTTGGACCCCAAAATTCAACTCTGGGCTTTTGAGGTTGATTTTTAAATGAAGCTAGAGAGCACATTCAGAGGTTGAATAAAAGTTTATGTGAGTGTGTAATTGAATCGCTCTACACTCCCTATACAGGAGAAAACTGTTCATACAAATATTCCTTTTCCTGTAAATTCCATGTACTTTTCTGACCATAAATCTTGATGGAGCTGGTAATCTAAATTCTGATTCATTGTTTTATCCTGAATTATTCACAGAGAATTACAAATTTAAATACTAATACTTTAAGATTGCATTAACAGCTCCTAAACAGAAATAAATGCCTTTTCTCTTAGAAAATAGAAATGTATGTCTACATCTATTTGTTCAGAATAACAGACATTGAGCACTGAAGGTGTTTGGCCATTTCCAGTAGAGATTTAAGATTTATGGTTGCAATAATAATAAGTCATATTTAAATGTTAGCTACTAACTTCTCATTATTTCCTGCTTGCTTGTTTACAAATTTACAAAAACTCAGTATGTTCATCAGTTTTGTGGGTGGTGAGGGATGAATCACTTTGGGTAAAGTAATGGCAATAACTAACCTTTGCTGCTTACTCATTATGCACCCAAGACGTCCTCAAGGCTTTCCTTATGGGAGCATATTTAACTTTCACAACTGCCTTTTACAGGTGAAGAAACCAAGGAACAGAAAGAATCCCTTGTGCAAAGTCACATGGGTGGTAATTAGCAGAGTGACAATTGGAACCCAGATGTCTGACTTCAGAGCCCATGCCCTGAACTATGACACTGTTGTGCTATCCAACTCCACATCTAACATACATTTTATTAGAGTTGATTAAATTATGTTTTATCCTGATATATTATCTTCTACTAATATGTTAACAGTGTATTATCACCTCTTATTACATGTGTGGAATGCTACATTTTTATATGCTGGTGGTACAAATAATAGGATTGAAAAGTGGTAATTAAAACTTAGGTTCATTGGGCTAAGAAACCCCTACTGTCTTTTGTTACTCTTAAGACATAAATTCAGTTTAATTATTGGGCTTATACTTTTAAGAAACAAAACAATAAAATAAGATAATAATCAAAAACCAAACCCATTTGCTGACTCTACTTCATAATAAATATTTGTGAGCCAGGGTCCCATTGTAAATGTTCTTCTCCCTCAGGGGTTGAAAACTCGAATGGCTGGAGGAGCTGGCCCTGCTGCAAACAGCCAGCGCAGCTGACGGGATGGGGGCTGTGCACCTGGAGAGCATGTGCCAATCTGCAGGGGCGGCACGCAGAGACCGTCCTGGCCTATGGTGGCCATGAGCGAAGGGTAGGCCAGTGCTACTGATCCCTGTGATTTGTCCAGGGAAGTCAGAAACACCAAATTTCAAAAGTTGACAATAAATTTAAAAACTGAACATAAAACACTGTGAAGCCTGAAGAATCCGTGTGGCAGGTAGATGACCTTTATGGCCTGGATGCTACATCGGCCTTCCATTTGTTGCCTCAGCTCTTCTGGTCTCTACTTTCTCACGCAATGACATCATTCATCTCCTTGGCTTCAAAGTCTGTCAAAGCTTCAAAGGTTATGACTCCCAAGCCTGTATCTGACCTTACTCCTGAGATCCAGAGTCCAATCTCTGATCATTTCTTAGGCAAATCCCTGACCAGAGGCACCTCACATTCAATGGAGGAGTTGATGAGAATCTCCCTGTCTATAAATCTCCTCCACCTGGAGTGATTTCAGCCTTGGTTAATGCAATCACTTCTATGCAATCACCCAACCATCTTTGACTCCTCATTTTCTAAACCTCATAGATGTTATTGATAAGGAAGCCAATTGAATCAACCTCAACATATTTCTGAAATCTGTCCAACAATTGCCACACAGTGTGCTATTTAAGTAAACTAGGAGCTTTCCAATTTTTTAAAGCTACAACATATTTTCTTTTTACAAAATTTTACTTAGAAGCTCTGCTGCAACAGATATAAGTAGATCTTGTCAGGTTGCAGTTGGATTGGAGGCCCAGATTCCCACCCACTCCCAGGAGGCATCTCTAAGGAACTCACAGTGTTCCCAAAACATAGTTTGAAAACCAGGCATAAACATAAACCTCCCAACTGGCTTCCCCACCTCCACTCTTTCCATCTGCCATACTGCTAAAAAAATTGTGTTCCTAAAACATAGATGTGGTCAGATTTCTATTTAAAAAGCTTTCGTGGTACACCACAAACTAAAGGATGAAATTCAACCTTCTTAACATGATCTTATACTCTTCTCAACCCAAGTATATGTCTAGACACTAATCACACCTCAGTTCACTATAACCACACTGAGATTTTCACTATCTATTCTCATGCCTCTTTTGCTTGGTTCATTCTAGTACTTTGGCTGTCAAGAGTTTGACCTGGAGATATAAGGATGGAATGCCACTTGCCTCCCAAATTCCACTACCGCCTATCCAAATGTCATTGTTACTGATCAGTGGCAGGATCAGACTGCAGGAAGAGTACAGTTCCTTCCACGACAGCAGTGAGGTATACATGCTTAGCTTCCAATCTTGGATCAGCTTTAGAGAGAGGCATTCATAGATGCATAGTGGGCAACTGGTATCCATCTTGTTGATTAAATTACTGATCATTATTACCAGGCAGTATTACCTAGCCTTCAGCTAACCAAGGCACTTCTAGTTACAGCGCACAGACTATTCATTTTCAAAGACACAATCAATAAAGAATGTTTGAGCATCTATTCTATGCCCTGTATAATTAAGACCACATAAAAATAATGACAGTCTCTATGGTCAAAAATGTAATCTAGTTCAGAAAACAGAACTCTACTCCCAAACTATGAGAAGCATAAATCAATATGCAATTAAGCAATTAAATTTCACAGATGATTAATGCTAAAGGAATTCAAAGTAAGGTATATAGCAGTGTGTTCTAGAGTTCTTATAGTAAACCTCATAAAAGAGATTGTTTTAAGCTGGGGTTTGAAAGACAGGGAAGATTTATAGAAGAGGAGTAAAAGGTGCTTCAGGTCAAAGAAATAATATGATATTGAAAACAAACTGGCTTATGACTGCACCAGAAAGAGAGGAATGAATTGGAATCTTGGATAATTGAGAGTACTTCAAATCCAGAAAGAGTTTCAACCTTTTATTAAGCCATGAAGCATCACTGAAGGTTATGCTGTTTGTTTGTGTGTTGTGTTTCTGGAGAAATGACACGAGGGTGATATTTAAGGAAAAGGAGTTTTGTACACTGGTAGAGCGTGCAATATTGCTTACAGGACGGAGACTGGAGTCAGAGAATATGGCTCAGAAAGCAGGACGCCTGTGCAGTAGTTAAGGTACATTTGGGGCAGGTCTCGACCAGAGTGGCATCCACGGTGCGCTGGAGAGAAGATGCCTCAGTGTGAAGAAAGAACCAACAGGGCTTTTGAGAGTCTGAATTTTATCAACAAAAGAAAGAATGAGTGACACTAAATGACCACAGGATTTCCAGGTTAAATGATGGTATTATTTTGAACAATCACAGGAGCTAAAATGAGTGATGAAAAAAATGTTCCTTTTCTTGTTAAAAATGTTGAATTTGAAGATTTCTCTCAACCGGGTTTCTCTAAAAAGCAGAGCCTGAGGTGACGATTGAAGCGCTGGTGCATTATTGGGGAAGGGACGAAGATCCCGCAAAGCGGGGGAGGGAAGGATGTCTGGCAAGGCAGCGATTCTCTCCTGTACTAGCTGCCAGCTCACAAGGAACCAAGGGGACACACAGCAGAGGCCGTACCAGGTGTGTCCTCCCAACTCACAGGACATTTCCATTGAGGCTGTGAGGAAAAACCGGGCTTCAGATTAGTCCCTGAGTGAGAAGAGGAAGGAAAATTAATCTGTCTCTCTTCACACTCCTGTTCCTCATTAGTCAAAATTCATTCCAAGGGGCATTAACTCCCCTCATCATCTGGGGCTTAGGCATGAACTCGGGATGCCAGAAGCCATAACCTGCAGTGTGGGGGTTCATGCCAGAGCTGACGTGGTGAGGGCAGCTTAAACGCCAGCATACAGGAGGTCAGCCAGGAGTGCCAGCCAAGGGCAGGGCCGGGCACTTCTGGGGAAAGTGACCAATGGTGTTGTCCTGGAAGTGGGTGGTCATTTTGCAAAGAAGGACACACATCAGAGGGTCTCTGATATAAGACATGTCTGACATGAGAAATGACTCCTCCAAGTGGAACTAATGTATATAAAGTTGGATATATGGGAGGAAAACTTGGAGGAAACCTGGAACAAAAGGTGTAGTATAGGGTCAGAGTTTATAATTTAGCCATGTAAAGTTATAATTGGAAGTTGGGAGAAGGGGAGAAACTGGGGGAGAAAGAGCACATAGAGACAGGAGGGAAAAGATGAGAAACTAACACCGGGAACTGAGGAGCACAGAGAAAATCAGGAAAAAAAGAGAAATATAGTGTGGCCACATAAAAAATTTCACAAACAAAACCAAAAAGTGAAATCCACTGTCTTAGTCCATTTGTCCTGCTATAACAAAATATCACAGATGTATAAACAACAGAAATTTATTTCTCATAGTTCTGGAGAATGGGAGGTCCAAGATCGAGGTGTCAGCAGATTCAGGGTCTGGTGAACCAGGGCCGATTTTCTGGGTCATAGATGGCACCTTCTCACTGTGTCCCCATATGGTGGAAAAAGGGTGACTCTCTGGGGCCTCTTTCATAAGGGCACTAAGCCCATTTATGAGGGCTTCACCTTATCACCTAATCACCTCCCAAAGGCTCCATATTGTCATACCATCACCTTGGGGGTTAAGATTTCAACGTATAAATTGGAGGTGGGGGATACACAAATATCCAGAACATAGCATCCAGGAAAGATTTACACCTTGAAGCCAGGAATGAGGAAAGTTTTAGAGAAGTAATTATGGAACCAAAATTTCATAATGCAGCAGAGTGGTCCAGAGGAATGAGGAGAAAATATAGGGAGTTGAATCTGGCAACAGATCATTTGTGTTGTTAAATGAAAAAAAAAAAATATGCAGATTCCTTAAACAGATTCAAGTAGACCTACCATTCGATCCAGCAATCTCATTATTGGGCATCTACCCAGAAAAACAAAAGTCATTCTATAAAAAAGACAGCTGCACCCGAATGTTTATAGCAGCACAATTCACAATTGCTAAGATGTGGAAACAACCCAAATGCCCATCAATTCATGAATGGATTAGTAAAATGTGGTATATGTATACCATGGAGTATTACTCAGCTATAAGAAATAACGGTGAAATGGCATCTCTTTTGTTCTCCTGGAGAGAGTTGGAACCCATTCTATTAAGTGAAGTATCTCAAGAATGGAAAAGTAAGCACGACATGTACTCACCAGCAAATTGGTTTCCCTGATCATCA